>CM029364.1:7906611-7925380 GCA_017140985.1 Hormaphis cornu | reverse complement strand
CACATATATACTTTACTACCTTCCTCTACACGCACCGTCCGGATTTACACGGCGACCGAAATTATTATTATTATTACTGCCATTATAATCGTCGTATTATTATAGTAATCCATTACCGTTCGGGGACCCTTCTCGTTCGTTCCTGCAGAGACGGTGCGCGCGCGCTCCGGATAAAGTCAAGTTTTCGATTTATTCATGTCGGCCGTCCGATTGAAAAATCATTTTTCGACAAAAAAAAGCCGCGGATCGCAAGACTCCACGTTTGACTGCCACGAACCGCGGGACGCGGGAAATAGCTGTTGAATCCAGGAGACGTGAAAATCAGTAGTAACAAACTTTGAAGGGACGACGACTACCGGGCGAATTCTTTTTCGCGGTCTCCGGAACAGAATGAACGTTATTTTTTTCTCGGGATAACTTATTTATAACGCGAAAATATTTTTGAGGGAAAACAAAACGTTAAAACGGACCAATCGGGACATGTTGTTGTTCGTTTGTCTGTTATCGGAAAGCGCGAAGAGGGACTTAAACTTAAAAATCATCGCGTCTTAATGCTGTGAGCTTTGGAACTCGGTAATGAGTAAAGCTTTGCTCGCGCGAAAATATCCTAAGCTTTTAAGTGCGAATCGAACGATACCATGGTAAATCGATCGAAAATGGGAATAATGTGCTACTAAAACATAATATGTTTCTGATATATTTTTTCTTAAAAAGAAATTCTCCGTTTCGTCGTTTCCTTAAAATTATTTTCCTAATTTTTCGTAAACAGATATCGTATACGACTCTCTGCGGCTGGTCGCCTGTTTTGGTTAACACTTATTGTTGAAGCGTTGTTTACACTGACGTTACGGTCGTCGACAAAACGACGAGGAAACGCAGAGTTTTAACGTAATTTTCATTTGATTTGTTCAAAAATAAATATTCGCCTGTTTTTCGAACAAACAATTTATTCTCTGTCGTTTTGCCGTGTTTATCACGCGGACGTAGAGCAAACGATAGCGAACAATGCAAGCAATTAATAATACTGTTTACTCAAAAATTAACTCGCCGAAACACGCTTGTGTGTGTGTCGCACGTATATTATATACGATTTAATGTATTCATCCGACGGATATTTTTGTAAAAAAAAAAACAATATACGATTAAATCCATAACACATGAATTCGTTTTTAAATTTCAAGTAGTGACAACGGGTTTTTGATGAGAATGTATAAGGAAAACTGTAAAAAAAAAAAAAACCCACCTTGTGTTACGTAAAATATGTGTACCATTGTGACGAACAAACAAATTTATTCGTTATTGTGTGTAACAAGTTTTATTTGATTGATATTCGCACTTAGTCGCAATGTCACACATTCATATATCTACAGGTTAAAAATAAATAATTTTAAACAGGTAAATGTTAGTTACTTTTTTAAACTGTGTGCGCATATCTACTCGATAATTTATTTTATACGTTAGGTCCGTTTTACCTACTGATTTTGAAGATTTTTTTTTTTTACGACTTACGAGGTGTGTAAAGAGAAACATGATCGAGTGCGTTATTGTTCTTTACGGCTATTCTGCAGTCGAACACAATATAATATTTTGAAAATAAAAAAACATCCGTTGTTACACCGCATTAGAAACTAACGTTTTATACTATACGCGTCGGAGGTTCGAAGTCGGTCTACTAAAAAAACGTTAATCATTATTGATTTGTTAAATTAAAAGTAAACTAACAGAAAAATAAAAATAAATGTATCTCGAATAAAGATAAAATTTCAACCCTCACAGATTGTTTGGAAAAAAAAAATCAACTAATCGAGTTAGTAAGGCTGACGAGAGAAACGAGTGAACGTGTCGATCGGTTAAGACGTCGACTTGATTTTGACTTTTAACGCGAGTCCGGCGTTTGACGGCGCGACCGAATCGTCGAACAGAGAGTGAAAAATAATCGTCCCCAAACAGTACCCATGGTATTGAATATTGACGAATACCCGTGGTATTGAATATTGACGAATACCCGTGGTATTGAATATTGACGAGTACCCGTGGTATTGAAAAATGACGAGATGCGACGACGGCGTGCGCACGCCCCTCAACCCTTGCCCGGCCTGTTTGTTTGATCCGCGCTCGCCGGTGTATTATATTTAACCGCGCGGTGTTCGCGTTTTAACGGCTTCTGCGAAGCTCGGAGGTTTCGGAATATCGCCCGACGAGTTCGCGACGAGCACAATACGCGGATTAAACTAATCGAGTTAGTAAGGCTGACGAGAGAAACGAGTGAACGTGTCGATCGGTTAAGACGTCGAGTTGATTTTGACTTTTAACACGAGTCCGAATCGTCGAAATAACCGAATCGTCGAACGGAGAGTGAAAAATAATCGTCCCCAAACGGTACCCGTGGTATTGAAAAATGACGGGATGCGACGACGGGGTGCGCACACACCCCTCAACCCTTGCCCGGCCGGTTTGTTGGATCCGTTTTTCCGGTTCGCCGGTGTACGTATTACATTTAATCGCGCGGTGTTCGAGTTTTAACGGCTTCTGCGAAACTCGGAGGATCCGGAAAATCGCCCGGCGAGTTAGCGACGAGCACAATACACGGATTAAACACGCACCGCGCGCGCACGACGACGAATCTCGCGCGTATAGGTAATGTGTGATACACGTAACTTTTATATTACCGTCGGTCTCGGCGCGTACTCGGCCCAGCGACGAGCGTAGGGCGGTTTTCCGTTAATGCGCCGGGTCGGGTGGCTCTTTCGTGCGGGCGGACCGTCGCTAATAATGCTCTTCGCTCGACGTTGAAAATCAACTGAAGAACGAAACCGAGTAGACACACAAAACACCGAGCCAATAATATCAATAAAAATATCGAAATTTGTTTTTCCGTGGCGAATCCCGTTCGCACAGTAACAATAATAGTGGAAATGGTATATTGTGTCGTACGCGTGTGTTATACATCGTTCAAGGCCGGTAACACTCGTTGAAAGTCGAAAAGTCGACTCGATCGACTCGTCGATTATTTTTTTTTTCGTCACCTGTCGAGACGATTTTTTTTCAATCAATTTTTTCGAAGCGACGGAAACGTCGTAAAAAAAAACCGCGCGAGTTAAAAATTCGATCTGTTATCTTAAGTTAATTTTTAAAAAAATTGAAGGTGCACGAAATTTAAAGAGGTTCCTGATGTTTTTCAAATGTTTGGGACGTTTTTATTATTGATTTATGTCGTATTATTATTATGTAAAATCGACAAAATAATCGTAGTTACGCCGGAAATAAAAGAGTACAGTAAAAATAGCAACGTTATAAAAAGAATACTATCGAAAATAACTTATGTTCTCTATTTTAGATTATACATAATATCTTATTATGTAGAATCGTAAAAAATGTTTTTTTATCATGTTTTTACAGTGCTCTGTTTAACATACAACCCTATAAAGTCGATTTTTATTTTGAGCTAAAAAAAATGACTTTTTTAATACTGAACCGAAAATATATACGTACAATTTATACATAATAACAATATTTTTTTTGGGTATCTTTGAAAAACATATTTGATTTTTTTTTTTTTTTAAATATTATACAAATTCTGCTCGCGTCAGGGAAAGATTTAAGATTGTGTCGTAAAAATCTTTAGACGAGCAACTGTTGGGGTCGTATAAAGTTAATAAAAAGTATTACGATAGGTATCAGTCGGTTTATGTCGAATCGTATTATTCTATACGCGTTTGTGGGTAATATGTTTACGAAAATTTCCTAAAAAAATCTATGGTGTAATATCATTAACCGTTATAATTTTTTAGCGCTGATACTATACATAACATCATAATGTTGACTTTTCCAATTTATTCTTTACAAGAACGGTGTTAAAAAACCGTTTGATAAAAGCCGTGTGATTACTAAAAAGACAAAAATTTGATTTAAACAAATTTGCTTTGGAGGTTTTAACAAGCTTGAAAGCAAGAGTTCATAAAAAAAAAAAATGTGTTTGCGAGTTCAAACGCTCCATAGCACAGACTATAAAAAAAAATTAAAAAAAAACGATTTGCACAGTAACTTCTCCGGGCGTTCAGTTTTCATAAAACAATTTCAACCGAATTAATAAAAATACGACTAGAGGAAAATTAATTTACTTTCGAAAACTAAACCGACTAACGCAATAATTAAATAATTCATGAGACATTTTTTTTTTTCCCCGAGTTTCGGCGCCAGTTTGGCAACTGTCTGGATGGTTTCCCCCACGCAATATTTCACGGATGTACAATATCAAGGAAGTGCATAAGTTTTTGAACGCTAACAATGTCTATTTCGTGTGTTCGAAGGATAAAAATTGAAAAATGTGCCGTTTACACGATTCAGAAGGGTAAAAACTGCAATACGACAGTATAAAGTGGTCTCTCGGTATTTTTATATGTTATTGATCGAAATTAGTTTTTGTCATAACAACGATAACCGTGTAAACAATGAGCACACTTCAATTAAATATTTATATTGTACAAGTACAATTTACGTTGTATGGATAGTGTATTGACCGTTGTTGAGCAAAAATAAATAAATATTGTTTTATAAATAATTACAATTGTTTCATCTGGACTTAAATTATATAAAAATTTAGCGTGAATACAAAACGTTAATCGAATTCGTCTGGACCAATTGAAAAATTATTAATGTTGACGATATTTGGTAATGTACCGTGAACTTGTAGAGTTCTGCTAATCCGTGTTTGATATTTTTCTTGCTTTCCTATCACTAACTACAAGAATTTGAATAAGGTAGGAAGAAAGATGTGTAAGCATACGTTAGGTTAGGTTATAAACTGGATACTGCAATAATCAAGCAGGCATATTTTCGTGTTTCCAATGGCTTTTATTCGAAAAAATCAATTTCCGTGCAGGTGTTCCAGAGTCGAATACGATGTTTGTTACACTTATTTCATGAAAATCTGACGGATTATCATGGAACTCGTTTTAACACCAATTATTTTTATTTTTCGATATGAAAACACTCTCGGCGTGTTTGTTCGAAACAGATTTCAACTCTACCGTATGACGTGCGGCCGTGCGGTATGGTTCCCACATTCGCAATAACAACGTGTAAAAACGACGCTCGAGAATCTCCGAATAATATTTTTATATTCTATACATTAAAACAAACATTAATCTCGCCGTCGGCATCTGTGTCCGGCAAGGTGCGTTCAGTTGCTCAGTAATATTATAATTTGATTTCGGGTGGCCAGCTTGCACGCACCACACGATACGGACGACGCGAAGTACGCTCGTGTAGTCGAGTGTAATAATCTTTTGAACAATGAAAGTTTAATTATGACGATCGCACACGGTGGGCTGAGCGAAAGGCTATGAATTATTACTGTGATAACGATATATATACGTATATTTCGGCGATTCGGAGTGGAGTTGCTCGATAATTGGGGCTGCAGGTCCGTCCGAATGACAGTATTTCGCAGCGCGGGCTGTGTCCGCTACCGCCTCGACGTATCTCCGTCTGGCGACCACCCCACATTCGTCGTCCCCGTTTAGAATGATCCATTGTGTGATTTTTTTTCCACCTTTTATTTTTTTACGCGAGATAATCCGAGGGTTGTTTTCATCCCCGAACGCAATAACAATTCATAACAATCTATCGTTTCTGTTTCTTTGTCACTCGCGCGCACTTAATTAAATAATAATTACTTATCAACAGCGAGCACGCTCCTGTGTCCACTGGTTATCGAACAAACGCCGTGTGCAAACACGCTCGCGAACACGCCGTGGGTATATCGCGGATACGTGAAAGTTTCGTGCGAAAGTGTCGGTTTTTTTAGCGACTTGTATATGTATGCATTTTTAGACAGCGTTTGAAAACGACGTTTTTTTTTTCTCACTATTACGTATTTGAACACGCGAATATGCGAATCTGTATGAAAAGCGAGACCCAATGTGTGTTTGTTCAGACGTCGCGTAGAAAAAGTTTCCGTCTTGAAAACGTTGTTCGAGTAAAACATCATTTTTTGTCAAAGGGTTACTGATAGTGCACTGTTGCACGAGACCACACTTTCTGCTATTACAACGACATTGATGTGTAACAATATGTATGTATTGGCGTAGTACTCTTTTTTTTATACTTGTATTTAATCGAGATTTTGTATCCCCGCAAGCAAGGCCGGGCGTTACCTCGTCAAAACTTAGTTAAAGAGTTAAGTTGATTTCAATTGAGTCGGTTAAATCGTTAACGCTCATTTCTTTGTTGACTTTTGTTGACTTGAAAAGTTGACTTTTTTTTTTCTAATTTGACTTGTTGACCCGTAAGAATAAAACGTCAAAACACGAAAAATATCGTTGTATAGGAGGAAACGTCATGACGTGCTGGGCACAAAATTAAAAAAATATGACCCGTTATGCTCATTTCAAGTCGATCTTTTTTTCGTTAGTTTATAACTATTGATATAACAAATTGACGTTCGGCTTAACTCGACTTTTTGTCGATATCAAAACTTGAAAAAAAAGAAATGTTTGTTAACATTTTGCCCGGCTTTGCCTACGAGTACAACAATAATAATAATAATCGTTATACGACCGTGTCCCCGATCCGACGATTCGCTGGTTCGGATATTTTAATAACACAAAGCACTCCGGATACGCCACTCGGACCAAATTATACCCGTATCGGACGCACCCTGTTTGGATTTACACTCGAGAGGGATGACCGCTGAACATGCCTAGTTTGTTCTCAAAACGATAATGATATTACAAGCTACCTGCACGGTTACTCGCATTTCAATTTCCTTGCTCACGATTTATTCATGTACCTACTCGTATTATAATCGTTCTCATTATCCTCGCGCGTTTAGCTCCCCGAGTAGGTACACCGGTCGTATTTATACGTGTCAGTCTTTATAAAAAGAGACCTTTTTTTTTTTATCGTTTTTAGAATATTTTAATGCAAACCCCGCTAATGTTGTTTATCACCCGTGTGTGTTCAAATAAAGTTACGGCGCGTGCGACGTCCGCCGAAGACGCGCGCGAAAAGCTTCTGCGGAGTAATTTATACGGCATTTTAGTGTTTTTTAAGCGCGATAACGACTGTTACGACGGTACGATAATTATTATTATGACAAAAAGTTTTGCGGTTACGACTCATAATACGTGCACACGCGTATACGCCGAGCTTATAATACGGCACGAGGACGGATTTATACGACGACTAAGTATCCCTTGATTAATGAATTTATGTTCTTTGAAAGTGTTTTAACGCGCGCGAAAAACTCTAAAATAATGTATAGCGCACAAAGCTGTGTATGCATTTTTTTTATTTTTACCCGCAGAGCAAAAGCGAGATAATAACGTGTCGGCTGTTTGGAGATTTTTTCCAAACGGATCGACGCTGCGACGACGAGTTGAATTCATTTAAAATGTCCAACGCACAATAATATAGGGTAGTAATGTTGCTCATCGTGAAAATTCAGTCCCGCAGTTGGCGTAATTCCCGTTTTTCGTTTTGTTCGACAAAAAGTTTCAAGTGAAATACGCTGTAGGTCGATGACGTACAGTCTGACGAACTTGAGCGTGTGACCGAAAAATTTCGAAGGCACGAATTTTCACCAGTCGAAAACTTGAAAACTAGATAAAATCATGTACGAACGTAATCGTTTTACCTGTAGGCGCCCAATTGGGTTCTCGTTTATGTTTATCGAAAAATCGGATTCGTTCAATTAACGAAACAAATCGTAATTGTCAGATGGATATCTGCAGAACTGTTCATAGATGTTACTATCCATGCGATATCGTTACGTCTAACTCTTAAAACGCTTTACTTCGATTGTGATGAATGCGAGTTTTAATATTGATTTCGTAAACGTAATAATAATACACACGAGTTCTTTGGCGTTATTTTCGAGCGCTTTTACGAGTCTGCCGCGAGGGCGCGAAATACGCGGACGGTTCTACTGCGATAATTATTTTGATCAAATGTAAATTTTGAACACCTATCCTCGTATTCGAACAAAAATCGTTGTTGCCACTTTCCGTTACGTAAAATAACACAACTCTCAATACGAGTAGGGAAATAAAACTTGATTTTCGTGTCGTTAACGCTTTCATTATATATCACATACTCGGGAGGTTCTCTCCCCACAGCCGACATCCTACATTTATAGGTGTGTATTATGTTATATTTTAATCCCGCGGTGTGTCCAGTTTTTTTTGTGTGTGTGTTTTCAAAATAATATACGTTACGGGTCAATGGAAACGCGCTTAGGTGCGTCAAACAAATAAATAAAACCGGAATTCCTCATTAGGAAACGCCGGAATTCGAGAACACCGTATAATTTTATCGTCGTCAAAAGAACGCGACGGGGAGGTAGCGAGTGTGCGAAATTCAAGAGTGCCCCCCTATACACGCGTGATGTGTACAGCGAACTGCAGTCGTTGCGTAAAAGACGAGAGAGAGAACGAACAAAAGACTGTCGAAAAAATCGTACGCACTTTTTTCCTCTTTTATTGTCCTACAGGGTCGTAAAAAGAAAAAATAATACAGTCAGCTGCACATGCCGTGCATTGTCGTTATTGTTTCACAACGCAGCATGCTGGCACCTGCTTGTTCGAATCGTCACGAAAATAATTTTTGACGAAATAATAGCGCAGCACTTGTGTGTCCAACAATTTCGTCTACCTACGCTACTGTAAACTCGAGCAAACACAAAATCGAAGTGAAGCAATCGTGCGCAACGATGGGTGATTTCTTAACGATATATGTCATACAAGATTTTAATTTTACTCGCGCGAATGATACACACACATTGTTGAATCGTCAACACGACGAGATTGCTGTAACATTCAATGTTCTGCCATTAGTAAAATATTGTTGATTTACGAGAAACGTGGCGAGAAAATGTTAATATCTTTCCTCGAATTTTTACCGTTTGAACGCGAACGATACGCCCACTACACGCACAATACAGTTGTACAGTTCAACGAACTCTTATGAAATATGCGATTTCGTCTATGTGAAAAACATGGGGGTGGTACGAAAATATACATTTTTTCGGTGAGATTTTCTCGAAACGTGTAGCATTGTTCAGAAAAAAACGAACCAAAGTGTCTTATAACTCGCCAGTGGTATACTTTGTACGAAACTCAATCGCTAATAAATCTCTAACAACGAATATTTTTTAATTCGACGCTTTATGCAAAAACAATTTTATCGCGAAAACTGCTGTGTATAAATCCACGCGCACGAAACCTGTGCAACGACGAGTAAAAGTTTCACACGGTTGGCGAACGGATCGTTGCATACACGTGCTTCATTTGCAGTGATTTTGTAGAACTGATAAAAAAATCTATAAAATAGCCATAACCGAAAGTTGGTGATTACGCAGAAGAACAACATGAAAGCGTACAGAGTGGAAACGAGATGGTTACGCGTTTTTTACTATAAAACTATCGGTGTACATATTATTATACTATGCCAACATACGGCGATCACTTCATTTTTTGTCGATAAAAGAATTCTCATCGCTCGTTGAATCAAACGAAACGTTTTCCACGCGTACGTTTACGGAATTATGATTTTTGTTGCTAGGCTTTTTCGAACTTCTGCACGTATAGTACACCGTCTGGTTTTACGGTCATACATAATTGTATGGTGGCCACAAATCGGTGTTATTCGAACGAATTTTCGACGTCTCCTAGATTATCGTCAAACATTTCCCGTACCGCTATTAATATCTACAAACAATGTCTAGCCACGGCGATTAACCATACATACTGATTTGTTTTAAAAATTACGTTTCCCCCCGTCATTTTCAAACGCCGATTCCGTGTTTTCCGTGCTTACATATATTTAAAATACTGCGATATTTCCGTGACGTTCTGTAGTGAGCTGCAAAATGTTATTTTTTTTGTCGTTCGGGTGCAGCGGCCTTTGTTGTACCGATCGTTGATTGAAAACGGCCGAATGACCCCGCGCATGATGCGGAGAGTCTAATAATAATTAAGGGAGACGACGGGCGCCCGGATCACATCAAAGAGTCGGGGCATAACTCGTCTCGAGTCCCCGCGGCGCGGCAGTTTTTCAGCTCGAGAGGCGGCGGCCCCGGAGAAAATTAATTTTCCTTCGGGAAATCGGGTCACCGGCCGAACCTGACGGGGCGGCGAAAAAATCCGATGATCAGATCTCGTTAAATTCGAAGGACGATGATGGAAACGGGGAAAAAAAGGAAAAGACATCGCGTAAAAAGAAAAAAAAACGTTTTTCGACAACGTACCTTTGTATATAACACGTATATATATTATATACAGTATATAGTCGCGGTGTCTTGTTATAGATAAATCGAACGGACGAGGAGAGCGAGACACACGCGGGGGGAGTGAAATTAGTCGTTCGGGAAATATTCTTCTTTCCATTATTTTTAATAGAGCTTTAACAACGGCAGAAAGGTTGATTACGTCTTTTGCTCTTTTCTTTACCCTCCGTTCGAGCACGAGACGAGACGAGCACGAGCGTCGGAAATATTTCCCAAGAGAACCACGCGAGTCCCGCGGAGAAACGGCCCGATAATTAAACCGACGGTTCTTTTTTTTCTTCTTTTTTTCGACGGATCCGATTAAGTCGCGAGATTTTTTCAACGCCGGCAGTATTAACACGTATTCCGTTGATTCGAACAGGTAATAAACTGTAATAATAGCGTATATATGTATATTATAACAGTATAAAAATCAATCGCTCAAAAACAAACTATGAAATTTTCACGCGGAGTATTAACGATTTTCGTCCTAGAAACACGCCGCGGGGTTAGAAAGCTCGGAACGTGTAATCACTACCGGTTTTCGTGTTCGGTTCAAAAACACTTTACGTACACGGGAGATAAAATTAAAGCCCAGTGTTCATTTTTATTGCGAATCCTGTTCACCGTACGTCCCCAGCATCGAACCGATTATTAAAACGATTGTGCAACATTTTGACAGAGCGCATTCTGAAAAGTTGGCCGATCGGGAAATAATGTACATTTATCTCTGGCGGGAGAAAATCTTCGCGTTTAATCGCACAATGTTTTTTTTTTGATACGACCGGTCGAACGTTAATTTTGGATTATTGTTTTTATTGCCAACGGAACGTGTTGATACCACCGTATTGTCGTCTTTTTGTTTACCTGCTGCGCGCGTTCACGAGTGCCTATTATATTATGTATATACACGCGAGTATTTTTTCATCGTCCCCCGCACACACGAGCGACACACTTATATCGGCAAATTGCGTACAATATAATGACATTATGAGCAGAAACCGGTGATGCGGTTATAATAGCGTTTTCCGCGCGACTGCGCTTCGTTTTCCTTATCGCCGGACCGAGATCGCGCGAACGGCGGCGTGACAATGCCACTGGAGCTCTCGTTTTTTTTTTTTTCGTTTCCGCGCAAAATTGGCCGAAATCGTTTTGAACTTGTGAAGTCGTGTGAAAATCGCGCGCTCGCGATAACTGCAGCGCAGAGTGCAATACAATATTTCGACTGCGCACTAACCGTTGTCGGATCGAAACGGACTTGAACGCGACATTGGTCGTAACTGTACGCGAAAAATTTGGAAAACCGCTCGTTGGTCTTAACGACATTAATATTATTAGATCTCGTTAAAACCGCGGTTGTTTTTCCGCGGTTTCGAATCATTCGTTTTGATGTTCTTAACGGAAACGCGTCGTCGTACTGTAGAAAACAAATGTTCCGATAGTTTCGTTCAATTTTTATTATTACTGTTTGGCGGCGGGTTTCGCCGGTAACCGAGAAATCATTTTTTAACGACGTATCCGTTGCTTTCAGATGTATTGAACAATATGGGTACCACAACTTTCGAAACAGTGACCCGCCCGAAGCGCGGTCGCTACACCGTCGGTCAAACCACCCCCCACGGGACCATATTTGGAATTTCCGACCACACTGCAACGAAACCAGGAACGAACGACGCGTTCCTCCGCTTGCGTTCGCGTTGCACGTGATCCGTCGATCTTCGCGCTCGGCCGTGCCGCGACGGGACGACTGCGGCGAAGACCACCCCGTTACATTTTTCGAAAACAACAATACGAAAAGCGTCCACTGCGGGGGGTAGACGCGTTCAGCGAGGGAGACATCAGCGAGAGCTAAATTTTTTATGGCCGCTGGCTTGACAAGGATGTGTGTCGACGAGATTTTTGAGCACACCGGGTCATGAAATTCGCGGGCCGCCGGAAGCGCGGACAGTAAAATACGCGTCTCTTGTTGCAGTGCGTACCACCTGTGTACAGCTGTATCGGTGCAAAACTAAAAAGAGAAACAAGCGGGCGGATGAAAAAAAAACGTGTGATTAGGCACGTCCGATAGGTAGAGCGGCTGTTTGTTTTCGTTTTTGAAACGTGTTCTGCGCGCAAACTGTTGGCGCATACGAGCCGTGTGCACGAACGAGCCGCAAATACTTTTTCAACACCAATTTCAATCCGCGACATAAATGGCTGTTTTTGCCCGTCTGGAATTCGTTCGACCGACGAAAAGAGTCTCGCGTCGTTACATTAATATTGTTATTGTTGTTGGTGCTGCTGTTGCTCGGCGTTTTAAGCTGGCGCGTCAAAACGTGACGACCTTTTCGCGCGCGGCTTTTGCGCGGTTTGGCGAACCGCGCGGTTTGGCATCTCGCCCAATTACACGCGGCTATCGTCTCAGAGAGAGCGCGAAATAAGCCGTTTATAGAGACGTCGGATTAACTAAACGCCGGCAGAAGGTCGCCGACCTCTTCTAATGGTATCATTATCGTACGCGATCGTCAAAATACATTGCCGTTCGAACGGGTCCAACAAAGCCGGAGACATTTGCTCGTACGGTGTATTACCGTTATACTGAAATTTTCAGATGTAACGTAATCTTATAATTACGTGACCCGAAAATGCCCGGTGCCCGGGAGTATCTTATTTCGCGCGATTATGACGTGTGCGCCGGCGAACCAATTACCTGGTAATGACGTTTTAAGCCGTGCGCGCCACCACCGACCGCCTGGACCCTTGTTCGCGGGACTGCCGCGGTGCGCGCGTGTTAAGAGGATTTGGAGGAATTCCGCTCGTCCTCGTACGATATCATCACATTATCCGAACCGCCGTCGCGACGATCGCGGTGGCCGGGAACGGAAGGAACGGACTCTCCGGAACTCTCCGGAGGGACCGGGGGTGACCCCGGCATAGTTGAGTCTTCGGAGAATGGCCGAAAAATGTGAAATGAAAACGCGTCACTACGCCACCACGTCCCGGTCGAGAAAAACCGCCGCACTAAAGCTGGCCGGTTACTGCAGTGACAGGCCGCGTTTCACTCGTGTGCGTTTCTGTCACTTTGTTTTTTCGTCGGAAAACAATTGCGAGCCGAACCCTTGATTCCGCCACCGTTGTTATAATATCCGTTCTCTCGAGACGAAC
This sequence comes from Hormaphis cornu, assembly GCA_017140985.1. Lineage (NCBI taxonomy): Eukaryota > Metazoa > Arthropoda > Insecta > Hemiptera > Hormaphididae > Hormaphis > Hormaphis cornu. Next base: position 7,911,969 of record CM029364.1, on the reverse strand, counting down.
AGAAGAATCGTATCCTCGTTCTGGGTTCGCTTCCCGCAGCGTCGCCAGATAGAGTCGGCGCCGATTTCTACGCACGGTACTTTGGCTCACTTAGCCGATCGGATCGATAGACGGTGCTTCGGGTCATTTTTACCAGCAGTTTTTTAACGCGACGGGAAAGAGCACCGAAAAATTGCGGAAATCCGCTGAAAACGGCATTTCGTCGGCGACGCGCGCAGTCATTTCCTCACGCGTTCGGAAACAGTCGTCTTATACTTTGACGAACCTCGGGCCTTCTGTCTCGAACACGTCGGTGGTACGTTACTCCGACTGTACATCCCGAACGTTCATCGGTCTTAAGATTTTTAACGACACGTATTAGATTTCGTTAAGATCGCGTTATTTCTCCGAAAACAATCGTGCTGACACGGAAAATATTTGTCCCCGTAGAACTGCAAAAAAAAAAGTTTGTCGAATTCGGGGGTATCGTTACTCGACAGCTGAGCTCGTTTGAACCGCAAATGCCAAAACGGTGAACGGCCCAAAGCGCGTCTCTACGCCGTCAAACTACCCTCGCCGCAGGGTGTGATCCCTGCGCTTTTTTATTTTTTTTTAATATTATTTTGATCGCTTCGAATCGATACAAAATGTAGTCGCTCACCGCGTACAGACAGAATCGTTCTCATCCTAACCGTCGGCTGCAATATCGTGAAACGTGTCGTATGCGGGCTCTTCTCGGTCGGTGTTTTTCATTTTTATTTTTTCGTCGCCGCCGCTCATTAGAGACGACATGTTTTTTTCCCCGTAATCACGAGACGTGCGAATCGTGTTTCTCTACCTTTTGCATCGCCATTTCCTCCCCCGGACGGACGTCTTCGCGTGGTTCATTACCGCCGCCGCTACTACTGCCGCCGCCGCCGACACGATATAATATAAACACGATAAATTTCACACCCCGTTTGCTCGACGGATGCCCGGCGAGACCCAACGAACGGCGAAAAACGCGCTAAACCCACTACACTCGGCCGTTTTTCTGACAAACGACAAACACTAATGTTATGTATTACAGAAAGAAACGCTTTTTTTTTCCTTTTTTTCTTCCCCGTCAATACTCCTCTGCAGTTTACGCTACGCGATATCGACACGCGACGTGTACGCACTTTTTCCGCCGCGACGAATTTCGCGAGCTTTCACTTTTTTCATTTCGTATTTCACCATTATCGCGTACGCGTAAGTTGTGCGGACGATGTTTGACAAATATTATACGAAATAAACACCAGAGATCGCGGGGGAGGAGATGACGATAAAACGACTATAATACAACGTGCGCGCATAAATATATACCGTTGGCGTATTTTTTTTTTTATTGTTCCGAGATTTAAGAAAAAAACATCGACCCCGCGTTTGTTTTATTCGAAAATTATAATAATAACGCCACGCGACTATGCTGAACAAAAAAAAAAGAGAAAATAACTCTCGCATAAATTATGCAGAGGCGTTTAAAAGTTGGCGCGGCGGTGTTGTTTTTTTACACACTCCGATATTAATTTTTCCGTGTAATATATAAATATCGCATACCGTCGATGCGTCGCGCATTATAACGCGATAAATAATCGAGGAAGTTTTTTTTTCCTCCGCGCAAAACTAATGGAATAGTATCATTTTTTAAATTTTGTTTTCCGCATTTTTCACCTAACAACGCGTCTCGATCGGTCTGCAGTTGACGCGCGCGGTATAACGGGTAAAAACTAAAAATTGTTCTCCGGCTTGTGCAGTACTATCCGACAGCGAGAAAATGCCATAAGAATGTAAAAAAATGAGTACCTACCGGACTTGTATAATATTCTGCACGTTCAGATTAAAACACTGTTGTAATAATTATTCGTACGTAAACTGCAGTTGAGTAACTCGTTTTCATTTATTATTATTACATTATACGTCACGCCCAAAAACGTTTTTTTTTTTTTTACCGAAAATATGTTAAAAAACGTTTTTTATACATGTCATATTGAGCAGCTTCTATGGTAAATTGAATTTTATACGAACGAATAACACCGTGAATTCCTATCGAGTATTTTTTACACTACTTACCTAAAAATGAAAAATCTAAAAATCTAAAAATGCTTGAACGCGTTCTTTTGTTCGTACCTTGAAACGTTATTTTAAATGTCGGCGGTAATTATTACAAACGATCACTCTGCCCAGTGAAAAATTTTAGTACCGCGATATTATACGATCAATGAATGCGTTGCGTTTTCATGATTACGACAAGTACGAAACGTAAACAAGTTTCGCCTTACGTCAGTTTAATTAAACAAAAATGTTTACCCGAGGACATAACACATCATTGTGTCGTAGGAGACGAAAAAACGTTAGTAGGTATTAACGCGAACAAAGAACCCGGTTTTACTTTTAATCAATTATTTTGAATAAGTTTTTATTACGCAGTAGCGTTTCAATCATCGCGATATTTTTGTGGGACTGTTACACTTTAAGGAAGCTTCGAAACCAATTTTGTTTTTCGCTATAATGATACACGACATCAGCGTATAAATGTTGACAAATTAATCATTAGTCGATATTGATGTTACCGTGTCGAAACCGACGTGATACTTGAGTGCGTGTAGAGTTTAACATCGATAAATCTAAAATTACACATATTTAAAACAACAAAGTGTATTAATCAAAGTTTTTTTATTCGAGTTTACAAGAGTTTAGTACGTAAAAAATATAATTCTCTCACCCGATCTATAGACAGACGCTGTAACATGATACTTCTGTTTTATACCGCTTCACGAAAATCTTAAATTTCAAACCGATTTTTAGTGAATTTTGAAATTTTTGAACACGCGTTCCAAATGAATGTGTTTTAACTACAGATTGTCAATGTCGAATTGGGGAGTTATGTGGAAAAGGAAACTCGCGTATTGTATTAGTTTATAAAGTATCTTGATGACGAAAATAAAATTATTACTTAACACATTAACTAAAGATTTATAGATATAGTTATCTAGTTTTGAACGTATAACGACAATTCGGTAATTTCTTTTTAACTAAAACTATGAATTAAAAATTACAACAATCAATATATGATGTTAATGCCGTATGATTATACGAAAATAATGCGATTCTTGCATTTCCTGCAGATTTTCGTATCTTTTAAATGCATAATTGAGTTCTAATTTCAATTGACTCGTAAATAAGTGTGTGGTGAGTAAAATTATTTGTAACCTGTTTGAAATACGCGTGAAAGTAAATGAATAATTGTTTGTATTTTCGCATAACAATCGTACCTAATGTTCTAAAATATATTTCTAAAAAGATCGGAAAATCCGTTTACTAACTTTTTTTTTTTTTTTCAATAATTTACTATCAACTTTTGGACGCGCGTTCTTGTGTGAAATATTTTAAGTATGGTTGTCTGGTCGGTAGTTCAAATGAGCCACCAGATATTATACGAGACTGTTGACATGATACGTTGCTGCCTTGTGATGCAAATGGTAAGTTCTTTTTAGTGTCGTAAAAACAAAACGATTAGTTGTAACCACGAGAAAAAAATTATCGTCGTCCACGAAATTCGAGCACGTGGTCATAAATTGCGCCAAACTGCACTGGTTTTCGAGGCCTAAAAACGGAGGATCGTTTCAGTAATCGACCGGTATAACCAACATAATACGCACATGTTGAACTTGCCGAGGTTACGCTCATATATGGACGGTTTCCGTGTTCACCATTTTTTTGCTTTTCAACGCTAAAAACTCGATCGTAATGCCATAACTTTTAATTCATCGATGGATAATACACTTCAGTAAAATCGGATTTAAACTATAGTTGTTTATTTTTTTTTTATTCACCGTAACAATTGTTAGTCGATAAAAATTATAGAAAATACATTTTTAGAATTCAGAATTTTACGCATTGACGCGTACCCATAATATATATATATATATTATACTCGGTAAATAAAAATGAAAACTCTCTAAACCGATTCGACGAGACTGTTTATAGATAATCGATCCGTATACCGCTGCAGTGTTTCCGCTACGCCCCGGTAGACGGGGGAATAAAATATCCATAAACATCGAGTTCTCTTACGGCTGCCCCGAACGAATGACAACTTTTATTTTATTTTCGTTATAAACAATAAGAACGTACAAATAATATATTATCTACTAGCGCGAATACCCCACGCACATAGTGCTTTTTTTCACAGTGCTTTTTTATCCATAAAAACGGTCTTTCCAATTGAAACGAACGGTTCGAACGATCCACTTAAATATAATTAAATTTAATACTATGTCCTTCGCACGGATCGTTAAACAAGCGTCGTAAATATGAATTCAACAAAAAAAAAATGAAAAATGGAAAAAACATCCGTTTATGATTTACGTATGTTTGCCAATGCATCGAATTCATTTTTAATAAAAAAAAAATCATAGAAACGTATACACGTGATAAAGACGAGTTGGAAATTAAATGAGAAACGTTTGTGCGTATAGGAGGCGCGTATGTTCTTATAAGCTAATGCAAAACGATAAATTGAAAAATATTAATAAACAAAACATTTTCGAGTATATATTTAATATAAATTTTGTTTCACTTGTCTGCAACACGCCTATATTTAATTATTTACTTATGAAAGTATACATATTTATGCATTTACTAACAACACACACACACGTGGGTACTATGAAAAAGAAGAATCTGTGTTCCATGCACACAAGTATTCCCTTAGAACGCGATTACAAGAAAATATTGCTATTTAAACCTGAGCCCTAGATGTTGTATCGATCAGAACAATTAATATCGATTTCATCGAATGTATTATACGGTTGTGTGAAACTTACACGTCAGTATTTATTTTGTTCGATGATACCAAATTTTCTATTCTAATTTCAATAAGATAAAAATGTTTTTTTTCTTTTCTATTTTCGCCTTTCTCCGGTGATCGTTTCGTTGTATTTTATTTCGTGTAGATGTGTAATTTACTCGTACGTTTCGGCTTATTTAATCAACGTCATCATTACTCACGGTAATAAAATGTATCATACAACATAACAGTAAACAAAACTTAATCTAACATACTAGTACACGTTCGATTGAGATATCGTAATAATAGGAAATATGTTTGTTGGGATTATATTTTAATACGTTCGTCACAGGACGGAAAGGACTTCCGCGAACGACGTTGAACGTAAAAAAAGGGTGAAACATTCTGTTGCCGAGGGAAAGTTTGAATTTCAAATAAAAAAATAAAAAAAATGAAACGCGTTAGCATTCACAATTTCATAAACGCATTTTGTGAAGTACGACGTACGCAGGCCGCAGCTGTTTCGCTCGCGGCAAAAATAACTTTTATCGTTGTTCGAGTAGTTCTCT
>CM029364.1:7852695-7906211 GCA_017140985.1 Hormaphis cornu | reverse complement strand
GGGAGGCGCAGCGAAGCGATGAGAAAATTTTTGGGTAATCGTTCCACTTATGTGCGCGTCGTTACGAATGGCTAATTCACTGCTGAAATTTCAATCGATTTCGATCGTTTTTAAGGGAGTTGTTATTATCGCATTGAAGTTTTTGAATTTGCGATTTTACGCAGTTATTATTCCGTAAAACTTCCAGTTTTTATGTCTAAGTATCGACATTTTATCACAATCTGGACAAGACAGTTTTACGCGTGTGGTTGAAAAATTTAAAAAATCGGCCCGCACGATTTCGGTTCACGGCAGATTTCACGTTACTTGGTCGTCAAACTCGTCACGGCCGTGTATCGCTGCTTATGGGGACAAGTAATTGCGGGGAACGCGTCATCGATTTGGATTTTATTTAATCGTAACATCCAAAGGTGCGAGCGAGGGTTTCGAGTGATTTCGAAAACTTGCCCGCATTCTAGACGCGACCGAGCTCGCTCGGAATCGATAAGGCAAATAATGTGACATCGAATCGAACGGGTTCAAACCGCGACTTCCAAAACGGTCGCCGCCCGTCCAGAGCTCGTGGTCAAACTACCACCACGCGATACCTATGGTGCGCAACCCGGGGGTCGCGAAATTCTATTAGGGGGTCGCCAATAGTTTTCCACCGAATGAAAAAGTTGTACACTACCTACATAATGTTGGTCGGAAGGGGGTCGTATTAAAAAAAGGTTTATTTTAAAAAAGGTTGCGCACCACTTCTATGGAGCGTTCCCGGCTTTTTTTTTTTCAAACGCGGGCAACACGGCTGCACGCGGTCCCCCGGGTCGAGGAAACCGATTTCCGGCCTCGGCGGCGGGGCGGGTTTTCGGCGTTTCCGGTGTTCGCGGCGGGGCGGTCAGGGGGTCGGCGGCTGCACCGGGGGCGAGGGGGCGTGGGGGGTCGTGAGTTCGCCCCACGTGCCGCATCGGCAACGCACAGCCGCGGCGCTGTCGCAAAAGCGCGCACGTGGTCGATTTACGAGGTCGGGGAGAGCCGGAGCGCACGCCCGAACCTGCCTCCCTCGCCGCACGGCCTTTGCCACCCCCAGGCCGCTACGCTACCGACCGACCGGCCGACCTCCCCTTGACTACGGGGGCGTGTTTGGCCCCCTCGTCGCGCGCCCCCGCCGTACGTTATTATTATTGTTATTACGCACATTGTACACTATTACAATATGTGTATGTACAATCGTGTACGGTCTTCTGTATTGCCTTCCCCTATACTCGCAGCACGCCGAAAAGCCTTCCCCGCCATTTCACCCACCACCCCCCGGCTCGCGTTTGACGGGACAGTTTCACCTACGTCGGTTTTCTCTGTCTGTCGCGTGCAAAATCTCGCGTGAAACGTCGGTTCGAATAGCAGCGCCCGTTCCCGTGAAAAACGTCATTTCCAGAGCCGATTCCCGTCACGGACCGCACCACGAACGCAATGTTGAACGCTCGTAGTCAAAATATAGCCTGTCCCAGTCGTGTACGTAGGTTACACATTTCATATTGCGGTTTCGCTGGCTTTGCAATGCGGTATAATGTACGATCGCGCAGTTTCAAACAGCGTGTGTTCCCCGACACTGCAAAGTGCGCGTACCCCGAAAAGTGTATATGTACGCTCCGACCAACGAGTATCCATCAACGGCCACGATAGGATTTAAAAAATAAAACGTTTTGGCCCGATGGATTCTAGATTCCGGTGTTACACGCCAATACTGGTCAAAAGACGCGCAGAATGTTCACGGTTCGGTTTTTTCTACGCCCTCTTAGGCGATATACTCGCGGCCGAGTTCATGGTAGAAAGGGCTCATATTTGCGGATTAAAACTCCGTATGGGTATAATGTATAAGCGACGTTATGAAGAAAAGAAAAAGCCGGGAGAACACCCTACAGGTCGCGTGGGTGGTTTGGGTTAGAAGTCGTGGTTCGGACGGATTTTAGTTGACATCCGAAAACAATGATAAAACGGTGCTCAGTCGTCTAGACTCTAGTCGGGTAAAAACCGAATTCATCAGTAAAAAATGGTCCGAGAATTCCGAAAAACGCATCAGCGTATAAACGATATTAATTTAAATGCCGTGTGAACATTTCAAACCGTTCGGATGGTTATTTGAGGAGTTGATACGATTTCAGTACCTATTATAACGATACTGCGCGTAATTTCATTGTTATCACGAAAATACACCATTCTTCGATACTTTTTTTGTACGTACGCTTTCAGAATGTACCGGACGGATTTTTTTGAAACATTTTTTTATCAGGTGGCAAATTTTGTTTTACACAACACAGTATAATTTCAATTCTTAAACAATAAATTTGTGCGGATTACGATTTTTTTTCTGAAAATAAGTCAAAAGTACGACCAGTTTTCGACCATTTTTCAACTTTGAACGACAAAAAAAAAAAAAAATTTTTGTCGAAAATCAAATTTTATATTGAACGAAAAGCACCAATAAAATAGAAATCTTCGAAAATTTCTAAGTTCCAAACTTGGGTCAAAAGTTTTCGGAACCACTCGAAACTTAGACAAAACTTGTATTTAACCTATTTAAATAACGTGTAAGAGTTTCAGCCAGCTCCGTCTATTGTTTTGGAAGTTATGGCCAAAAAAAACTAAATCGATTACATCAAAAAACACGTTGGCCATATTTTTTTTTCACCAAGTTTTTTTATCGTAACTTTTTTAATATTCAAACTACTTCATCATCTTCGATACACTACAACTGAAACACATTCAAATACACAATTTGGACGTGCTATCAACGTATATTTAAACAAAATATTTTGTACTTAACTTATTGTTTGAGCGCGTGACAAAATTGAAAAATAAATGATTAACGTTTATTTACTACGATTTATTGACAAAAAAGAAACAAAACAAAACACTGTTCAAAAACTCACTAAAATATCGGTGTATACTATTGATTAGAAAACAAATGTTCGTACGTACGAGTATAATTAAAACATGCGTTTTCGATAAAAAATAAATGATAATTTTTCCATTCCAGTTTTGTTGATCGGCTATATTATATGGTTTTTTCCGAGATAAACACACGGCTAGGTTTCGGTAAAGGAAGACATCCTTGCTCCATTTCCCTCCCGCCGCGTGTACGGAAAGCTCTGAGGGGACTAAACAAGCGTATAGGAATCGTGTACGTTGACTTTAAAAAGTAACGTGAATTGGAAAAAAAAAAAAGGCGCAGTCAGTATTAACGACGAGTGTAAATTCTTACAGAAAGGGATGACAGAGAGTGAGTTAATTCTAAAATTATAAGATGGGAAAGAACGAAAAAAATATGTATGGAGCGAGAAGTTGCCGTTGGAGTGGGTCACAGCTTTTCAGGTTGGTCACGAAAAATCTTAAGCCATAACCGGCTTCGAAAAAAAGAAAGGCGTTTGTAGCGCAGCGGATTGCGTCACTACACAATATCGCGGCCATTGAAACCAAAAGAAAATCACGTTTCGACCTTCCTCTTATTTGGGCGGAAAAAAAAAAATCGAAAAAAAAATCATCGTTTACTGTATGTGTTTTGTATAGCTGCTGCACGATGTTTTATTTCATTTCACATTTATTACGGGCATCATACCTATTGTTGTATACGTTTATTCATAGGCAAATTTTGGCGGCGCGTGGTTTCGTAACGTCGGGGTGGCGTACCTAACCGACTGTCACATATCCTCTCTATACGCTCTCGTCGTGTACATTATATAGGTAGCACAGTGTTTATACGAGGTATTGAAAAACATAAAGAAACGTTCGATAAAAATAAAATTGCATCGATAAATATTACCTGATATAGACCTCTCATCCGCGATTGTATCCACGGTCTGCAAGACAACACAAGACCGCGGCTAAGCTGTTTATTGGCTTACTAGCCCGACGTCCAAATGTTTTTTGAAAAATTTGTACGACAAGCGATGACAAACAGTGTTTCACGTGGATGTAAAATAGAACTTACCTAAACCGAGGACTGGGTACTTTTGTCACTATTATCATTTCAGCGAATATTTCGACGCGTAGGAACGTCCAGTTGTTGATCTTAATCCTATAACAATGATTCGACGGTCGATTGGACGAGAAAGAGTTGAAATTCTAATTCGTGTTCGACTATGGTTAAAAAAAAAAAAAACAGTACACATTGCTCGGTATGAAAAAATTCAAATACTTTTTTCTCCTCGGATTTTCACGCCTCATAGACGGGTCTTATGGCGTTTCGGTGGAAAAAATTATTCGATTTTTACAAACGTAACGTGACGTGTGAACCGATTTTAATCACGTGGCTTATATTTTTTATCGATGACGCCAGACGAACGGTCCGACAAACTGTCGCGGAGGACGCGTAAAAAATAAAACTAAAGCTCATTCGCGACCGCGTCAAAATTTACCCATTGTAACGTAATAATAACGTTTGTACACACACTCGCGGCGAACACGTTGTAGTAACCTACGACGTCGACAAAAGGCTGCTGCTGCTGTTGTAGAAGGTGCCTACCGTTCGTATTATTGTGTATTAACAGTTGTGTAATCGTGTCGAAAAAAATTCGTTCGGAGTGGACAAAAAGAAAAAGTAAAATAAAAAAAAAACGACCAGCTTCTAACGTAACGTTTTGTTTGATACATTGTACGATGAATGGCAGCTCGTATACCGGCGACCCCCGAGACGTGTGTGATCCGGGGGATGCAAACGACCCTGCAGCCGTGTACACCGATACACACTTTACAATTACGTATTATTGTTACTGCACCCGGTTTACACCACGTGCGAATAAAAATATACTCGCTCGCGTAAGAATGATTCGTACTCGAGGTGGAATCAAAATAGAATAAACGAAAATCCTACAAGCGCTTTTGCCAGCACATTAGACTGTCGAAATCTACGCGCTTTGTGTAAAACAGCCACTTACAGTCGGTTCGGACGAGGAGCGACGAGAAACTGAAGCGGCGATAGCAGTCGTGAACGTTGAAGGAAAAAGTTGAAGACCATAAAGAAGTGTGTGAATTTATCGTGATCAGTGGAGGAACAGGACGAAATGGTCGGGAGAAACACGAAGAAGAACAAGAAACAGACGCACTTGATGTGGGGATCAGAGCGGCGAAACGGTTTTTTTTTTTAGTAGTAACACGCGTTCTATCAAATTTTATCTGAACTGAACGAGAAAAGAAGCGAATTACCCCTATCCGACGAGACACGGCGATTCTCGCAATTTTCGTATACAAACGTATCACGAATGAAATCGTCGAAAAAGTCGGTATTCTTTCGGATGTATAAAAATCCGAGAAAAATGATTTAAATTTGTTTTACTGAACAATTTATTGTGCAGCTGATGGTTTTTTGACCAACGTTGAATACGCATTAGATAATATAACCGAGAATTCAACTATTTCACGTTCAATTAACGAACGTGTCAAAAGACCAATACTTGTAATAATATTAGTACATACCGGAAATTTCTATGCCGTACAATATTGGTTGAAATAAAAACTGGCAAAAAAAAACGTACGGAATAACCGACGACGAAGTTGATAACAATTAATATTTATGAGTGTAATTTATTGAACATTTCTTTAGGTTTTTCAACCTTGTATTACAAGCATTAAACGTTGGTTACATAATGTTGATAGATGACGTGTCCCCGGTCAGCTAGCTAGATTTTTAGAAATTTTATGTTTTCCACGTTGAACATTTAAAATCTACATAAAAAAACATATTACACACGGCACTTCTTTTTTCTAGGGAATTGGAGTAAGGCCTGTGCGGTTCCCTTTTTGGACTACCCTTGACTACGGCGCATAACGAATTTCTATGATTCGAATTTTTTACGTTTCTATTCGCATCAGATGGTATACAGTATACTTGAATGAATAACGTTTGTGTCATACTGATCTGTTTGATTACAATTTGGTAAGGTTTAACGTCGTGTAGCTGGAACAAATCAGTCGAGGTTTTTTCACATTGAAGAAATTAATGTTTAAAAAAATTATGAAATAAGTTCGCGATTGGGCAATGAAAAAGTTGTGCGGGTGCGAGTCGAGGCCACCGGCCCTGGGTACGCTATGCGAAAATAACGGATAGGAAACGGCGTACGAGGGAATACGAGATTTAGCCCTCGTGGCGTTAGCGATAAAACGGACGTACGTAATAATTTATGACGTTCATTCGCGACATTTTGGCCTCTAATTCCGTGCAGCAAATAATCGTACACTTATTAGTCACTATATTACATACTTATACTGTGTTCATATTGCGATTTCCAACGGTTTTATTGTGTTATAATGTCTGTATAGATAACGGCAGGCGAGTTTGTTGCCGTTAAATCATTGTTATATCTATATAATATATCATACCGTTTGAACGAAATCCACACAAAATGCCTAAACTCGTAATTTATGATTTAAGTCGAAATTATTACTAGAATGGCGTTATATGTGAATATTTTACTGTGTACACACAACACGATAACACAAATATCGTTGTCGCGTGCACAACGGCGAGGTTAAAACTCAATTTCCCTATTAGAATAATACTGGTAACACATAATTTATATATTCATACGATTTCTAACCAAGATTAGAATATTTGTGAATTTTTTTCAAATTTTTTTTTTTTCATAACTTGAACGATTATTTTTTTAGATACCGTACGACGTATTGCCGTCGAAGAGAACCTAAGTTTTAACAAATCTTTTTAGAAATGTTCGTTCGTATATTATTAAAAGTTAAAAAGTGGTTAAAACGTACACTACAGTTCGTATAAAATCTACTCAGTTTCTCTCCCATATTGTGTTACACGAATGATTCTCGATGGCTTTCATGATCATCGGTGACCAACGGCCATTTTGTAACTATACAATACAAATAAAATTTTGAATTTTTTACAATTAACGTCCTGATGTATTACAATGACTTACTTACTTTATAGTAAATTAAATTAGTGTTTATATTTTTTTTTTTTTTAGTTTAGGTGTACACAGTATGGTTTGCAAGAGTTTGATAATTATACTTGAATTTTATGTCGCTTTGGTACTACGGCTGATCTGCGTATACATTCTCTGCTGGTTCAATTATCTGGGTAGATCGTTATACTTACTCATGGTTGCAACAAAACTCGGTCGATAAACATCAACGTTTGATTACTGTTGGGTGGGCTAACCCATATACATCATAAAACTGTTGCCGTTACTTTTCGTTGTGTTTCAGGCCTCCAGGAGTATATAATATGGTATTCGCGATTTGTTTATGATAAAATTCGAACATTCTAGTACATCGTGCGACTTGTACACTGTGACGATTTGATCAGGGTCGTTTTTCGCGCAAACGTTTAATCGTTTTTTAACAATCGGTAAGATCGGAAACACGTAAATTTTCCGCGAACATCGGAAAACCTCGAACGTGCACCGCGCTGGACAGCCGGAGTGCGCGATCCCTCCTGTCCTGTGAGCTCGCGCGGACTTGAAAAATGCAAAACGCCGGTTACACATACGCTTGTATCCGCCGGCGTCTGAGAATCTCCATCCGCATCGCTTTGATTTTGTACACGTGTTTTTTTGTTACTATTTTGATTATCATCACGTATCCTCCATTGCTCTAGGGTAGGCCAAGCGACAACCATCAACGCCGGGTCGCTGCTAAACAATTCATGTTAACGATTGATACTCACCTCCTATACGTGCGCGAACGGGACACACAGATCGAGGGGAGTATCTGTAATGTTGTGTGCGGCGTTCGGGTCGTATTCGGCTCGTTTCCGATACGGTTTGCGCGTGTAATGGGTCAAAACGTTCACGAAATTTCGGGGAGAAATCCCATCGCGCTACGTGAGCGGACTGTCGAGAGAAATCTGAAAATAAAAGATCGGGACGTGTTCGAGACGTTTTAGGTCCGAATTACGGACGAAAATCCTATAATTTCGTATTCATATGTGCGTGAATATGTTTAAACACAGCGTGACGCGCGTACATTCTCGTTGCGTCCTCGATATGATCTCGATATGATCGGAAAAGAACCGTTTCGAAATGAACAACATTGACCGGGCAGTATGACCTGTACGTGCTAAAGTTACGGCGACGAACGCAAAAATCGTTCTTATAGCATAATACAATTAAAATACGACTGTTCAAAAAAACGTTAACAGCCATTCAGAAACCGTTTTATTACCGTTACATTACGATAACCGTTATATTCAGGTAACCGCACAACACAGCAAGCGTCGATAACAGTGAGCGAATAATAACCGCTCAGAGCAATTTTACATGATGTCAACAATTTGTTAGGAGTAATCGTAACGTGGGCGTCTGGTGCCGATGATTTTTATTTTTTTTGTATATAAATCGAAACACCCGCGGTACAGAGAATGATAAAACAACATCGCGAATTCGAGATTCGCCCGTTGCTCGACGGTAACGAAATGGTTGGATACACGTCTTGTAGCGTAGAAGTTTATTTTGAGCGTTTAGAATAAATAAAAACAATAGTTAACGCGTTCCGAGCCGGTGTTGCTGTGGCTATAACGGCGTCTAACACGAAAAAATATCGTTTTTGAAAAAGGGAAATGAAAAAAATGATTAAAAACTCGTCCGATGCTACGCGATGTGCACGGACGGTACGTGAAAAAGTGCTGATCGGCGCGACAGGCGCATAGAACGGGAATAAAAAAAATAGCACTCGAAACGGAATTCGATCAGAAGTGGGACGACTGCGGCGAAACGGGGAGGTGTTTTTTTTCGTTTTTTTTTCTCCGCTCGCAACAATGTGGAGCAAATGACTCGTAAAATTATCGACTGCGGAGAACGGTTGCGCCGAACTGACGTACGGGCCTGTCTGCCCGGGGCGGCCGGCCGATAATTTGCAATTTACCGACCTGGCCGTACTACGCGTTCTGTACACAGGGTGCTGCGCGATGGGATTTCACGAGTTGAAAAACAAAAAAAAACGGGAAAAAAAATTATAGAAACTAATGTACGAAGTTTTTTTCCACGAACCATTGTTGTCGCCTTGTTTTTCTCGTATTTCGAAGAGGTCCGGCGTCCGGCACAGTTACCGCGCGACATCCAAGTACATCCAAGTACTGCGAGACTTTGGAAAACTTTTAGCGCCCGAGAATCGTAGAGTACGTACGAAATATTCCGGCGCTTTGTCCGGTTTCGACGAAAACGCGCCGGAAAATCTCCCCGGATACCTGGCAGGAAACGCCGGCAAGAGCGATGGAAAGCTTTTGAGAACGGCCCTACACGGCCGTTTAGACGGTTTTTAAAAAACCTATACGTTGCAGTTTGTACGAATGATTTTTTATTTTTTTCCGAGTTTTTTTTTTAAATTCACTTCGGAAACGTCGCATCCTGTATACGGACGAACGATAATACGTACACGTACGCACGGGAGAGTAAGGGACTGGCGAGGGACGGTCGCGATTACACCCCTGCTGCGCCGAACGCCCCTCAAAACGCGGAGAATTCGCCTACACGCGTGCACGAAATATAATATACATTATTATTATATTACAACGATTGAACGATTGACCGTTGAAGTTTGGCGTGAACGATGGATCTCCTTGGCGCGGTAGATCGAACCATTTTTTTTGTTAGAACGCAGAAAATTGTTTTTACAATGATGTTTTTTTTTTCTGTGAACGACTCTAAGGGTATAAGAAAAGTACCTCTAACGAAAGGTCTATGAACTCTATACAAGGTACTTTAAGGGGTCTAAAAATTTCAAATTTGGAATTACGGCAAACGTGACACATCGATACAGTTTCATGGCCACAACATCCAAAATAATGATCGAAACACAATCTTTTGCGTAATGTTCAAATGGGTATTTTCGAGCTGAGTATAGAACTCCGATGTTCTCGAAAAATGTACCATGTACGATATTATTATGACAGCTGACAATAGTTTGTACGCGTAGTTTTATAGATTTAAAACAAAATATCATCTCGATTTGTATTAAAGTTTTTAATGTTGCGCGTCACCACGATTCATAAAAGTATAGTTTATAAGACGCAACAATAATTTTAAACAATAAAAAACAAAATGTGAAAAAACCAAAATTATTTACCATGGTCTACATAATCTACTAGGTAATCAAAATTGTTTTCTTCACATATATTTTGTTCAGTAAAAATATTGTACTACGCATGGTAGTATACGCGTATTATGCATATGATTGTAAACAATAATCATCGAACATCATAATATTCTCTGTTCAATCGTACACATTGACGTGCATAATATTACTGAAGTAATATATTTAAGTGATTAATAACAATATCAATATGAATTTCAGTCCTGAGTCTACATACGCAATATTATAATATTACGAATTATTTCTATACTGCGACTATCAAAAGTAGGTACACATAATAACCGCACGCAGACAAACATCAATTTGCAAGTCGATAACGCAAACCTTCATCTCGATGGACAACATTATACGTGTATATTACGCACGGTTAACTGTGTGTGGGTACGTTAAAGTGTACCAAAAGTTCCAGTGGGATTTTAAAACCGCCGTCGTATAATATGCAAATAACGTTAATTCATTTATGATAAACTAATAAAGATCACAAACGGACGAAAACTCAAACCAAAACTGATTTAACTAATTTTCGGCCGACGAGTATTACGAGTGAACGTATTCAAAGCGGGACGTTCTGGGAAAGAAATATTAATCAGTTAATCAATTATCAACCGATATCGTCGTGCGTAAAGAAGTTGAGCTAAACAATGTATTTACGTAGACGGAATAAGAAGTACCTGTGTATAGATTCGTTTGTTTTTTTAACAAAGTTAAAAATTGATTGTAGTGAAAAGTTTTGCCACGTGCGACGAGTTCGTGATGTGTTTGCGTTATTTTATTTACTTTTTTAATGGACACCGCGGTTTATTTAAATAATTATCATTGCGAAACTAGTACGCAAACAAGATCGTGGCGGACAAAAAGTATCAAAAGAGTTCTTCAAAGGAACAGATGGTTGAAACTTAAAAGTCTGGTTAGGTAATATTTTTACGTGCGAAAACGACTTTAGGTTTATATTTCGGTAATTCGCGTTGATTTATACACTCGTTCAGCGTAAAAATTCAAACCGACCATCGCACTAATTTATAGTAACGTTATACATACACGGTCCAACTATATCTAAATTTACTAGAGTACCGATTGGCGAATAATGAGCACAATGATAATTCGAGTAATCGTACAACTGCTGTTTTCAAAAAAAAAAAATGATTCGAATCATGTGCTTGTTTAAATAACACGTTGTTGGTGTGCAAAATAACCTATCACTTGCACACTTATTATCAGCCTTTCAACGCCAAAAAGCTCGGTGCGACGTAGATTATTTTAACACGGTGACGCCAAGATGCGTCTCAATGGTTAAAAAATGACGAATCCGCCAACCGCATAGTTAGTTTAGATGGACCATTGAGTTCAACGCACCTTTTTTTTCTTTTTTATTCCGTTCGATGGTGGTTCGGACAAGAACACAAATTAAGATTTGACATACGACGTGTGGTTACTACGCGCATTATTCGTACCGTCCGAACAACGGCGGTGTTGTAGTCTAGCTTTCGATTCTATTTCTCCCGCGTGCTTATTACACGCGGAAAGTGCACAAAATCCTTTTGACATCGCGTAGTCGTCGTAAAAGGAACGAAAACAAAAAAAAGGATTATTTCCGGACCGTTTCGGTAGGTATTTTGCGCTATTTCGTGTCCCGAGCACGCGGTACGCACGGGCTGCGTAGCTGAAAAAACTTGTTAAAGTACGACCAATTAGAAAAAAAACCACCCCTACCGGCGCGCTTTCAGTCCAGTCGTGTGTCCGGCCACCATCCGCCGTGGCGTTCGGGGTATTAGCCGTGTACGGTGTAGGGGATAAAAAAATCGCCGGATTAACGTGCAAATAAATTGATAAAGGCTTTCATCCCCCTTTTTTTTTTTTCTTTTTTTCTTTTTTCCTTTGACCTCGAACGTATACGAGCACTGCGCGGTACATACTGTACGTCATATAGTATGTAAAAAAAAAAAATCATCGTATTTTCGGTTACGGCCGGATTAAAAGGGTTCTGAAATTAGAGAACGAGCGGCTTTTTTCAAACATTTTAAATTTTTATAATGTCCACTCTCCCGTTCGCGGCGTGTTCGTATAATTTTCTCGCACCCGCGGAGAAAATCCCGTAATAACTCACAAGATTACGATGTAGTATTAATTCCTGCACCCGTCTCAGTATTATACACTCGTATAACGATGTACCCGACTGTAACCGTTTTTATGACCGGTATTTTTGAGTAATTTTTAAAAAAAAAAAAATTAGAGCTCACTACAATAACGCGTATTTTACTACAGCTTTATAAGCTGCTGTCTAGGTACAATACGATACAGCCATATCGAATGGAATACATGTTATACCTATCGTTACGAAATTGAAACGAAACTTACAGTTTAGTTCTTTTTTTTACGATTCGATAGTAACGTTTTTTTTTTTCCTCTCTAATTTAGACACCCTTTCCCTGATACATTTCGAACGTTTTTGTCTCTCGCGTCCGATTCATCATTTTATCGTGTCCAATAGAATCAATATGAACTCGCGTAGAAACAACGTATCTAATTTGTTCGGAAACCGCAAAACGAACGAAAAACATTTTCCCGACGACGTTCGTACATATTATAAATACGTGTACAAACGTTTTGGTACGACAAGAGCAAGATAATAAAAGTCGAGCGAAAGAGCTTAATACTTCAAGGCTGCTGCCGTTTTGAAATCGTCTGACGTTAAAACCACTCGTTTTTAATAAAATGATAACGTTTTGTGCGCTGACGGACTGACGTATATATATTATTTTTTTTCTTCCGTTATACTGTCACTGTAAATAAACGCGAATAAACGCTATTTATGAACGATGACTGCAGCAATTCTGTAGTAAGGATTTCAACGCGTCGACAAACTGTCCGTCGACTTTATACGAGCGAACAAAAAACGTAACAAACATTGAAAAATACATCGAGTCGGCTGTATATTATCAAACAGTAACGGAGTTTACCTGGAAACTGCTGTGCGCACTGTAGCGAATCGGGCGTTGACCGCGCTTTATTCGCACAAGATTTTCGTGTTCCATAATTTAATAAACGATGATCTTATAAATTTTCATAAACGCCGAGGAAGATATGTTATAGAGTCAGAATATGTGTTTTCCGTCGATTACGTTGTCCTCTCGACATTCGTGCGTACGGATTTTCCGCGCGCGTTTTCACTCTTAAAAGAGGGATTTTCGACCCTATAATTTCTGCACAAAGTTGACACGGGATAATGGAAACGCAGTTTCCGCCTCTTCCTGCCCGCGGCCGGACCTGAACGGCGTTTTCCGCGCAATGTTCATACGTGATATACAGCAATTCTGAGTGGTGACGACGAGTGGCGTTAATTCAATAAACGTCGAACGGACGTCACCGGCTAAACCAGCCGAGTTAAACGAATACGGGTTAGGACTGCAGCGTTTTGCATAAAAGGTCCGTGTACGATTTTCCGCTCTCCGTGGCCACCGATGATCGATGCGAGTCCATTATTGTACTACAGAGCTAAAGTGCCGTTTAAACAACGTCATTCGGTCGTCGTGTGTCACGTTGATCGTATAAATTAAAATACCGGGATCACTCGAAGAAGTTTGACGGACCACGCTTTGGGCGGGTCACTGTTTTGGAGTTTGTCGTTGAAACGTGTATTATCCGAACGCGACGCGTTGCCCTCGTGATTCTGAGCGTTTACACGAATCACTTCTCCGATTGATCGAAACGTACGATTTCGCGGAGAAAGCTCGAGCGGGTAACATCGACGCGATTTCGAAACCGTGTTTTTTACCTTCTCGAACGTTTTCGACGCGCCGGGGAAAACGATAGATAAACAGTGTTTTTTTTATTTTGCTTTTTTCCCCGACCCTCTTCGACGGGATAAAAGTTCGGCCGGCTGCGGCAGAGCGAGCACATCTCTGCCGCCGCCGCTCTGTTTATCCAGACGTTGGTGACGCCTCTCGAGGCGAAATGAAAAATTTTTTCGACACGCGTGCTGCACGTACCATCCAGCTCTATTGTCGCACGAGGAACCCCGTCACACGCGTGCAAAGTGATTTTTATTATTATTTTTTTCCCCGATCCTCCCGATCCTCGCAGTATACAGTCGAAACGAGTTCCGCGCCGAGATCCACACTGCCGCGCGCAATCACGACGCAAATGACTTCTAAACGAGTCTTCCTAGTCGTCGTCGTCGTCGTTTCCCCGTGGGACGCGACGCATTATTATCGTACCGCGATTTTCCTCCGATGTCCCACCGCGGGGAAAACTAGGAGAAAATCTCGGCGACGAGTACAACGGCAGTAGCTGTACCTACGCGTTGTAAAGTGAAAGAAATCTGAAAAAAAAAAACACATTGCGCTACCGTGTCGGTCTGACGTTATTTATACGTGCGCGACTCGCGCGTGATTGATGGACGCCATCGGGGTTCATCCTGCTCTCGTGTGACGTTATCGTTCTTTTTCGCGTGTATATATTTATTTATATTTTTTTCCCGCCGCCTCCCGAGCAAACGAGGTTATCTGCAGATTTCACGACGGTGTAATAGCGTGAAGAGACACTGTTGGAGGAAAATCACGCGTTTTTTTTTCTCGCTGCGTGCCCTGTCCCCCCGTCCGGATTGATATTTTGCATTTGAATAGACGTCATCGCAGGTGCGCGCGGTGTGTTCGGCCGTTTTAAGTTGAGTTGGAACGGAATCGGGCTATCTGAACGAGAATAAAATTCGAAAAAATCCACCGGGGAAGTTTCTGAAAGCGTGCGAAAAAAAGTATCGAACGACGGTGCTGTTTTTAATTCTAACGACAACGATACTAAAAACGTAACCACCGCTCAAACAACGGTTTGAGATTTTCACGCGTTGTTTAAACTAATGAACCGAACTAAACTTTGTGACCATAATTTTTTTACGTTTTATCTACTCTCTGCGTATCGCTGAGCTCACTTCGTAAGCGATATAGTCGCTTACAGATTTAACGTACAGCTTCTCCGCACGAACCTTCCAAAACGGTGACCCACAGCGTCAAACTGCCCACGCGACCTACGGTGATTCCGGTTTCTTTTTTTTTAGTCCTAATCAACTCCGAAGTTATGGCCGTATACTTTTGCAGATTATAATTATACGTTCCCACGGATTGTATTGTTTTTGTATTAGTTTTCTGTTCCTGCAACGTGTCATCGGAATAATTGATGCGATCGTCGAGCGTGAATAAATCTCGCGTCCGAGATATGATTTGACACGGTTTTTTGTATTTTTATTCGATCAAAAGAGCAATTTTTTTTTATCAAGTACTACGGGTAACCACGGCAATGGTTCGGCACCAAAATCGAGGTACTTTTATATTTTTACTTACCAGTTTTTGAAGAACAACTGCGATCGGCGTTCGTAACTTAGAGAAACATCATTTTACAACGAATGGATCTCGTTAAAAACATTCATGTACATCGTATCCCGGGTATCATCGATAGTTCGAAAAATAAAAGTTCTGCAACGGTTACAGTACCCAGGTACGGTGTTGGATCAAAGAATGTTCAAAAAGAATTCACACTACATTGGCTAATAGATCTTATACGGGAACAACGTGCTCTGTTCGGTAAAGAGAGAGGAAAATCTGTGTTGGCGTCTTTTTAACAGACTTGCACAGCGAATAATATTCGTAGGTACATTCTGAACCCCGATTTTAAACAAAATCGGTTTTTTTTTCTACGGTTTATTTTTTTTTTTTCATTTTTAAACCATACGATGCACGTTGGATACGAACGAACAACACTGCCGGCATCAAATCATTCGCTCGGTTTGATTTGATATTTTAAGAATCGACGTACATAACATTATTACGATCGCGTGCGTATTATTATTAAATCCACGACTCTCCCTCTCGGCTCGGAGAAAACTTTTATAAACGCTCATATCTGTTAGTGCGAGACTTATATAATATTTGTATGCGCTTTTCTAGAACGATAATTTTTGTTTCCCGTCGTGCCAACAAGCGTTTTTTTCGCTGCTGCAGCGGTGTGGTGAACTTTCGGAAAAATAAAAAACAATTTTATACGACACAACGTACAATGCGAAACACCGCCGCGATAGAGAGGAACCGTGTTTTTTTTACTTTTTAGTCGATCTATATTAAAAACCGGCTGCAGGAGTTCCATTTTTTTTTTTTTCGAAATCGAATTTATATTCAATTCGAAAGAGAATTAGAGAGAGAGCGCTCAGCTGCACATGCTCGAAATTTTACATCCGATACACAATATATGTATGTATATATTATACGTGTTATTATTACATTTTCCCAAACAGCGTAATTCTATTTGCACAAAGTCAACCGTTTTCCCCTCTGTACGCGCGTACGTTCAGTACATCCATACCTATCTCTCTCTATCCACCACTCGAAATATCCTTTCGTTTCATCGTATTACTACCATAGCCGAGCGCTTGATTTTCAAACGATCGTTTTTTTTATATGTACGTAACAATACCGTGTTCTACCGTGTTATTACACGCATATTGTTACCCTTCTGCGCAGTCTATTCCAAAAAAAAAGGTCTGAGTATTCTTCGTCACTCGTTAGATTTTCTCGATTCCGAGCGTCGGCGAAGAATGTGTTGTTTTTACGACGATGGTTTTTTTTCTTCGCGTTTTCCAGCAGAAAAACTGCTCCGACGTACGCGACACCTTTTAAGAGATAGACAATTGATCCGAGACGGTCAGGCTATTAGAATTTCGATTATTTTTTTAAGTTCCGAGGAAAAAAAAAAATCTCGAAATTGCTCCGTTCGACTCGAAATTCATTTATATACGAAGAGTTTACGCGATATTACCGCTGAAATTTTAATCGATTTTGAGGGAGTTGAAATAGTTTCAGTATAAGTAAACAAGCTTCACACGTGTTGTTAAAAAATTTAGAAAATTGGTTCACACAATGATTTTAAGTTGTTATTTTGTCGTAAAACTCGTTTCGTTCCGGGCGGCCGTGTATCGCTTACGAGGGAGGGGGGCAAATAATTACGGGAACGTGTGAATTTGTACACAATACTAAAACAGGAAGGATATCAGATGTGACAAAAGTATTTATCGTTAAATTAATGTTTTTACCACGACGTATACTAGACAACCGAGCAAAAACAGCAGTTTCTGAACAACAGTGACCCACCCAAAGCGTAGTCGCCGCCCCGTAAAACTACCCACGCGGCCTAAAGTGATCCCGGCTTTTTTAATGATTGTACAAAAAAATAGAGCGTACGTTCCTGCTGAAAGCAATTCGTTACTTAACAGGACGTCTCGCCACTCTAGAGCTACAAAAATTTTACTGCATAATGTAAAGAACCCGTTCCGTGTTACAGCGTCGGAATTTCTTTTTTTTATCTCATTTATACGTAGGTGAAGTTATTGATCATAGAAAAGCGCTGTCGACAAAATAACGACGCTGTCGCACGGATTGAGTGTTCTTTGCTTGATACGGCACGATTTTTTTGTAGCTCCGGATATCGTTCCCAAACAGTCGTCGGAATCGCGCGGAACAAATTCCGCGTCCGAATTCACACGGTGGTCCTCTTGAGCGTTCGCCATTTTTAACTCGGACGAATTCTCGACCGATTCGCTGTCGTACGAATCGTACAACATCGAACTGATTCGTTGAAAACGGGCGATTTGGGGCCGATAAAAACATGTTGTCGGCTTGCGCACACTCGAAAAAAATTCAGCGGTAATACTATCGGCCGTACGTGTTCGGCGTGCGCGATTTCCGCCGCGTTAATATCATCTGTCCCGCGGGTCGACGCATCGGGAACCCGGGGCACGACGCGTGCACATTATCGCGCGCGCACTCTCATCAACCCGGCCGCACTGCAGATCGCACTGACCGGCATTCGACTCGCATTCGATTACACGTCGTTTATAAAGACCTTGTTTTTATTCCATTACCACGCGCTTTTCCGCCGTCGTCGTTGTATATATGTATTGGGTTAGTTTTGGCCGTAATATAACGCTCCGTACATTTTCTCTTCTAAATTAAATTACCGTCGTCTTCGCCGTAGTATTATCATAGTTGGGCGCCGATCGTACTTTATCACGTGTATAATAACGCGCGGAGGATAATTGTTTTGGAGTAATTGACGAGGCCTGCAGGCGCCCGACGAGCGGTGATGTAATAGAACTTTACGCTGGATCCTACGTGCGAAGAGACGGGTGAGAGACACTGTGTCCGTTTGGCGCGGTCGAACCGTTTGTAATGCGACAAAAGAATTCGCACGGTTCGGGGCGGTCGGACAGGAAAAAAGAACGGCGAGCGTGGCGGAAATGAGAACGCTCGGATGGACGATAGTGGACGAGAAGCGATAACAGTAAGGGGGTAGTGATTCGGCACTGCGTCGATAGTGGACGAGTCGGCGGAAAATGTGCCGGGACGGTTCGGTCGTGTGACGAGGAGGGATGAAACCGAGGCAGTAGGAGCAGCGGTCGCGAGAATGAACGTCGATTGAACGGAAAAAAAGGTGGACCAAAAGAAGGGATGGACGGAACCGGTTGAGGTAACACGAGGGTTGTTGATGTGTGCGCAGAGAATGATCGTGACGAGTGGAGGAACAGGACGAAGAAAAAACCCCAAATAGTTGGGAGAAACATAAACTGCGAAGCGCGAGAAGAAGAGAAGTATTGCGGTGATAAAATGGGAGGAAATGGAACACCGACAATCTATAAGATTCCCAGTCCCAAAGTACCTATAAGATTTCAGTTTTTTTTTTTTAACTCCTAAGCGACCCACAAAACATCTTTAAGGTATATTTCATATCGTTGTTGTTTATTCCTATGCGAAACGGGACATTTCTTTTTTACGATTATTTGTTAGAGCGTATGAAATTTTCACGTGGATAACGTCAAATATAAAAAAATATTAGTTCATTGTTCACGATTTTATTAAATCTTGAAAATTAATGGACAAACGTGTAATATTTTTTTCTGTCCGCGCTCGAAGACTGCGGGAATGTCAAGACTTATAAACTATATTATGCGTCATTTTCGTCTTCGCCTCTCAACGAGCCGAGATCGTTGTCGATAAAGTCTGGTATAGGCGGCACGTAATCCCTTTGACCTTTTTTAACCACGTTTACTCGTTCCGAATCGTCCGCCGAGTCGTCTTCGCCGTCCGTTTCGTTCGAATCGTTTTCAAAGATAAAATCGAGCACGGATTTCATTTCAGACTGTTTCGATACAACGTTCGGTGTCGGATAAGTGTGTACGGATTCCCGTTTCGACATGTGATATTTTTTCCAAGCTCTCTGAATAAAAAAAAAAAAAACAACTGTCTTTATAAAAATCGGTTTTTAAGTTTTCGAATACATTTACTTGTATTTTAGTCGCAGCTTCATTCGCTATCGTTAACGTTATTCCTCTACTTTCGAGAGCTTTGATCAAATTTTCTGTGAACATTTAACTGGACGGTTTATTGTAGGCTAAAACACCGCGATAGAGGTGCGGTGTTTAAAAACAGAGTATAATATTTGAGATCAGATATGAAGAACAAACGTGCGACGAAAAATGTATGGTCGGTCAAACGTACTTGGAATTTCTTTAATTCGATAATTGGCTGCTAATTAAAGTAAAACGTTTTAATTTTGATATCAAGTTCAGTGATTGTTATTTTCGTCGACTCGAAAATCGTATATTTCATATTAGTATTATAAAATGGACCCGATTAATGTAGCTTATTGTTTTCGACATTGTCCGACAAACTTTTGTAGGATAAAAATACTTTTTAGGATAAATGGAATCGTACAATTTTTAACACGTTTCTTCAACGTAAATTAATTTTTTCCGCATTCAACTATACAGAGTTATATTACCATGTTTTCCGGATTTTTCGATTAAGCCCTTCCGAATTTTGTAGTTTCTCCACCCGTGCTGTAAAAATTATAAAAATACAATACTCACGTTTTACTAAAATGTTCAACTCGTTTCGATTTATAAAAAAAATATGTAAGTGAAATGGTTCTATCTGAGTTTTTTTTATACGATACTTAGAACTATTATTTTCATAGTCCAAGTTATATTTTCATCGTCATTTGTTTCGAAACGTATATCTTTTTATCCTGCACTGTATGCTTCATACGTCCATCAGCTTGTGCTCGTTTCGCAACTAACATTTCGTTGGCGACAACAACACTCACTTGGATAGTCCCGGCCATTTTATCCAGGTATTGTTTAGTGTATCCTGATTCAATTAGCTGATCGCGGTATATTTCCTCGTTCGTCTTGTTTAGATTTGTCACCACATCCTTCGAATCGCCTTGAAAAAAAATGCGTATTTGACGTTAAGTGTCATGCACATTACGATTTGAACGTTTTAACAGCGATCTCAATAATAAACAAACTGTTTATCGGATTTCATAATAAAAACGTTTGCACCTTTTTCGCGTCTTTCCTTCAGCAAACACTCTAGATAATCGGCCACGACCGAGTACGCCGATTTTTCGTCCACGGGCTCGTTGCGCAGCACCTTCGATAAAGTAGAAAAATAATGTACTTACCGCCGACGTCCACGTAAACTATGTAAAAGTATTAGCTCTACTAGACAATTCTCGTATTGAAATTTACTACCGCGTTGTTACCTGCAAAACGAATAATTACAACTATATTGAATCCGATCACCCACACGACGAGTTCACCTCTCGAGTCACGTTGAACATGAGCTCCGGCAACCCGTCCGGAACTTCGACGGTCACTTTGACTCCGACCAACGGAGGAAACGTTTTTTTCTCCATAATCGCACGCGATAAATCGGCTATTGTACAACGGACTAAAATTCTTGGTGATTTGTACGTTTGCTGCGGTGTAAAAAGAAAATCGTTTGTTGCCAAGACCGTGCCGTAACGGCGTATTAACGGCCAGAATATGACTCGCGAGAGACTCTCGTTTGTTCGATAGATAGAAATATTCTTCGTCCGCGTTCTCTGTACTCAATTTTTTCCACTTTTGTCGCCGTTGACGAAATGTCACGCGTTTGTAGCGATCGTTTTACAAATCGTGATAGTACCGTACGACGATTCGAGTCGATGTCGGCGATAAAAAACAAAACGCGAAAAACCGGATCGAATATGAAAACGGTACGCGTTCTACGCCAGAACGTTTTCCGCGTCATATCGTTTGATAAATAATGCTGTTGAAAAAAAAATCTAAAAACCTGCCGAATCGGCGGAGATTCGTTCGATACCAAACCAAATGCTGCACGTCGTGCGTCGTTGCGTTTTCGGGGCGGGAAACGCGAATAATAATTTATTATTCAAATACCTATCGTATAAACCTATCTTAAACGCTCGTTTCTTGTTGTTATTCGACGAACGGCGCGTCGAACGAAAGTGCCACGCGCCGTATTACGCGCGCCGTTCTTCGGAGACGTCGAAGACGTGAGACGATTTAGGTTCGCGAAAACATGCTACGTCAATGTTATGGGACGGCGTTAACGGCGCTAATTGCGCGCCGATTAACAACGAAACTGTCGCGGTTTTCCGACACGTTTCGCATGCAAATAGCGCGCATAAATGTGTGTACGCGCGAAAACAGCGGCCATTAACGGGGCACGTCTCCAGAAGACGTCTCATCGTCGCCATTGATTTAGTGCGAGCGAGAGAAGAAAAAGGAGACGCGTTCTGTGCCGCGTCGTGGTGTACACCGCGACGACTTATTTAAAAAAAAAGCTTTTCAAACACGGACGGAAAAATTCACACTGTTCCTTCCACCCCGTCGTCGACCGCGAAATTCGCAACGTGTCGTGTTTTTTTTCCGACGTCGGATCGGGAGAAAAACTACTGTTCCGCGTTATCGTTTGTTTTCAACATGTACAACATAACGCGGTAGGTAAAACATTTTTTTGTTTTTCTTACCACTCATCTTTTTGTGTTCCGTGTGAAAAAAAATGACGTGAAAATTATACGTCGCGTCCGAAAAAATCGCCCATTTATTTTGTACATCGTATTATATACGTTACGGTTTAGAACCGTCGACTTGCAGCGAGAACAAGGTGAGGATTCGCGAGCTCGTTAGCTCGTTCGAAATTGTTTTCAACCGTCCGCTCGCCGCGACAAGTCGAATCGTTTGTTTGATTCCGGGCAGTGAAATCGAATGATCAGAATATTAAAAATATAAAATATAAAATAAAATCCTGTCCACGCGCGACAGTCGGTATTACGTTTTCGACGTGTTGTGCGACGTTTCGAAACCTTCGCCGCGGGTAAAATTCACTCGTGTAGCGTTTGTTTCGCTTTTTTTTCGCGTACGAATAACTGAAAAAAAAATAAAGCCGATGGAGGCTATCAGTCCGACTGTGTGTGCGCGCATACTTCTTGTACGATGACGACGTCTTCGTACCTTGAGAGACTCTTCGTTTTCCCGGCGAAATCACAGATCGCCGGCAAAAGAAAAAAAAAAGAGAAACTTTTATAAATATTCATCGAATCTCTTACACCCTCCTTTTCTCGAGCGGCGGCCGGCCCGACGACTTCGTCTCGTTGACGTTGCGGTACGGCAGGCGTATTCCGCGCGGAGCCCGCGAGTCCCCGGGGACGTCGCCGCCGCGCAGTCTGACGATCAAAAAATGAAAAAAAAACCCCGAAAAAATAAGCTAAAAAAAAAAGACGACTCAAAACAATATAATAAAAAGTAAAAAGACGCGTAATTTGGTACGTAATACGCGCGGGAGCGAGCGCGGAGGCAATCTGGAGCACGACAGACCGTGACAAGTAATTCGCGGCGGCGGCGGCGGCGGTGCGAATAAAAACGTAAGAATCGGCCGCGGCGAGGGATCGGTAAACCCCGATTAAATAATAACGACGATGATGGAAAAAAGCTTTTAAACCGTAAAAAAATAAATACGGGTTGAAGGCCGTCGGGATAAAAAATTAAAAAAAAAAAAACGAATCGGATTATACGAACAAAAATTATGCGAAAGCGCGGATACAGTGATTCGGTGACGGGGTCGAAACGTGCCGTGTCGAAGAGGGTTCGAACGATATTAATTCGCGTAGTTTTGTGTTTTCCTTAAACACATCGCCCCTGACGCCGTGATCCAGTGTAGTGTAAAATGTCAATGTTACATCGCGTCAACAGAAGATGCGTTCGTACACAAAAATGGCATCTTGAAAATCCCTTTTGTTTTTAAAACGTGTCGTAGAACACGAGCCAGAGGTCTTCGTTTAATCTTCAACTGATGATGTATGCGTTTGTAAGATCGTCGTTGCTGCCGTTACGCGCGTACTGAAATTCATACAACCTGACGACGATATTTTTACGACCGGTATTTGACAACATTTACTTTTTTCCGTTTTGTTCTGCAATACACGGACGATGTAGAGAAAACGTTTCTTACCGAAAATAAACAAATCGACACTCGAGGCGCGAAATTTGGCGAAACGTACGCTTGAAGAAAATCAAAAAGCTTCGCACGCGAAAATTCATTACGATTACTGTCGTCGAAAACGTTTTAACGAAATGTGCCTGTTTCTGCATCGAGAACGCGTTGATTTTATCGACATTTCTAAAAACATCGCGCCGCAACCGATTGATTCACGTTTCGATAGTACACAACCGATTAACGTCATTCGGTCATTAATTTTTAGACGGAGATGAAAATCCTACAAGACGTTCGTTTTTCACATCTCGTTGTAAGACGTATTTTTACAGAATACGCGCCCTGAAAAAATACCGTTCTAACGAAACGAGAAAACCGTTAAAATCCGTTTATCGACGTTACTTCAGAAAGTGTCGGCGCTTTTATTACACATCGTACGGTTTTAACCGTAAAATTATGATTTTACACCGTACGCGCGTTCGTACGAGCGTAAAAAATTCATATTTTTATGTTTCAAAAACCGTCTCGTACGGCCGAACCGTGTTTTCCGCGGTGATCAACAGGGCGGATATTTATGTACCCAGATCGAATAAAACGGCGAATTAGTTATGAGGAGGCGGTCGAGTGAAATGGTCCGTCGGGGGTGGAACCAAAAGGACCTCGGTAAATCTCGTTTTATCGCCTTCACATACGTTATTATAGGTGTTCTGGAATGTTAAAGTATAGTCGAGACGAAAAAATATTACGGCAGATCACGCCCGATGGTTCGGACACGCGATATTAAAAAAAAGCGTATTATTTTGTGATTTTTCAAACTATTCGGTATGAAATCTCTCTTTTTTTTTAAAAAAACTGCGACGACACACTGTCAAGTCCGCCAGCCCGTCTCGTCCCGCAATCGTTGTCGTACGGCCAACCGCTAGCGCGCGTATGAACGGATCAGACCAACGGCACTAACGAGACAACTCCGAGACGGTCCAACACAAGCGCGCTGTCCGCAATTAATAAACTTATATATAAACTCGTACGCAATACACGTTGACGATTACTAGGACCGAACCGTGTGGTGTTGAAAACGCCTACGGTTAAAATGCACCCCCAAAGGAACTGGACTTCCTTCCTGCATCTGAATCGTACTTTGTTATTTAACTGCAGGTCGTCCCCGACCAGTTGAAATTACGAAACATACTCGACGCTGGTCATTGTTTCGGTTATAAATGTATGTTGTTCCCTAATTCGCGTAACGGTCGATAGCGATTCGCGCCGGACAGTACCGGGGATGTTTGGCCGAACGATTCGCGTCGCCGCAGTGCAAAGCTGCACATTGTATGCACACGTACGCGAACGGGTGCACCGGGCCGCCGCCCCCACTCTGTTTCGCCCTTCCCGTGGCCGAAATAACGCAACACTTTGCGCGTTGCGCCCGTGGACCCTCCTCTCCTTCCTGGAAAAACCTCTCTCTCCACCGCCGACGACCCGACGCCCGCCGTCGTCGGATCAATATATACGTGCGCTCGACCTACCTCCGCCCCCGCAGCCGACTCTACACGTCTGCACCTGCATCCCCCCGCCCCCGCCCCCGCCGTAATCCGTTCCGGGTGCAGCGGCCGCGTTTCACCGATTCGCCCGAGTACGGTGAACCGCGTGCAGCCATATTGTTGTTGCAGTGCCGCGCCCGCGCGCGCACCGTCTGGCGTAGTAGCAACAGTTTCGGGCGCGGTGGTTTCCGGAACGGTCATGGCCGCGATTTCATAACATTTTTTTCCTTTTTGCGTTCGTCAAGGGCCCTACGATATTTTTTTGCGTCCCGACGTATTTGACTTTTCGTAAACTCTATTCAACCCAGCAAACACAACGACATAAATGCCGTATTGCGCGTCGAACACGAAAAATGTTACATTTTTACAAGTAAAAAAACGGTGTACGTAGAACCACTAAAAAGCGGGTTGAATTACAGAGGATACCGGTGGACGGTACCCATCAACAAACAGCCATAATCGTTTTTGTAGCGGTGGCGCCAGACGTATTTACAAAAATTACATAACTCTAAACCATATAGTATTGATTTTTTTTTTCCTGTTCTCTGCACCACCAAGCCGTGACTCAAATTTCAAAGAGAACCGACAAATCAAAATTCGAAAAAACGTATCATCACAAACGGGAATTGAAGTCAAAAACATGTTGTTCAAACGCAAATCTACGTTTGCGGCGTATCGGTTCGCGGTAATAACAAGTAGTGATAACCGCCAACTGGGGCAGTATCGACAACGAATAAAAATCTACGTCCGTTTTCATATCGATACATATTTTTACAGCCTCGCTTCTTTTCGTCCACAAAGACGATCGTCGTTTTTGATCCGTCTGCGTATAGAGGCCTGTGCGGAACGATAGCGTTAAATAATAGCTACAGTATTATTCGGGCGAAACGAACGTTCGCGTATTTAACAAAAAAATTCGGCCGCCCCTAAACGAGTCTCCGATTACGTCCCCCCGGGCCCCCCTCGAATACGGGTAGCGACGATAGATCGGTGCATCCGCGTATTAGCCAATCGCGACTCTCATGAAACATTCAATCCGCGTCACGCGCCGGTTACAATAACCGCGGCGCGTCAACCGCTACGGCCGGGAACGACGCGTCTAAAACAGTAATGAGAAGACGATACGCGAGCGTGTGTGCAAAATATTATCTCGGCGGTGTCAAACCCGTGTCGCTATTTAAAACCGCGGGGGTGCATATTATAACACACGACGTACGTACTCGTGTGCGCGATAAAATACAGTGGATACGAACGAGCCGAGAACGCGTTATCCAGCAGTCGGTTAGCCAAAGGACTCTCTGCAGGCCCGTCTGCAGACGTCAATCCCAACGACGAGTTCAATCCTGTCCGTGAATAATAATCATCCCGTATAATACGTATTGCGCGGGGGCAAAACGGAATCCTTCCGGTTCGTTGTGCGGTTATTATTGTTATACACGCATTGCGATCGTGACGAGTTCGCTTTCTACTCTCGCCGCCACACACACACGTCGTTGTCCCGCGTAACGACGTGTCACGCGATCTAAGTACCGCGCGAAATTTGCGTAAATCCATGAATATTTCACGGAGAAGAACATTCGCGCGATGATATGCGCCAGCCACGACGTATTGTGTTCCCTATCCGTTTTGTTCGCGTCATCACGCGGCGCGCGATTCGAACTCGCCTCGTCTGCCGTGCGTGAGTCGTCAATCACGCCGCGCTTTTCGAAAACCCGGCGATGACGAGGCCACTATTTTCGTGTCGGTTTACTTTTTTCGGTTTCTGCGGCGAAAAGAGCGCACGCATTGTTCGTGGCTTTTTTGTATCTTTTTCCGTGAGTCCTACGGTAGAAAAACTGCTGTTCCGATTTGAACGCACGACAACCGTGAAGATGATGGATAACCTGCTGGAAAAGGTGACGGCGCTTTTCGGGTGTTTTTTTTTTTTTCGACTTTTGGAGTTTATGACCGAAAACGCGAAAAATGTCGAGTCTTCGAGACTCGAAATGTATACACGCGTGTATGCGTCGAGAACGGTTTGACGAGTTGACCGCCGAAGTTTCAATCGATTCTGATCGTTTTTAACGGAATCAGTTATTATTAGATTCCATAACCTTTTAGTTTTTGTGTTCGAAACTTCAATCCAAACAAGATCAATTTTGAGGAAGTTACGGAACATTGAAAATGTCGTTATCTCGGGCGGCCGTGTATTTCTTACGGGAGGCCTAAATAATTACAGAAATCGTGTTTTTTACACGTCGATTTAGAATTTTTTTTTTTTTCGTGATCACTTTTTCTAGTAGAAAAAATGCTCCGATTTTAACGTACGATACCTCAAAACATGTATAATTGATCCGGGATGGTACGTTATTTGAAGCGTTTTTTTAAATTTTGATTATTTTTTAAGTTCTAAAGAAAAAACGAAAACCGTCAAAAGTGCTCCAAAAGTTTGACTTGAAATTTATATGCGTAATTAAAAAGGATTAACGAGTTTACTGCTTAAACGGTTTTGATCATTTTTGAGGGAGTTATGGAATTTTGAAATTTTTCAATTATTGAATTTTACGCAGTTCCATTGTTCCAAAAAACCTCTAGTTTTTACGTTTAAGTCTCGAAACTTTAACACAATCTAAACAAGATTACATATGTGGTTGAAAAATTTAGAAAATTGAACGACACAATTTCGGTTTATAGCCGATTATAAGTTGTTATTTTGTCGTAAAACTTGTCATTCCGGGCGGCCGTGTATTTCTTATGGGGAGGAACAAATAATTACGGGGAACGTGTTTTTCGATTTAAATTTTTTTGATCATAACATCCAAAATAAAGATTTTTACACAATACGAAATAACAAAGTTACAGATTTGATAAAATTTTTTCACGTTAAATTTGTTTTTACCACGACGTATACTAGACAACTGAGCTCGCTCACAATCGTATTTTTGAAGACAATGATTTATCGTTGCTTTCAGAATTTAAATAATGCGTTTAATCCACAAACTCTAAACTAGTGGCTCATCCAAAGTTGGCTACCTCGTCAAACTACCCACGCGATCTAGACTGATCCCGGCGCTTACTTTGTTGTTGTCAGTTGGTATTATTATTTTATTTTTTTTTTTTTTCTATAACAAACAAAACAACAAACAGTGCATGAAAAAAAAACCACCTGAACAAATAAAAAAAAATTTTAAATACGTGTTCATTGTTAACGAAGTGGTGAGATATTATTCCAAACAGTAGGAAACGATTTTAGTGTTGGTGTATCTATAAATTTGATCGAAATGTCGTTCTCAAAATTACGGCTTACTGCAGCACTTCTTCTGCAGTGTTTGTCGATGATTACATTTAATACTCGTGCGAGTTATGGCGCGATTTACACGTCGACAGAAAATTATATAAACAAACATGTACAGTTCCTCAACACGGATAACAATAATATTAAAACCGTAATAATCGAAAATTCTTATAAAATTGATATATATTATCCTTCTGCATCGATCGATGGACTCGGAGCGTTTTACACGGCAGTGGCCTGCGAGTTTACCAAATGGACGTTGACTCAAACGAACAAGGTAATTGAATATTATCCATCAACGTCTAGATCAAAATTAGAAAACGACTCTTGGTTCTCTTCCGACGAAAAACAGGAAAAAGTTTCATTAATATTTAAACTCTTGAAATTAAACACGACGCGTTTTATTGGTATATTGAAAAAAATTTTACACGCGAATTACGGCTATGTCTCCTACGCCCACGATACAACTATTTTAAGAGTTTTTCTAATGATTAAAACGAAAGTCCATTTGATTTCGCCAAGAGTTTTTGAAACATCATACGCGAAACCGATTCCGTCTATCCTAAAAGAAATAGCAGAGCTCCGAGGATTTTTACTGAAAAATTGCTCCGTCGTTCCGCCAAGTAAAATCGATTCGAACGATAACCCGCCGATTGACCGTTACGATGAAGTGAGCGAAAACAGTTATCTCGATGCCTTCATGAAAAAAATAAACGACGTGATCTACTTCTGGCCGTACAAACTTTACGATCCAGACGTATTTCTCGAAGATTACATGTTTCTCGAAAAACTGGTGACGATTGGTTCCGACGACCGTATAAAAAACGACATTTTAAACGCTAATGTGGTAGCCACTGTAAATAAGTCTGTTACAGTGGGTGATATTCTGACGAACGACATGGAAGCTGTATACATGCTTGATGGCATGATTTTCAACGTGGCGATAAAGCTGCTGATCGCCAAAATATCGATAATCCGACGGAACGGAGGACAGTTAAATAACGCTACCAAAGATTTAATCGGTAAGTTAATAAAAGGAATTGTATTAGATAACGCGCGCACGAAGGACTTTATGGCCTATTGCGTGCATTTGTACGGACACTATATTTCTTCACCTTTTCAAATCGAAAGCGTGCGTGTCGTAGAAACTTTAGAGAATTGTGTTCGTAAATTCAGCAATGTCTCGGCGATAAACGCGACGAACGAAAACGTGACCGGTGACGACGAGATTTATGTGCACGAACTGTTGAAAAGACTGAACGAAGAACTCGACACGTTCGCACGGTTCCGTATTTTACTGAAAATCGTCCAGGAAAATCGCGAAAAGTACTGCCCGCCCTTCGAGAAGATCGACGTCGTTCATTATCTTCCCGTAGTTGACAGAAACGATTCGTGCCTGTTCGCGTCAAACCTGTACAGGCTATGCGGTCAGGCCCTTTTCTACTACAACCAGTGCTGTCGAAACGGCGCGGGTGACGACAAAACGAATGCCAGCTCGAATGCCGAAAGGTTTCGCGAAAGCGCTAGGCGAATTTTCGCCAGGATAAAAGCGTACACGGTCACGTTGATCGAAGACGAGGCCGTGGAAGATATGGACCTGTTGAAAATGGCTTCGAACGTGGCCGCGCTGCTGGTCAACGAGCCGATTTTCGACAACGTGCTCTGCACGAAAGCGTTGAAAATGACGCGCGCGACTAACGTTATCGTCAACGAATTGAACAAATATACGGCGGCGAAGAGTTGCGGGTCGCCCGCGTTCGATTCGTTGCCGTGCGACGGCGATTTCGCGAATTTCGCGGACGACCGGGGCGACCGGAGAGAATCGATGAACGAGTTCGTGGGGATGATTTCGGACGATTCGGATGGCGTTTCGACGGAAAGATGTCGGTTCTTGGACGCGCGACGTCTGTTTTCCGCGCACGTCGAGGGAAACGTTGCGTTCGAGGCGTACAGCGACGCGGTGCAGGTGGTTTGGAACGGTAAACAAGCGTCGTTTAAAAAAACCTTAAAAAACGCGTTCGACTCGATAAACGCCTCTCAAACGTTGTTTGTGTTTTACAACATTTTTTTTTTGAACTACATGGCGGTGTTTTTCTACGAATACACGATGGCCTACTGGAATACCGGCGCGTATAAATCGCAAACCACCACGTTTCGATTGTTTCAAAAGTTCTCGTCGAAACTCGATCTTCGGAGCGATCGTATTCCACGACGTTTGAAATATCTCGTTGAAGACGTTACGTTAAATATTAATTCGTCGGATGAAAAACCTTTGGCGTATTACGTGATTGCAAAATACACATCGATGTTCCAAAGACTCAGCACGGTTTTCACAACCAGTTCGTCGTCGATTAGCAGAAATCTTAGGGTTAATCGTTTGAAAACTTTTTACGCGAATACTTTTCGCGACGTCGATAAAAGTCTCAAGAATAGCGTACGTTTGATGTACACGTACCTTTTAAAATTTCAGCCAAAGTTATAATATTATTTACGAGTACAATGTCTGTGAATACGGATTTCAAACGGTTATTGATTAACTTTATTTTAGAATTAACAGTAACGTATTTTCGTGATCAATCGAAATGCTGTAAAATTATTCGACACGCACATTAATCTTACCTACATCGTGCTACAGATATTAAAAATAGTATCTTACCATATACGTTTTAAAAATAGCGTGTAAAATATGTACTTATATTTTTAAAGAACCGTCGTATTTTGTAAAGGTCATATGTTATACTAACTGGTGAATAGTGTAAAATAAAGAATTTGTAAGGTGTTTTATGTGTTTTAAGATTAAATTTTTAAACGTTACAGTATTGATCGATAACAATAAAAAAAACACATTATTTTTTCGTGTAGGACTAACCCGTAAACGTATTCAAAATACACATCGACGAAACATAAATGTTTATAGGACAATCTCCTAAAATGGGTATTGGTGTATATTATTCGTGATATTCAATTCTTGACGTAAATTATGTATTATAGTTTTGTTTTATAAGCCTTTTAGCTTTTTTGGATTTTAGAACTTAATGGTTTCGTTAATATTGGAAATTCAAAAACGGGGGCCAACCCCCCCCCCCTCACTTTAGCCTATCGACTCAAAACTTGGCCCAATATTTTGGAACTAATTTGGAACTATTTGGAACCATGTTCTTGGAATTTGGAACTTAATTATATATTTTCAGTTTATTGCTGTTGGCATAATGCCGGTTGAATTTTCTTTAGTATAGAACTACCGAAAGAAAACATATCGTACGAAAAAACAAACTAAACAAATAAATAATTTTAAAACATGTGTTCGTTGTCAACACACGGTGGTGAGCGTATTTTCAAAGAGTAGAAAACAATTTTCGTTTTTTTTTTTTTTTTACAATTTTAGCTTTTTTCTACGACGACAACCGGTGTTGCCAAAACGGCAGTGATGATAAAACGTCCAGATCGAATGCCAACAACGTAAGCTTTCGCGAAATAGCATATGCAAATTTATACCAGGATACAAGCGTACAGAGTTACGTTGATATCGAGGATAAGGTATATACCTTATCTTTTGAAGATGGTTTCGAACGTGACATTTTTTTATACTAAGGTATAATATGAAACAAAATCATAGTACTAATATGAAAACCCTAGGTATTTTTGTCAAGATAGTTTGAAAAATGTTGTCGTTCAATAAAATGTTAGATAAGTGTAAAAACGGTATCGATTTTTGGTGCTCATTTACTCCCTAAGTTGCAAAGTTTCCTAATTTTACGTTTATTTAACGACTACGTAGACAATGTATGGATAAAAATCGGTGCGACTATTCATACGCGCTTTTTTTCAACGATCTCGTGACTGTATACAGTATGAAATATGTAATCTGCATTGCAGGTTCGGAAGGCAAAACCGAATAGAATTTATTTGAATTTATAACAAGATATTCTACGAGTACAGCAACGAGGGGACTTAAAGTTTTATAGTATGCGAGTATTTACACAAACCGTCAAGCACGTACGTGTGTTTCTACTACATACAGCGCGTATATTTATTAAAGGTTTGCTAGCGCGTGAAGTAATTATACGTGAGACATTATGGGCGGAAACAAGAAACGTTGACAATTTAAACGCTACTTAATTAAAAGGGTGCTGGAAGTATTTTATGACCGCACATAACACATCCAAGATCCTTTAAACTCGCTAGAGTTAAGTTATATTGGCTGTATGTGTGTGTGGGTGTGTGTGTATACTCGCACTAAACAAACACATCTTTTTCCGACGTTATTAAACTCACATTACGAAACTCGAGCATGCGGGAAAAGCGACGTAATCCTTGGATCAGGTCACAGATAGGATGGTTAGCCAACAAGTCGTGATAAGATGTTACCTATAGTGTCTCTTGTTCATTATCCCATAAACAATAAATTTTAAATTTTCAGGAGCATATAGGATGTACGGTGAAAAAATCGCTTCGTGTGTTAGGCTTTGTTAAACGTCATTCATCTGATTTGGATTCACTTAAGTTGCTTTATTGCGCTTCATTTAGATCCATCCTCGAGTATGGATTTCATATTATTATTTGTCTTCCGGTATAGTTTCGAATTTATTGTAACTGCGTAACGAAATTAAACATAGAATCCGTCAGTATTTATAAGCACTTCAAAATAAATAAACGGTTCGACTCACTGTGGATGAAAAAAAAATGGTCGTCTGATATTCTCGAGAAATTATTTCTACTTGTATTTTAGTCGGTTCAACTCTGTAGCCATCAAATGCGGGCGAACTTGATAAAATATCGAAATTATCAGTTGATCGTTGTATTAGTGAACAGTATTTGATCATATATTGATGGGTACCGTGAAATAAATTTGGATTCAAAAGTCGAAATGTACATAGATTGTTTGATTCGACGATGTTTAAAAATGAAAAGATATCGGCAAACCGACACAGCACATTGTACAATATTGAATTGACGCGTATTATATTTATTAGCTACAGTATATATGTGTATATATCTGTGTGTGTGACAAATAATATCATTTACATTTTCGCTTTTAACGATAAATCAACATTGCCCCAGTACGTGGTGGCGAACATAAATCAATGAGATCGTATCAAATATGACGCAACACGCGTGCGCAGCTTGAGCCATAGTTGGCACGACAAACGTCAATTGCCGATAAATTATACGACCATTGAACTCCCTAAAATATTCTTAAGACCACAAAGAGTGCAACGGCACTCCATTTTTACTCTCAAACACACTACTAATTAAAATTCCAAAATAATTGAACGCAGATCTTAGACACGGCCGTAAATCATACGCGTATATTGTGCGGTTATAAAAATGCATTTTTAAAACGATGCGTCTTCTATTTCGTTCCTAATGAATGGTACGTACTCGCCGCGACAGTAAATGTATTTCCTTACAAGACGTTACAAAGGTTTCAAAACGATTCGAGCAAAACAGAACGCTGGAAAAATTTATAACTTATTGACTACAACAAATTATTATTAGTACACCTACGTGCCTACTTTTACTTGACTCGCTGGACTCGCACAGGATCGCGACTCTCGTAAACAGTATATTATAGTAGTTGTTGCCCACACCGACCAACTCCCGATCCTGCAGTGATCCACCAAAAACTGTGCCGTCAAAGTCAACACCACCACTATCACCCGATCAGTATCAGTGATCGTTTCTTTTTGTAACAGATGAATATTTGAACGCACGGTGAACGCGTGAGTCGCCCAATAATATCTACAGTGTTTAAACTGCTATATCGTAAACTGCTCGATTGGACTTATAAATATCGTTTTTACAACAAAAAAAGTATTTGAAACTATATTGGCGGTTGTTTCGCGTTAAGTGTTTTCGTGTACTCCGTAGATCTTAGTGTCTAAAACCGAAGTTTTCGAACGTTACGTTCACAATTATTACAGCATCGATAACTGTTATAATGCCGAACCGAAGTATACAGCTATACCGTACTGAATAAAGTACTCGCGTAGACGCAACGAACGCACGGTACACTAAAGTAGAATTTATGACGAGCACTCAAGGAAAATTGAAATGGGTCGGCGCGGTTTTCATTGGAAAACGCCGAAAATAATATTGTTTTTGTATACATTTTCGTACAACCCGATAAACAAGACGATCAGTTTATTTCGAAAACGAGAACGAAGTGTCTTCAATTAACAAACTGTATTGATTACATTCGTGTTAACGATTGACGTGAAACGGTTTTAGCCTAAAACTGTTGCGTTCGTAACATTCACGACTAATGCGAAACAAAATCATTACTGTTACTCAGGTAAACAGCACGTAAACGTTTCGAGTACGCATAAAAACGATTTTCGTTAAGCAAAACGCTCTGTAGAATAATTTCGTTGACTTTCACGCGCGCGAACAAATTTTTACGGTGTAAAAAGCGACGTTAGCGATTCCATTAAAACACACTTCCATCTGTTTCCCCGTGCGATGGATGCGTTTCCCTAACCGTAGGACGATTCGCCGCAGGTCAACGCCAGAAACGATTAAAAAAACCGGATCCACAGGGTACGCCGCCGAGAAGGGTCAATTTTGAGCGCCCGTTGTAAACGAGAGCGTAATTTGCGCACTGCGAAGTCGTTCCCCGAACGTTTCCGGCAAGTTCAACGTCATATTTTCGTACGAATTTCGATCGTGCAGCGCGACAACTGCAATTTTCAAAAGAAATTTCTGAATTTCTTATAAGTACCTCACATGATAACCGTCGTTGTAAGTACAGTATATTATGGTAGCGTGAAAAATAACGTTATCGCGTTACCGTAGAAAAACATTCGTGTACGGCAGGAAACGTGTACTATATAGTACTTAGCGACGAGTAAAGCGAATTTAGCTTTAGGCTTTATTAATGGAGGAACACCGCTAATGGTAAATTACGTTTTCCCTTTTATTTTGTGCGTTTCCAATCTTTTTTTTTTTTCAGCTTCGCATAATAAATCGTCAACCCTACAGGTACGCGTGCATTTGTATCCCGATTAATCTAAATTATTGTCTACGTGTTTGGATGCCGTTTTGGCGTTGATATATTATACGACCGTACCAAGAGTAACGGACCGTTCGAGCGATTTTCTATCGGTTTCGATGATATTATACGATGTGCTATAGTAATTATGTCGCGGGATAAAGAATTATGCGTTTCATTCGAAACACTTGTTGAGCGTAAAAAATGTCTCTGCTGCAGTTTATTTTTATACGCTAATATTTCTTTAAAGTTTAACAGCCGGAAAACGTCTGTTATTGTTTGTTGTTGCTGTTTTTACTCCGTATCTCGAATTCGCGAACGAATACTACGGCGGGCCAGGAGGAGTCGATCAAAACAGCACCGTTCGTTCTAATATCCCGCATTCGCATTAAAACGAAACGTGTTATACATTCGCGTCGTGTAAACGATTACTATTTTCTTTTTTTTTCAATAAATAATTAACGCGATCAACGGAAATCGGGAGACGGCGAGTGAAAACCTTTGTCCGTCATATTTCGTATCGTATTAGGCCCGTGATCGGACCGCAGCGGCGGCAGACGTCGGACTGTTTTTTATTACTGCTGGGCATGATCGAGTTGAATTATTATTATTTATTCATTTACAAAATACAAAATATTACGTATGAACAAACTTATCACATAACATAATGTACAACGTATAATGGGCCTCACTGAGCAAGCTCGTGTGGAGGAGGCCCATGAGTCTTAACTGTTTATTCCGAATTCCAACACATTTGTCAATCCAACAGCTAAGATAATCTTAAACGTTAAAAATACAAGATACTATTGTAAATGAGGGTTACAATATGAACGATACGTCGGCAGCCTGTTGTAGCAACCAATTCGACGATTTAATTTATACAATCGAGATACTTCGATTATTAAAATAACGATCGAGTGATTGTTTCGAGCGATATCTCGTTTATTTTTAAAACAATCTTGATCGCGAAACGTGTATCGAATGATAAACATTATTTCGAACGATTATTTCGAGATATCTCTAAATATCACTCGGTCGTGCCCGTCGCTAATTTTTACCGCAGAGAGCGTTAGGAAAAAACCGAGTGCTGAAAACCGACTCGGCTGATCTTAAATCCAGTCGCGGTGGCGCGATTTATGGGAAAACGAGAGGACGCGACAAACGGACCATAAAACACCCGCAGACGGTGCACGCCGACTGCAACGTTATTAACCCCGAAATCCTGCGCGTAACGTCCACTGGCTTCGTTTTAATTATCCCTCGGAGATTTGTAACGAACGCTCGCGCCTCGACGTTTTTTCCGACGATACCCACCGCCGCCGACGACCAGCGCGCGGATGATTAACAGTTATTGAATATTTCCAAACGGAACGATTTTCGAGTTGCGTTTCTCGGTACCTACCGTTTGATTTATAACGGCGTGACAAAAATAAAAAATAACGCCCGTGCGCC
Source organism: Hormaphis cornu (assembly GCA_017140985.1). Taxonomy (NCBI): domain Eukaryota; kingdom Metazoa; phylum Arthropoda; class Insecta; order Hemiptera; family Hormaphididae; genus Hormaphis; species Hormaphis cornu. The sequence continues at coordinate 7,869,548 of CM029364.1, read as the reverse complement.
AGTGCTCGAAACGTGCTAAAAATAGAACACCCGTTTTCAACCGGCAGATTTACATCTCGGATCGGAAAACAATCCGGAGATTTATACAGCGCCGTCGCGGTTTGTGTGCCATAACTCGTCGCGTATCCACTCGTAACTGATTTCGACGTACGTTATTCTGTACTACTAAGTACTACGCCATAATAGTGACGTAAAACATTTACGGTGGTAAAAAAAGATAGAAAAAATCACGTCGTATTTTACACAGGCGCACTCAAAACACGCTTTTCGCGCGAATACAGTTAGTTATCCTGCCTCGTGAAATCAAGACGTGGGTAGGTCGATACTTTTTGTAATTGAAAATTTCAAAAAAAAAACATTTCGCCAGTCGCAGAAAAAATTGTTTGGTTTGCTCGGGAGGTTTAGGAACAATCAAATTCACACAGTTTATTACCGTATTGAATGAACTGAGGTACCTATATATCTTTTACCTTCTACGCGTGGAAATATGACAAAATTTCGCGTGATCTATCTACGTGTATTTCTGGATCGCTCGCGCCGGCCGCTCTTGAGGCTGAATAAAATATGAAAATGTATAAAAAAAAAGCGGACTTTTAAAAACTCGAAAAAAAAATTCCAATTTTAAAGTTATTTTTCACAAAAAAACAAAAACAACTTTTGTCGATTTGTATACAACGCGTCCGCCCCTCGGGTCATATAGGCGCGTCAAATTTTCCCGCAGAAAAACAATACCGGCGGTAGGATTTTCTTGGGATATTCGTAATGCCTGATTGTCCTGTAGGGATGTTACCGGTATGATTTTCCCTGGAAGATCTCACCCCCTACCGGGCGGTACCCTGGGATAATCTTGCCGGGGGCGATAAAATATTCCCAGTATAATTTAACCACCCCGGGGTAATATTGTCCGGGGGTCACGCTGAAACGGACAGTTTTACAGACACAAATAGTTCGCCTGCGCCGTTTCCGTCAGATTTCTCGACGCTATTACTACGATTATAGTACGTGCTCGTACGTACTCGTGCGTTGTACATTATCGGTGTAAATACGCTATAAAATATTCATGATACCGACCATTATTATTATTATTATTATAATTGCATTATTCTCGATACCGCGCGCGCCAAAGCTGAAGCCCTCTCGTAAGCTTTTCCAATAACGTCCAATTAGACTTGAAAACCCCGGTCGCTGCTGCTGCCGCGGAAACTTCTCCGAAAGTGGACGGCCGCAGAGGTAAAAGCCGTCCGAAATATTATTATTATTATTATTGCATCAGCGCGCGGCGACGGGTGAAGGACGAGGCGAACGGGGCAAACTCATAAGTGATACTTGAAACGCCGGCGGTCCACCCCCCATCGCTCGCGCGCAATATATAATATCCCCTCGTCGTTCCGCCAGCACTTCCGCCGGCCCTCGCAGAGTTTCTGTGCCGACGCTCGGCGATACAATTATCGCGACGTTTAGTTACGGATCGTGGAAAAAAAAATTCAAATAACTGCGGTCGCTGTACACGTCGGAACGCGTACCTAAGGAACACACAATAGCACCCGTCAAATCGCTGTGTTGAAAACACGACGCATTTTTCGAAACGATCCAGAATCCGCGTTATTACCGGATGCGTTTTAGACTACTTGCTTCGCGACAATCGCCTGTCGTCGTAATATCTGTACGCGACAGCACCTGTTAATTATTGCCGGTGACTACTGACTAACGTAATTTATCTTCTTTTGAAATCAACGTTTTTAGAAGAACAACAACACAAACAAAACACGCGACTGCGGCGTTCTATGTTATGCCAGACATACGACGATACAAAACGCGTAACAAAAACGTTAAGGGTTCATATCGCTACTCGGGTGATGAAAATTACAACAACTCGGGCGCGTTCGGCCGACGTAAGCTGGCCAAGATCTTACGAAGAGGCTCGTAACGAGTAGGTACTACAAAGCGATAGCTCCTCGCGCGAAGCAATGCAAGTTACAAGAACTGCGATTAAAAAACGTGTAAGATTCGAAGAAAATACTGATCAAAACAGTATCGTTGTTACAATAAAAACCATATGACGCGGTCCATAAAATATAATTATCGGTACGATGTACTGTATACGCATCGGTAGGTCGTAATGGACGTAATTAAAAATGTGTTATAACGTTTTTTTTTTTCAACGATGGAAAAGTCATACGAGTTTTTAGAGTTTGATGGGTAAGTAATTTATCGCAAACCTCGATTTATTTTGCCCGCTTTGAAAGTTCCCGCGATGCTCGATCGGAGCAATATCATAGTACAACTAAATTTTTTTCTTTTTCTGTGCTCATCAAACGTATCAGATTAAAATACAATTCAAAAACGGAGGTAAATTACCCGTAAAATTTATTTTGAATTCATCGTGTTGCCTCTAGAATAATTATATTTTAGTAGATTTTTACCGAGATTTAAAATTTCTATGAATCAAATTATTTGAGCTTTTCAACTGCAACCTGGACGGACAAGCGGTTGGTAAATAATAATAATAATAATACAGTAGCCAAGACTAATTCTAGATTGTATTGTTCGTCATTTTTCGTCAGAGATAATTGTGCAATAAAAATGGTAATACTTGAAAAATGATTTTATCGTTAGTATGGAAAATCACTTTTGTATACAACACCAAAAGTCCCCCTTTTGTTATTGTAATTGGATTTGATTTTGATTGAATGCGTTATTACGACATCGGTATTGTACTTAAAATTCGTGTTTTGCATACGAAGGCACTGAAATAACACGTTTTAATGAACGTCTCGTGACAAAGCTCTTCGGGTTTTTCGAAACTAATTTGAATAATGTTTTGTTTTTTTTTTTTTCTAAAGAAGAAATCTCCGGACCGACAAAAAAATGTATGTTAAAAGGTAAAAATATTTGGAATAATCTCATAAAAATGCATAATTACCTCAGAATATTGAACGAAAATATCTTACGATTGCCGTCCAACGAATACGCGCGTATACTCCCTGCGTTGTATAAGCCTATACAACATGCTTACCGAGTGGAATTCCTAAAGAGCGTTCGTCGGAATTTTTATAATTAACTTTTATTTTTTTAAACGAAATTGTATATTTTTTGTACCTCGTAATTTTTTTTCCACCGTAAATTATGAAATGCAGCAGGTCGTACACTCTTACGCTTATTTTAATTAAAAACCCGAATATAGATGCCCGCACGCGTGTTAGACGCGAAAAAAATATATTGTACAATGCGACCGAATGAAAAACTAACATTTTTGATTCCGAAAGAAAAATAAAAGGGATTACCTGGATAAAGTTTTCAAACTCGTTTGAAGATCACGACAATATAACAGTAGCGCCAATTATAAACTGCATTCGCCTAAAATGTTGAGCCTACCATTTATTTTCTAAACACAACGGTTTCGTCAATTTTTTTTTTTTTTAACGAAAAATTAATTTAAAAAATCGTAGGTACTTACCAGCAACGTAAAATAATATGTTTTTGCGACCTGGCGACCGTCTGCCGCGGCGCGTTATCGTCGTAGAAATTTAAAAAAATCATCGTTAAAACAACACAACTCTGTTCAAAATCTAAAACCTATAATGCACTATAACGCTCGCGTGCACAAAATTCTTTTCTTCAAAAATGCCAATACCTTATGACTTATGTTCGTGTTACGCATGCACGAACGGACAATAATATCGTGCGTTTCTTTTTCCTTTTCATCTTTCGAGCGTAAACCGTTACGTTATACGCGAAAAACTTTTTTTTTCGTAAAAACAGATATCGTATTATTATTATTTTATTGGACAAAGAAAACGCGCACGCGTGTTTGTTTTCTATTAGCGTTCTGCATAGCAATCTGATTTATGTCGTCAATCGAGTTTGCCGTAGAAAATACGATAATATCCAAAAACAAAAATCCAATACCGAAAAAAGAACGTCATGTAATATAACGTATATAACGTAAAATATAAAAAAGTGAGATGTACCTGTATATAATATCATCCCCGTATGAACGATGTGCAGACGCAGTAGGTACTACGGTGGCCATTCAAAATCCGTTTATCGAAAAATAAGCTTTTAGCTTTACACAAAAGAAGAAGATGACTCAATTATCGGAGAGGGCGAATATTTCGCGCGGACGAGGGCGGTGGCGGCGGTTTTCCCTCGGCCGGTATAAGATTTAGAGCGGCGGGAAACACGCGGAATTTTCGGTCTCCGGAAGATATGTGAACTATGCAGAGGCTTTTTATTCGTGACACACACACACGACGATTAATATACTTTTATACGTGTGTAAAGGCGCATTCGACGTACTTTATTTCCGTTCGAAGAATTTCGTAGCCATTCGTCAACCATCCGAAGTCAATCATTAAATAACCTATACGAGTGTATATTATATTGTGTGCGCACACAACAGTATGTGTGGACAAAATATAGTGTTTATCGACGCGTCCCGTCTAAAATATTGCGGACCCGCAAGTCGAAACGGAATGCGGCGGCGACGACTGCAGCTGCGAGAGGAGGTTATCATCTCCAGCGTGTGGTCCGTTCGGAGGAATCGTTATCGTAAGCACCCCGCGTGTTATTACTATCCGATTGTTTTTTGTAAAATATTATTATTTAGTCCCCTATGGTCCTATACGTGGGTACGGCAGCGTATAAAATTCCGAATTCTCGAACTTTAAACGTGTATATATTCCGTGTAAATGCAAATTCATTATTATCGATATCACGTTGTTACGAATTGATTAAACCGAAACGAGTTTGTGTCCGTGAACGCGACGTCGTGTAATGGTCGGGTCGTATTAAATAAAAAAAAAGCGTCAAACTCAAAGTGGGAACAACGAACGGCAGCGCTAGGATTGCGCGAATTTAAGAAAAAACGTAAAATTTTTCGTGGGTAGGATTGCGCGAAAAATAAAGAGATGTAAAGTCAAGGATTGCGCAAACGCCCAAACAGCATATTATAAGCTGGTCGAAATCATGATGTTTTATGCCCAATTTAGAGTAGAAGGAGACGTACTGACGTACCTTGAGGATATCAGATTCCACTGTCTCCCTGCTAAAATTTGAATTTTTAATTTTCACTTTTTAATATGTATTTCTTAACGAGGGTCTTTTACACCCAAATTTTATTGTGATTTTTAACGAGGGTCTTCTACACCCAAATTTTATTGTGATTCTTAACGAGGGTCTTCTACATCCAAATTGTATTGTGATTTTTAACGAGGGTCTAAAAAAAAAAAATTAATGAAAAATATTTGAGAAGCAAAAAATAACAACGAAATAAAAAAGAAAAAAAAACTTTTTAAACACGCCCATGTAGGAAATTAAACTTTCTTACATGGCCAGTCCTAAGTCTGGTTAAGTGTGAAGGAAAAAGTAGTCTTCGAAATTCAAACTTAGGCAACTTCAAACAGTGGCAACTATGCCGTCGCTGAGAATCCGCCGCAATCTTATCTTCCTAAAACGAACTTTTCGTCTCAACATTTCCAGTGTTGCCACAGCTTCATACTTTAAAAAAAAAATATTAAAAATGGTCTTTCTCCATTCGCGCAATCCTCTTATTTGGCATTCGCGCAATCCTACCCCAGAAATTCGCGCAATCCTACCGAATTTTTCGCGAAATTCGCGCAATCCTTTTCCTGCGCAACGAACGTTCGATTATTTGCACAATGGATAACACGAAAAGAAATATTTTCGTTAACCAACAGTGTTGCTCTTGCTCACCGGTTTATACATTGCGGTGGAAGAGTTAAAAAAAAAAAAATAAATAAACGACAAAGTATAACCTCGCGGTATCAAAAAATACGTTCTACTATTTTTCAAAGGAGTCGAGTCGTAAAAATCATATCGGTATAACCCATACGGATTGAAATCTCGCGTGAGATAGACATTTTTTTTTTTTTTCGGTATTTTTCTCTACGCGATAATATAGGTAGTATGAAAAATGTGTAATAACATTTTCCGCGTCAAAACATTTTTGCTCGGCTTTATTATACACGGATTTCGTGACTTTGGAAACTTTTGATGGAAAATTCTATATCGAATACGTGTGTGTGCGTGTTTTGCACGGACGAGCCTTCCTGTCGAGCTGGGTCGGGGCCACCACCACCCTTCAGTCAAATGAAGTGAAAATGATAATAATGCGCGCTGCAGCTGCCGGCGGCGTTACAATAACATTATAATGCGGACGGACGTGTGTATATAACCAATACGAAAGTATAATATTATTATGACGAAAAAAATACCGTAAACTTTCCGAACGGCATGCCGTATTGTAATGTAGCCTAACCTACGCGTGTGCACGCGACATTATCCGACACGTTGTTAATACGTTCGTTTTTTGTCGTAAATAAAAAAATATTTTCCTCCGGCGCGCGACCGAGGGCGGTTTTACAAAATTAACAATGAGATAACGCGGGAGGTGTACGCGATTAAAAACGAAATTCGCGTGGTACACGTTAGATTCGAGTACCGTCCGCGGATTTAGCGTTACGGCGAATTTCAATCATTTCAAAACAGAAATAATTACGGCGAGGGATAAAATGACCTAAATCAAACGTCCGTCGAAACTCCGGAACATTATTCCGGTTGTTTTCGACGGGTGTGCTCCCGTGAATCCAGTGTCATCGGTGTACCGTAGTATCTGTCGAAACAATACTCGAACGTTAGATATAACGTAGTAGTAATGTGCGCCGACGAAAAATTTAATTAATAACCGTTTCAACTTTATAAACTATGACAACATGTAGTTACTGAGAACGCGTTGTTGAATTTCGTGAGTTTTTATTAATAAATCAAAGTTAGAAAGTCTCGTACAACGTAATGCAGCTCGAACAATACGCGCGTACATTTGCCGAGCGTTAAATTTGGTTATTTCTCCGCAAACGTACCGTAATTTTTAGAAAATTAATATTTTTTTTTTATTTTTTTTTTTAACGCTTTTCACCTGTAACGCGGTTTCGCGGGAAAAGCAGATTTCGCCAAGGAGGCGCTAAATGGCATACGCACACGCGCGCTATAATATATCACACAACCACGTTCGCGGGGCCGTTTGCGCCCCCGAGGGTACGATAATATTATCGCGGGCCGAAAACACGACGTGTCTCGCAGCACAACAATAATAATATTATTATTATATTGTTTTGTATATAATATCGCCGCACACATGTCAACGGTTTGCGCGGGAGACGTTATATTGTATTATTTTATTGTCGTCGGTCTTTATTGCGTACGCGGCCAGCCCCGGTATCGCATTATTACTGTGCGCGAGGTAGGTAGGTATAGGTACGTGCCGACTATAAGGTTGCACAAAATAATAATTCAACGATAATAATAGTAAAATATTTTGTTCCTGCGACGGCGGCCATTCCGGAAACGTGTTCAGAACGTTAACCCTCGATGTTTGGTGGACCGCGATTCTGAGGAGCGGAGTGCGTAGGTACGTCTCGCGGTCGTCCTTATATCGCGCTGATGTTGCGTACAGCCGTTGAACGTATACGATATATATTTTGCGTGTGAACAGGTTCTGCTATAGTAGATTTACCGTAAGCGATCGACCGAAGTGTGCGGTTTTCAATGGATTTTTTAGCAGGTATATACAGCTTACGCACGCGAAACGTGACCAACGTCGAGAGAGGACGAGAGGAAAACTGGCAGAAAGGAAATTCCTACGGCGCGTTTTCGGGGCCAAAAAAAAAAAAAAAAAATGATCGAACGGGTGAATAAGATCCAATAAAGAAATTAAAGACCTGTTGGAAGAACGGAAGGAGCGGGAAAACGAGCTGGCTTGTATGAAGGACGCGCTTGACCGGAAACCAGAAGGCAAGAGAGCCACTGGGCAGGCCGAAGAAAAGGTGGATGGACGAGCCCGACCAGAAGAATTTAAAGACACTTGGGATTGAAAACCCGGAAGAATTGGCAAATGATAGAGAGGAATGGACGAGGCCGTGTGGAGCAGTGATGGGCCTTTAACGGTCTATAAAAGCCGAAGAAGGAGAAGGTATAGGAAGAAAGGTGTAAAAAACACGGATCCGTACACAGTATTCCTAGGTCTACGTAGAATATGTATAATGTTGTTTTAATGATGATGTACCCGTTTCTGCGTTGTAATTGGCCTTGTGATTTACTGACGCCTGTAATTCGCGGTACTCGAACCGCCGAACGCTCATAACCGAAGTAAGGGTTCGAGGACCCTTTCTAATATCATTTTTCCAATTTGGTGCCGCCGCACTCGTTCGCCGCGGTTGAATCGCCAAAAATAAACGAAATACCCTCGAGAGAAAATAGATTCTGGACGAACCGTGAGTTGATGGGGAAAAAATGTGTGTGTTTAATACACCCTCCGCCGGTCGAGACGCTGCAACGTCTGTCGCGCACGAGAATTTTAACCGCTGTGATTACCATTAAGAAATCATCGGCGGACGAGTGAAATAATAATAATACGTGCATAAAAGCGGGGAAAACTTTTCGAACGAGAAAATGGGAAATAAAATTAAGAAAATACGCGTTTCTGTCCTGCGCTCCCGGCCGTCGGTCGCGAAAACGCGTTCGAGCAAAACAGGCGTTAAACAACGTTTTTGTCCCCCGAAAAAAAAAAACTCTCTTGTACACCGAAACGGGTGCGCGTTGGCGCGGTGTGTATGTACAGTAGTAGTAGCAGTCGCGCGCTCTTCAACCCTTCTGTTAAATTATTATTGTTCGTCGTGTACGAGACGGATGATTTTGTTTTGTTTGCATTTTTCTCTTTTCATTTGTTTCCTCCGCGGCGACAACGACGACGACGTCTGCGAATAATAAAAATCAGAGCAGTGTCTCCGGCAGCGTCCCTTGCGATTAGTTTATACCAGTGATTTTAATTAATTAAAAAACTCCCCAGCGAACTCCCGAAATCCACACAAAAACGATTATTTTTTTCTTTTTTTTACTCCGTTCACCGCCGCCAAAAAACTTTTACGCCGAGTCCCGTCGTCGATCCGTACGTCGCTGTCGTTCGGCTTTCACAACAAACACTTTACCGCCGTTTAATTAAATATCAGAATATATCTTATTTTTGATTGTTTTTTATTTTTTTCCCTCTCGTTTCGCTCTCGTTTCCGCTCCCCACGAAGTTCTTTATTACATATACATCTGTGGTGTTCGGGACGATAGAGTTTTATCATTTTGGTTTCTGCGTGATTACATACAACGTTATTATGTTGATACAATTCGAAAACTTACGACGGACGAAAATAAAATAATTCTAAACGCCCAACGACGATTAGCTAGTAGCTATCGGAATGTAAAAATGTGGTTATTACCTACATTTTTTTTTTCCCCCCGCGTTTCCAACATCCATCGTCTCACCGACTGTCAAAAACGAATCGGCGGGTGGTGTTCTTGACAAAAATATACGTAAAAACTGCTGTCATTTCGACATCTCGCGGTGTTTTAAGTGTTCCGCAAGAAAATTATTAATCGACCTTATTGTAAAAAACAGTTTTTTCCAACAATGTCTGTAAACAGGAAACGTACCCTTTGTGATGCTAGGAAAACGTATTTCGTTTGAACGTTTATGAAGCAACGAAAATCGATTTTATAAAATATGATATGATACGTTTGCCAGTAAATAGGTAATAGTTGTATACGAGACAAACGACAATACGAGCGACTGTTTTCTCGGTTCACAATACAGTTTAAGAATATAAAGAACGCGTATATTAAACAATTTTTTTAAGCCGTCCGTTATTTGGAGTTTTCTAAAAATAAAAACCATCGCAGTTCAAGACGCCGCTATCGACAAAACCGATTGTTAAATGCGTATAAAAATACTTTATGAGCTTACCGCCTCTATAAACCGCCAAGCCGCGCGTGGACGCGAGACACGGAGAGTCATAAAATGCGTTCGAAAAGAAGACTGGTTCGTAAATCTTTCCGACGTGTTAATGAGGACGAAATACAATTTGGAGTTTTTATGGGCGTTTCGAAAACTACCGAATATTAAACAGAAACGAACTCGCTCGTAAAAATTACAACATAACACGGGTAGCAGTAGTAATTCGTTCGTAACGAAATTAACAGGTGCGACCGGCAAGCCGTGTAATTAATAAAATACCGTTTAGTTTAGAAAAAAAAAGAGATAAGTACTATTTAACATACCCGTAAAAATATAAAAGTTCTCGACTAACCAATTTCACTGGCGTCTTCCCCCGCGTTTAAGCCACAAATCAGTACGGTCCGCCCAAAGCGCAGTCGCTACCCCGTCGAACTATATACATCCACTGGACCTAGAGTGAGAACACGGCTTTTCTTTGTCCTCGTTTGTCTCCGTATTAGTTCTAACGTTAGTTTTGTTAAACTTCGATTTTTACATCGCAAAACTAGGCGCGTTATAGACGTTCCAACGGTCGTTCGCGATTTTTTATTTTCCGACCACAATGCCGAATCTACCGTTAAACGGCAAAGAACATATGCAAACGATAACGATACGGCGTTCGTCCAGTCGATATTTTCGTCTGGACGATTTTTTCCAGCGACGTATGTTCCTTAGAATAATATTTAATATTAATAATATTAATAATTCCTTAGAATAACGCCGTTGAAATACACCGGACGCCAGAATTGTCCCACAACTCGAACGATTCGCAGTCGTTACGCACGACGAGTGGCTCATTATGTTCGCCCGCGAAACGGTTTACGGCGTCGAGAGAGAAAAATCGCGCGTGCACTCTCAAACAACAAAATCGTACACGAATGGCACGCGACCGGACGTTTTTGTGTTTCGTTAGCGAAAACCGTATTTTTTTTGTTTGAACCGTTTTTTATTTTTTCTCTCGCTCCCCGTTTGTTATCGCGTTATTTATTTTATCGTCATTTTCGGCGCCGCCGCTGAACCGGCGGGGAAAAGTCTCGTAGGTGAAAATCTGGACAACGTCGCAGTAACGTAGGTACCTCTAAAAACCCTCTTGTTTTTTTTTTTTTTAGTCATTTTTCGACGAATCGCGGGGATGACGGACGAACGGCGTGTGTACGTGCCTCGAGGACACAAGGACTCGGCGCGCAATCGGGAAAAAGGGGGTAAAAAAGAGACAACGAAAAAAAAAAAATCTACCGCGCAAAAATAAAAGACCTCCTTTTGTGTACTACGTCCGCCTCGGAGGAAACGTCGTCGGTCGAATGTTAAATTGAAATCGTCTTTTTCGGCCCGTTTCGCACACGGTTTCAGCGGTGTGTGTGTGTGTGTGTACCTTCTTTGGACCGATAAACTCGTGTCCGGAATACCAGATAAGGACTCGCGCGGCAGAGTGTAGTACGGACAGACCGGGTCCGGCTATTCTCTTTTTTTTTTCTCTTTTTTCTCTTCTCTTTTTTTTCCATCCGTTCTTTACGTCGGCCGCGGAGAAATCCTCTTCGGTCTCGGTCAATTTACGCGCGCAGCGACCTACGGGCGGTTGACCGTGAAGATACAGTACACGGGGTGCAGTGGTTTATGCGCACTGTCCACGCGGGTCAGACGGTTTTTATTTATTTTTTTTTTCTGCCTTTCGAGTGTCCCCACGTGGAAATTTCCGTCCCCGCCGTCGTCGTTGCGTCAAGTGCCACTTTTTTTACTTTTTTTCTCGTTCCGTCAAAAGTCTCCGCCGCCGCGTGCAGCTGTGCGTACGTAATACAATGCAAACGAGATAACATCGTTGTCGCATTATTTCGAAATAAAAAGCCCGCCATGAGCTACGTTTCGTATGATGTATAATTCAGATGTTTTCAAAGACCGCAGCTCGGACCGTGTGCGTAATAAAAACTACACGGGTACTTGACCGACTCGTGCCGATATCTGTGTACTCCGATACCGTTCTCCGAAGAAGAGTTTTCGTTTGAACGCATGTACGTTCGGGGTAGCGGGGGCTGAGGAGGCTGTGTAGAGAATCTCCGCGAGATTTCGGTCGGGCACATTAATTGTTATTTTTTCCATAACGAACACGCTTATAATTCGGGGAAAAAACATTTACATCGAGCAATTTTTTTTTTTTTTTTTTGTAATCCTTTGTTTATACATTTTCTACGCCCTGAAAAAAGATACGCGCCTGCGTCGTACAGTACGCAAACAGTATTTATCGTATTTCGTATGATCCGGTTAGGGTAGAAAACGGGAAGAAAACAAAATTCAACCTAACCTACTCCAAACACTACGTATTGTTTACTTTCCAAACAGATTCGCGTAACATTTATGAATCGCATTATTTTACTCTAAAAAAAAAAAAACGGTTTATCCGCGACATCTCTCACTATCTCACCACGATCGGACCGAGCTTTTACACAATACAAATACATAGGAATGGTACGGATCTGAAAGCTTTTATCGTTCGACTTGTGTTTACCGTGTAGATGGTAGTGGCTATAATAAACGCATTCGCTTTACTGTCCGTACGTTACGACATATTTTGTTGTTGACTTTTAGATTAAACAAATTGATATAATAATGTCTAAACATATCATCGATTATAAACAATATTATATTTTATTTCGGTTCGTAATGCGTATGCTATACGACGCGTACCATGCTTATTTTATTATTATTATTTGTATTGTTCGTCGGCGTCGACATTTTAGTCTGTTATTTATAACTTTGGTCTCGAGTTTTAAATATAAACCGTTTTATACTCATCGATTTATTTTATTCTTTTACAAAAAAACGTGAATTTTAATTTAGTTATTTGGAAATAACACGGGGTCAAAACGGGACGATCTTCTAAAAACGGGATAAAAAGCGTCCCGTTCGAAGTTTTTTGGGACAACGATCAAAAAGGGGACGATCTCGTTTTAAACGGTCACCCTGGATGATGGAGTAGTAGGAGATCGTTTTAACAACACCCTGTACGCGCAATAATAATGTTAAATACGTTTCGTACGACGATGATGTGCGTAAAGTGTACGCCGTACAAACGCGTGCGGAAAAACGCGTACCACCCGGGCCGCGCGGGAAGTCGTAACTTTTATAAAAGGCGCGCGAGACCGTAAACGCCGCCGCAAAGGATTTAGCGGCCGGCAAACGCGGCGGCGGCGGCGGCGGTTAACTCTCCGTGTCACGTCGGGGGTGGGACAGGCTGGCGGGCGGGCGAACGCCTTATACTGTGCGTTGAGGGTTGCGCGCATTTCGCATTATAATACAACGTGGACCTCCGCAGTTTCGTATTAAAATATTATTATTACCGGGTTTTCGGTGTGTGCACACACACACACATATTGCCACTGCAGCGGTTCGCATAATATATATACATTCGTGTATTGTATTACATATATATATTTCTCTGTGTGTGTGTGTGTGTGTCTTTAGAGGGATTTTTGGCGATAAAATATACGTCCGAAGAATATTATTAACCCACCACGACGCCCGGCACTCCAAAAACCACCGCGCCGCGCTATACATTATTATACATATGTATACAACAGCTTACCGCTGTTTCGCGCGATCCTCTATTTAAAACGCACGAAGGTTACGGGAGAAAAACGGTCCCGCGTTCCTGTGAACTTTTCTCGGCGATGTTCATTGCGATGTTCTACCCTATTCTGATGAGGATGAGTGATTGAAAAAAATGAAAAAGCGTGGACTACAGTATTTTTTTTTTCTTCATTACGATAAAGATTGGAGATCAACACGTTTTCCCCACGACCGCGCGCGGACAGCGGTCTTTCTTCACCGTGATACCAAAAAAACACTAATACCGCTATCAAACCATAAAATAAAAAAAACCGAAAACAACGGACCGCTACCGTTTTTCCCCCGTACACATGACGTACAGGACGGCGGGGTGTGCGAAATGTAAAACTGAAATCGTAAGCGAAACAAAAGATTCCTTTGTACAAAATATGTTTACACAAAATTCTTTCGTAGTTTGTCCTCCGTCGATCGAAATAGAAAATGCTATGTATAAATCGTGTCTAATTACAATGTATCTAAAACCCGTGACCCGTGCGCGTCAATAAGTTAGAAACTCAAGCACTTCGTCGGTCTCGTATTTGAACACGACGACAAAATACTATAGTATGTCCAAAATGACACTATTTCGTCCCGTATTTACAAATTTTTTTAAAAATGTTCAAAAACGGTTGGTAAAACTTCTAAATACGATACATACGATAACGAAATGTTTAATAAAATTTTAATCTTGATTTCTAATCGTTTTTACCGCATTACACTCGTATCGATAGTATTTATATTTTATCGTGTGTGAGGAAAAATTAATGTCACCCGACGGTTTAATAAACCTCGATGATTGCCGTCGGAGCAAAATTCTTTTTTTTTTTTTTAGAAAACGTTTCAAATTAATAATATCGACTAGAAAATAATTTAAAAGAACTCGGGTGATGGTTGTAAGATTTTCAACATTTCGAGTTGCGAATACGTCGTGAAAAAAAATCCACGTCGACTTTTGTAATCGAAAACGTCAAATATTTTGCGTTCCGTCTTTGTACACTTTCCGTCTTTTCGTAATAGATTTTTACACGCAGTCGTGGTTGGAAAATATTTTCTAATTTTTTTTTTTTTTTAATCGCACGATAATTACGACTGCTCCCGCGCAGTCTGTACAGAGTCTGTCGTTCGAACCGAACACGCGAAAAGGCATGACAACAATAGGTGGACAAGGAAAAAACAAAAACACCAGACATATATTACTGTCCCCAATTCAGCTGTTATTATTAAACACAATATTTACGGTTAAACAATAATTATTGCAGTAATCGGATTTATATAATAATCGTTTTTAATCGTTCGACTTTATCTCGGCGCGATCACGGCATGAACCGCAGCAAGAGGATCAGATAGACGAACGCGAACGCGAGAAAACACGTCCTGTCGATGGCCCTGGCGAACGTCTGTCTCTCGTTCAGATCGGCAGCCTGCGCGTTCGTTTCGTCGGATACGCAGAGCATGTGACGCTCGACGGTTGGCGCGACGGTTGTGGACGAGCCCTGCAGCACAGAAAACGGATTTTTTTTTTCTTTTCACGTCTACTTTGGATCGACTGTCTCACGTTTTCTATTTTTTTTTTTCGTTCCGAGTTTTCTGAACGTTTAAAAAATTTGAATTTTTTTTGTTTTTTTTTTTTAATTCGATTTTTCATAATGTACAGGTAAAAATCGAAAAAAAGGTCCAAAGTAGACGCGAGTACAAACGCATCTTCGTTTTTTCTCAAACAAACGGAACATTATTATCACGCGATGAATGCGAAAAAAAATAATTTGTGAAGAAGTAAAAGCTGTTCGACGTATACTGCAGTCAGTGTCCTCTATACTCTACCGCAGTCGATATCAGTTTTAAGAAAATAAAAGAAAAAACCTTTACAAAATATAATCTGATGGTCATACCTCGTTCGAAGTATTCGGACGTCTACGAATTAAAACGAACATAAAACAGCTGGACTGTTACGTGCGTGGAAAGATAATTTCAGGAACAAAAATAACAGGGCCGTAATATGCGTGGAAAGTAAAATTCATTGAAATTAAAAATCACGGAACGTTATAACGCGCAGAAAATAAATTACCTGGGCCGTTAATAATTGTAATCGTGAGACGGGAGCAAAGTAAAATATGCGGAACTCAAAAAGTCCGGAAAATCGAATGTTTCGAAATAAAAAAATCACGTGTTTAGTACTCGTACCGCTAACACGATTACGATATCCTAGTTTTAAAGTGCAAATCGAACGACCAAGATATTCATGCTTTATAGTTCCACTGTTTTGGTTTTCCTGTCACTTTACGGTTGGTGCATTTTACTTTCAGGTATTCTTTTTTTCCCGTCGTTGAACAGCTGTCAACGCATTTTACACTCCGCACTCATTTACGGTCCGAACATTTTTTTCATAAATTATTTATCATCGATTTTATTCAAATATTCAATTAATAGTACTTTTAAATTTTATATATTATTATTACCATTATTATTTATATATTATACATACAAGTGAAAATAATCTATTATCTTCTCAATATAAAATTTATAATGATATAAAAAATATTAACTACCAAAAAGGAAAATCTTTACTCAATCAGTTAAATAGGAAAACTAGGAAAAAATATAATGAGAAACTAATTTTTGTCATTTTGTGACAGTATAAGCCGTTTTACGGAAAAAGTACTAATTACAAATATTATTGAAAATTTGATTTTAAACACATTTAAGAATAAGTCATTTTTTCCTATTGTTAATATTTTAGGACTTAATCGCAAAAAACTGAAAAACACCTTTTCTTGAAAATTTTTGAACTTTTAACTTTTGCGAGGTAAACATTGGACTTATGACATTTTTTGTAATAAACTTTTGTATGTAAAATATTTATATCTACAATTTTTTTCATATAAACTTTTACGTAGAAATCATACTTTTTGAGATAAACCACAATAATATAAAAACTACCCTTAATACCAAATGTTCAACCCTCTTGAGGCACGGCTTAGGGTTGACCAAAATTAATGAAATTTTGTATACATTATTTTTTCATAGTTTTGAACAATTCTGGGGGGATCGTCGATCAAATTTCGAAAAAAAAAAATTCCACATCTATAAGCTAAGGACCACCTTATGAAGAGGATTCCTTTTCATACTTAAAGTTCCAGGAATTTATTTTTCCACTGTTATTGTTCCCTGTAATATTTACGGTCTTCCACGTATTTTACATATTTGCACAAACATGTGTACCTACTAAACACATTTACCTATATAAAATAAACTCTACAAAAAACCAAATATTTATAACTGTTTTAAGTGTAACTACTGCACCTACTCCAAAATCGAATTATTTTTTTTTTTGACATTAACTTTCGAAAATAGACCGCGATATAGTGCTAATATTAATGCCGAGTGCAGATAATTTAAAATTTACTATACTGAA
>CM029364.1:7826900-7852295 GCA_017140985.1 Hormaphis cornu | reverse complement strand
AGCTGTTCACCACGCTGTTGACGCGTGTTCGGTCGTCTTCCATGTTGGCGTCTACGCTGCAGAATCGGAACGAAAAAGAAATATACGAACGCTGCATTAGTGTACTTGGCGATTTGAGATTTTTTTTTTTTTTTTATCTAACGATTTTTAAAATGCGATCTTTACCGCACGGTAATTTACCACGGAGCAGCGATATTTCCATTTTTATAGCGTACCAACTACATAAGTTACATATTTTTTTTTTATTGATAAAGTGCGCACGAAATTTCTGAGAAATCTGATAATATGTGCGTATCATGCAGCAATACGACGTATGCTGTGCCGCACCCAAGGATGTAAAATTCTCTATATCATTCTCCCCCAAAACGTGAAACGAGCTCTTCGTAAACGTATCCGTAATATTGTGCAATGTACGCCCTGAATTACATCCTCACCACCTCACCTTGCAAAATCCCTCGTAACTCCCCCAATAAAAATCCTGGGTGGCAATGCCTTTCAAACAGCTTTAAACCGTTGCGTCGGCACATTATACAAGTAACTTTTATGTATAATATTAAATCGCTATCATTGTATACTTGTTGAAAGCCATGACGTCCGGATGCCAGACTTCGCGGTGATCGACTATAATTGAGTTCACTTGGTCGTATTCGTCCGGGTTCCAAGTCAGCCGGTCGTCGTTCCAGTTCTAAACGAAACAAGATTGCCAGAAGTTGATACGTTTTTTTTCGAATCCAACAAATTTTGATAGGTATACGTTTCTCAATGCCACTCGCACGATAAAAGCGCTGTAGCTGACACGTATAGAAATGAAAAAGGCATACGAATTTCATATAAGCACCTATCACGTAATTTTTCCTTGTAGGTATATAAAATGGTAAAATGTGAGTGTTAAAACCGAGGGCGTATAGACAAGATATAACAATCAATTAAAGTAACTGTATGACGTATAATCCTTCTTTCGATTTACAATTATTTTCTGGAAAAAATAAAAATTACATTTACGATCCTATATTTTCTGCAGATATAAGGAAAAATTCACCACAAATTCTCTTCATGAATTTCTGCTGATTACTGCACCCGTGAGTTACTTTAAACCTACGCATTTTTAACGCGTTTTGAATCAACAATAATTGATGGTCCTGATAGTAATCTAAATAGTTTACTGAATATTTACAGCGGTCTTGCAGGTTTTCACAAATCCATATATTTAAAACAATTATTGACAACGTAAACGTTTCTCGATTTATTTTCAATTTTTTTTTTTTTTTTTTTCTGAATTATTGACTTTGTAATATATTATAGTGACGATTGCAAATTGTAAAGACCCGTGTTTTTTGACAATGTGTAAAACGTTGAATCCAACAACGATTATAACGGTCATTACCGACGATACGTGTTGAGTGGTTTTTTATTAATTATTTTTTTTAGATACAGGGAGTAGTTTAATCATCAATTGAACCTAAAAACTCGATATGATAATATTAGGTAAAACAAATGAATGGAATAACCACTTACTGCTATGAACCACGTGCTGATTACCATTTGAGATTTTGCATAATCCTATAAAATACGTTCAAACGTAAGTGCATCACGATTCGTTCAGAGATAAACAATTCAATTTGTTTGAACAGTATATAGGTATTGATTAATATTTACCAACTCGGCACTTTTTATCATCATTCTCATGTTCACTTTCAAGAAGTTATCCCGACTAGTGGGTATCACTACTTTGTCATAATCGCGAAAGATATTCTTCCTCAAGACGCTTTCCACCGATATATTATGGTATGCTCTGACTTAAAATGAAAAAAATAAAAGTCCCCGTTAGAATGTGTACTGTAGGTGCGATAGATGCATACAAATACATCAATTGCTTTTTAGGTAACGACTGATTAACACCATTTCGTATGGATGACGATATCGCATAAATGTGCGGATACCGAGATACTTATAGTACCGTTGAGTTAGAATTTTAGGTATTTTATTCACACGAGAAACTCAAACAAATGCTGTATGGCGTGTGTGATGGATTTTTTAAAGAACGTAAACATAAAAAAAAAATTAAGGTGCTATTGTATTATATTACTGAGGGTCAAAAGCTGGTCAAATATTAGCAAGGTTAAAATGAAATATCATTTTTCACATATTACGACCTAGGTATACTTAAGGTGTCGTGAATAACATCGACTTTACCCGGTTAAGTTTGACAATACCCAAAACGAACATAAAATGTTGACACGAACCGAAAAAATCGCCCGAGAATACTTTTGGATTTTATCAACTACTATACAAAGAATTATTCAATATCGAATGTGACGCAATAATCTATGCGATCGAAGTATGAAAACGCATTCGAACAGATTTATTGTTTGTATATTTACAATGTAAGATAATTTCGTGGATACGATCAGTGCCGGATTAAACATTGGTGGGCCCCTAGGCAATTAAAATTTTGGGCCCCAACAAAATTATTTTTTACATAAATCTTTAAAAAAATTGTGGTTTTTCGTTTTCACGGGGCCCCTTAAATGAGTAGGGCCCCAAGGCGGGCGCCTACTCCGCCTTATGGGTAATCCGGCACTGGATACGATCAAAATGTTCAACGACTGCAGTAATTATAAACGATGCAGTACATTATGGCCCTAATGTTTATGCGTGTACCTACTCTGTCAATATATACAAATATATAGATTACCGTTAATAAATTTGTACGATCACTACACAACACATCTCTATAATAACGTGTAAAAAAAACATTTTGTTAGTACCTATAAAATTAATATTTAAACATTAAATTATTTTGTTCCGACCGTATTGATTTTGCATAATTCACTTTTAACAACACTCCGATAAACTCTAAATACGTATTGGGTAACAGTACTTACGCGTTACGCGATATTATCAGACGATAATGTTGACGCAATAGCAACGTTTTCGCTCGTAATAACATTATATATATAATGTAAAAGGCTGGGCGTCAAAAGTTAAGAAGAAGTGAAAAAGTCGATCAACTCGTTAACTGACTTCAAATGATTATATTTTACCTGTAACAGCCGAAGTGCAGAGCAGAGCCCACGTAAGGAACCCGTTGTGGCGGCCGTGCATCGTCGCCTACCGGGGAAATCGCGAGCAAAAAAGAAAGAAAAACTCACCACAAAAACCGTTCGCTGCTGAAAACGCGGCGACGTGAAAATACCGTTGTGTCGTACGAACGGCCGCGGACAGCTGTGCTCGTGGACAATGCCGCGCGCATCCGCGGGCTAATACGTGGTCCACTTGAGCACAGGAAACGACCTCGTGGGATTTAATTGAACGTAATCACCACTGTGTAATACGCGTTTAACAACGACGAAAAATAAAAAAAAATAATATGATAATAAACAACAATAAACGGACGGCTAAGACCGCGTCTTATAAAGACGATCCCCTTGACGCTTGCGGCGAGTATACACGCGTGTATTTTTTTGTACAGGTTTTGTACGATGTTATAATAACAGTGTTATTATTAATCCGAACGATACTAACTGTAACACGCTGCTGTGAACTCGCGGTCGTACCGAGTGGCGTGCCCAGAAACGTACAAGGGGATGCAGTCATGGTCGCGTCTGCGGGGGCGGCAGTGTGGGCACGGGCCACCCCGGTGACTTGAGCCCAAAGGCATCAATCTTTGTACAGACGGCCGCTGAAATAAAAATAAATGTCCGAAAGTCTTGACTGTTGGTGCACGTTAACTCAACTGCCGTATGTTACGTAGGTAATTATTTTGTATTGTGATGATGACGATGTCGTTGAAAATGTTAAAAAACAGTAAAAACAGGCGAATGGAATAATCATTGAACGTTCCGATCGACTGGATTTTATAACGATTGCTGTAGACGATTTTACGTTTGAGCCGGTTCAACCGAACCGTTGATGTTTTTTTCATTTGCTCACCGTGCGTAGGATCCACCCGATTTTAGTAAATAAATACGATTATTTATGTTACCGCGCAGTCGACACTGGACGACAGTACAGTAAAGTGTATTTAACTATTGTTATTTTTTTTTTGAAAATAATAAATACGAATTTATTTAATTTGTGCAATACGATGTTGTGTGATAAACACGTATAAAAGTAACGCGTCAGTAGGTAGTTAGTTCGCCCTAATTATATATGTTATGCGTTACTGTGCGTAAGGAACCAACTTTGGAATCGTACCTATCGAAAATCGTCGCGTCATAATTAATAGCTGGTACGTTTCATAAAATAAAATGCTATTAAATAATTTTATTCGTGAGAGGGTCGTGCGAGAAAAAATTTTTAACCGGCCTGTGTTACGTTCGCATACGATCCATCATCTACTCACGAAGAACTCAAAAAAAAAAACGATACCGTAACGCGATTACGTAATGATCATTTGGTAACAAAGAGTCGGTAGAAGCCGTAGAGTATAATAGTATATTTATTAACGATATATGGTCTACGGTAGAAGTGAAGCACCACCGTTAATCAATTATGGGCATATTTTTACGAACGCGAACAACAACAATGACTGTAAGTTTTTAACAGCTAGTTTTATACACAATTTTTCGATAAGGGGTACGCCGGAGGTTTCATCGAGGCGCTCGCCCCCTCACCCCTTGGCTTTTTCTTCGGTCCAGTTGTCTCGATCGTGAAAAAATTTACAAATATTTTACATAACACCCCCAACTAGATAAGTTCCCGCGGTCGACGTTGGCAGTGGCCCAAACTCCGCCTTCCGGAGGGAGACAATCTCCCTGAATTGGAACTGGAACTGGAACTGGCGCCGCCTTCCGTTAAAAAATTTAGCCCAAAATCGTAACATTTCGCTTGACGACAGTTCGAGTTGTGTGCGGGGGCTTCAAAAACTATGGTTTACCACCCGCCTTCGTTTGAAACGGTTCGCGCCACCACGATACAGCATCCTGTACGCGATAATAATCTGGAAGGAAACGCAATTTTCCGGGGACACACACGCATTCTAATTAAAAACGGTTCGCAGATATCGTATATCAACCGCCGTACATAACGTCGGTCCGTTTCGCGCGTCGGCCGGCTCCTCTTACTCGGGGCACGAGTTTACGGCTCACCGCGGAGAGGAGCCGTGCGGTCTCGGGCCACGCACGGCGCGTCGTTTGCGGGCGCGGTCGTCGACATCAAAGACCCTATATAATAATACGCTCCGAAACAATGTTTACAAATAATATAGCTGGAGATAACATAACGTATTGTATGATATAATTGTCGAGAAATACGAAAAGAGATGTTCGGGGTAATAACGCGTGTAACGCACAGGTATACTCTTCTCGCAAACGTGAGAAAAAGCAGCTTCCTTGACTGGTGTTCACACAAACGTGTTTTAATAACACGAGAATCGACGGCTCGCCGAAACGTGAATATTTTTTTTTTAAAAAAATATTCCGAACCCGTATTCCGAATGTTTATTAACGCAAAATGTTCGTAAAGGTATACGCGCGTCTCTCGGTCTCTTCGATAAGATCATCATGGTCTTCATCGGTATGCCGTGTGGACGGAATAAGAGGTTCCCCTCAATATGTCACAATGGCCCGCCAAAAGTTTAGTTAACAGGAAAATAACGATGATTTTATGAACTCGGTTTTGGTGACACAGCCCTCCCGAAAAAACTCGAATGTGCGTCGTACACCTAATTTAAGAAAGCTGGCAGCCGTTTAGCTGTACGTACCGGTCGATATTATAACACAGTCGGTCAATATTATATCGCTATACGTATTTTGTGTCACGTTTTTTGTAATACTCGTAAAGCTCGTACACGCGACATAACCCGCCGATGAAATATCGTCAAACTCGTGAGCCTCAAACCTCTTGATTTTAATACGTAATTTTTTATTAGTTTTAATTTTTACAAATCAAAGGTTGAAAACGTTATAAAAAAAAAGTTTCTCCGCGGAGTACAAAACTCACCGTGTACATACGTTTATTTTTATTTAGGAAAACTACTCCTCTTACGGGAATAAAACACTGTTTCGAAGTAGACTCCTCGAATGAACAGTATAAAATCGGGCGGTTTTTTTTTTTACTCTCCATACTGCAGCTTTCATCCCCGTCCAACGTATATATACAATGTTCGAATTTTGCGAAACGGTTGTTGCGTAGAGGACGCGACCAAACTACACTGACACGACAAATGCGTTTATGTCAATATACATATATGTTATTATAATAAACACGGAGCTCCCGCGGCGTGTGTTTGAAAGGCTCACAGCGGGTTGAATTGCTAATTACGTTGTCACCGGGACGTGCAGCAGCGGCCATTACAGAAATACGACGACTCGTCTTCTACATTATTATTATTATTATTATTATTAGTGCTATTAAACAGCTTCTGTACGTAGACATTTAAATAAACGCACACACGACCCACGCCCACACGCACAAACCTCGTTCGCGAGAAAAAAAAAAAAGTTTTTCCACCGTAACACGCTCAATTTCGATGGTGGGTTACATCGTTACAAAAATATATTTTAAACCGTCATATTGATCGTACGCGTATCGAGCAGTTCTTGAACGTAAGAAAAACAAAAAATATCCGGAATCACTGTAGGTCGCGCGTTGGACGGGTTTAGAAGTTTGCGGTTCCAACGCGTATACCTGAAAGCGCGAATGATTCGAAAAAACGATTCTGGGCGGCGAGATCGTACGAGCTCAAACTGTATCTAGTACGCGTCCTGGTAGAAGCCATAATTAACAAAAAAAAATACACTTAGAAAATTATTGAAAAATACCTAGCAACAAGCATTACGTTTCAATCATCGTATCGAATTAATTTGGCACATAAAAGTTTTAAAACGACGTGGAATAATTTTCGTAAGCTTTTGACGTCGTTTTGACGCCGATTTCACCGTTTTTGTCGTTTTCGGTACACAGCTCAGAAGACAATCAAAAAACGCATCGAATAAAATAAAATGTAAAGCCGGAATGCCAATTCGTATGTAGTATTCGACGGTATTATTCAACGAATGTCCTTCAACCATTACGAACCTAAATACTTTTTAAATTTTTCGCCGTTTGATTCTCCAAGATTCCCATTTTTTTTTTTTAACTCAAAAAGCAAGGAAAATATAAAAAAAAAAAATCTTCAACCAAAGTACCGCCCGACAACACCTTTCGACATCGGACTTCGTAGAATTCCTTCTACACGAAATCTTCATCGCAAATCTTAAAATTTCAAACTTTTCGCCGTAAGATTATTCAAATACACCCAATTTTTTTTTTTTTTGGTTTTTGAGGTAAAAGTCAAAAAGTAAGCAAAATTTAAAAAAAAAAAAGCTTCGACTAGAGTACCAGTATATTGTATTTACCTTTCAGTAGAGGTTTTAAAAATCTGAGCATTCCATCAACCCGAAGAGTTGATGACGGAAAAACAAAAAAAAACATCACTGTAAAAACAGCGCTCAGAATCTAAAAAAAATTTTCGGTAGTGGTTATAACCTCCCCAACCACGCTGATTGTGCCACTACGTATATTCAAACGTGTGTGTGTGTGTGTGTGTTGGGGGAAAATTGGACGTCGCTAAAAGGGGTGAGCCAGACAGGTGCCTATATATATATACGTGTATTATACAGAATGTTATTACATTATTTGTCACCAAGTCGCCTTATTTCATATCGCCGAATTGGTTGCTTTTATGCGGCCGTGTGTATAATAATATTATTAACATGTTTCGTGCGCACATAATGTAGGATTCGGGAACAGTGTTTCAAAGTTTGTTCCGATATAATAATATCTATCAGTTTGCACGCAGCTGAATAACGCGTTGAATTTACACTATATAACTTGATCAATCCTTAATTATTTCGCTCTTCATTCACAACGGTTCGGTCTTTGCCTTGGGTCAAAACACTCGGCAAGTGTTGTCTATTAGATTAAAAACACGAATTTTAGCCTTTGATTTTAATGTCGTGCAGCCGAAATTCAATCGGCGTGTATACATACGAGTTATAAATGCGAATCAATAACGCGTGGTAACTTTTTTTTAAGAAAATCTCAAACAGTCGGGCATGGTTGCTCGAGAATCGCCTATCGACACGAACAGATACAGTTTTATTGATTGGTGCAGCCCCTTAACTTCCGTAAAAAATCCACGGGACCGTTAATTTTTCAATTAACGTCTTTCGTGGACTATATAATAGCGTAGCATATACAAATTATATTTTAATACGGACTGTATTATTAATGTATAACGTATACTAGACACGAAAATAATCTTTACGTATTAAAGAATTAGTCTTAAAATATTTAATTTATTATTTTGTCACTATTATTACTTAGTTTATTTAGGAAAAGGTGAGAGAAAAAGTCTTTTGTCCCTCGAAATTCGTGTTCTAGCGGTTCCAACGATTCCCAAAACTTTTCGACTCGTGGAGTTTTTTTTCAAAAACTACGATATATTATTCTTTTAAATAATCAGATAGACATTAAATTTTTTTTTTAACTACAAATTCATTAGCAATAGTTTAAATTTCAATATGACTTTTAAAACTAGGATCATTAGATTTTTTTGACAAATTTACTAATTATGATGATAAAATTCGCTACATAATATAAATTTTTAATAGTCACGATTTTTATTTGAACACTATAGGTTAGGTACGTGCGTCATTCTACAAACAGTTTTGAATTCAAAATATAATGAATCAATGATTTCGCTAATCCGAAAAATTGATTATAGAAAAAAAGAATCATCGTTAAACCGGTAGCATTTATATTTGAAAGTTAAAAGTCAATTAGAATACAGTTCAAACGATAGTACAAGCTGTATAAGCTACACGTACAGCACCCATATGAGAAATTATTTACGAACAATTTGAATCTAATTTCTTTATGTAAATCGTTTGCGTCTCTTGATACTCCGTATACGTAATTTATGTTTTATTTCGGTTTTTTTTTCCTTTTTTATTACTATCGAAACGCGGCTATAGAGTTTACGCGATAAAACAAGTGGCGTATATAACTCGTACAATATATAAAGTCACCCTTCAACTTGCGCCAAAAGTTTCAAAATAAATATATTATTTCATTATAACACCATAAGTGTTTCGCGTATTTGGAATACCGAATCACACGGTTGTTCTAATAAAACGAAAATAAATAAAAAAAAAAACACACACACACAAACAAAAAAATGTTGATTACAATTGTAAAAGAAATTTATGACTCCGACTACTCCGCTCTGATGAACCCTCTTCGTCGTGTATATGATTTATATCATTATCTGCCGCTTCTGTGTTGCTATACTTTAAACACACTCGTCTTTTTTTTCGCTCTCTCTTTTTTTTTTTCTTTCTCTCGCTTGGACAACTGCGTTAAGCATCAGGACCCTGGGAACAACAAATCATTAAAATTTAAGACAGAATTTAAACAATTTATGCTTAAGTCATCTACTTAATCATAAAAAAAAAAAAATAAAAAATAAAAGAACCGAAGAATTATTTACGGATCCACCACGGAACGTCAACAGTTAAATAATATATTTAAATATAAACATGAGAAAAACATGATGGTCCGTAAATTTGATTTGCTAAAAGGAAAATCGATGAAGGTTCACAAAATGCCGTAATATTTACAGAAAATACTCAATTCTTAAATGTACTATGAAATATTACAACCTGCCAAAAAAAAAAAGTATACTCGTATATACGATTTTCGAAACGTCGTAAAAGTAATTGCATAGTTAAATATGTTATTTTGATTCCTAACCTTTTATTAATTTTACCACCCATAAATTTTTATAAATAAATACTTAAAACAGTTGTGCGAGTAAAGTATAGTAACTATTATAATAAGTACCTAGGATAACAATTGAATCTGTAGTAAATACTACCTATATTATTAATTTACTCAATCGTTACATAATTTTACGTGATTTAAATATTATTTTAATTTACCATTTTCGTGAATTCAGTTATACTAAATACTTATCATTGCACCTATAGTAATATCTACCACATTTTTACGCACATGATAAACGGAAATACGGCTTAACATTTTGAATTAAACGATTATTAACATAAATTTTTAAGAGAAACAATGCTATGGATTCTGATGAGTAGTACAATCGTATAAAAACGGAAGTTTATGAACTTATAGACACCAAAATGTATTAAGCTTTATCCTTACTATATTCAAAAGTAAGAAATTACCTAGATAACAACTAACAAGTAGTTCATTATCGGGTAAAAATATTGATTTCTTAGCTTGTATACTGCATAGTTATACAAAATACAAAGCTAGTTTCATTCGGACGGAAAAATATGTGACCCATCCACTTTTAAACATCACCGTCGTGGTCGGAAATGATTTATAATTAACATTATAGCTGAACAAATGATAAAATATAGACGTAGAGATTGGACATTAATTATTAAAACGGTGGTTATTTATTATGGAAGATTTTATTAAATATTACTCACCGTTATCCGTATGTAATTCATGTAACTATAGAAAGTAAATAATATTTTTTCGTAATTGATATTTCACACCGTATGGCCGCACCTGTACACTTTGATTTTTTATTAAATAAACTTGTGGTTTTTCTTACGTTAGAAGTATATTTACAGTTCATTTCTTTCTATACGTTTACTTTTATCTAAGGGCGTATTTTCTTTGGGGGGGGGGGGGAGCGATGGGGCAATCGCACCTCCCTGAGCCTCTGTTTTTTTCTTTTTATTATTTTAAAATTTTCGTAATAATATGACGACTTATGATACACAAAGTGTACACCGAGTATAGTTAAATAATTCAAAATTTTAGAATATGATAACACTGCAACACTGTCTATCGCACTAGACAGTGAGTATTCTATGGTTAGCGTATCATGGTTAGAAATATCGTGATTGTGATTGTGACTAGTGGTTATCAATTTATCATACAGTTTATATTTTTCGTTTGTCATCCGGTTGACGCCGTTGACGGTTGTGTATTACAATGTAGTTATTGGTTAATATTATATAGACTAATAAGTTTTTGTGAACGTCAATAATATAGGTACGTTTTTTTTAAAATGAATAAACGAAAACGCTCTTAGAGTTTTGTAATAAAAAAAAAAGAACAATAGTTCTACAGTGGTAACTGCTTGGTTAAGAAGTCAAATTGGACAGGAAAGATTGACTGGTTTAGCACTGATGCATGTACATCGCGATATAGAATTAGATGCTTGGAAAATAATAGATCGGTTTGCAGAACGCTTTAAAGAATTTGATTTATAGAATAAAAATAAATAACTACTTGGTACTTGATTAAAAAATTATAATTAGATTTTTATTATTATTGTTAACTAAAGGTTACATACTTGTATCTTTTTTTACTTATAAATAATTTGTACGTATGAAATTTGCAGATCGAAATGAATTGACCAGCAATTAGTTACTATAATTACTGTGTTCACTTATAAATTAGAATTTAATAAATTGATTATGCTTATACTGTTGTTTTTTTTTATTTTTAAATTGTGTAAAAGTCACCCCCCCTCTGAAAACAGGGCCAGAGACGCCCCCCTTGCCTTTATCTACAATTTTTCCGTATACTGACATAAGTGTTATCACGTTGGCACGTCATGAACTTATCCCTCCTAGGTTTATGTTTTTTTAAGGACGCTGGTGAATTTCTGATTTTGAAAATACCTGATTCGTTAGTACTTCCTTACATTTAACTAACGCGACCTACCGACGAAGGTGTTGGTGTTTAAAAATAGGCGGGTTTCGCTAATAACATAGCCCACCTATATAAATGGAAATAAGTAGTACACAAAATAAAAAATTTAATTAATCCCGTCGTAAACATTGATAGAAAGTTTGGCAGATGTTTATTAATATTTACATTAAAATTATTTATTTCTTCTGCTCTTTGCTGACGACGATGTGCAAACAATTATTTATCGTACAAACTTCGTGTCCAATAATGTTTTGCGCACGTTCTACTAACAAATATTAATAACATTGTTACAAAGCGGATTTTTTTTTATTTTCCATTATAATATAAACGCTTACAGAGAAAAAAAGAACGATGTAAATTAAAGGTGAATGGTTCACTTTATATGTATATAGGTTTTTTTTTTCTTTCGAGGGTCCGTGAACGAGAACCGCCTATACAATATTTAATATTTTTAATAACTTTTTCCTTCATCGCGTCTTCCGAGGTGATTCAATTTTTATTCGGTTTTTTTTTTTTTTTTTTCTTATGTTATTATTTACATTTTTTTTTTTTTTTTAAATTGATGTTTATTAAGCAATTAGAGGGTGGTCGTCCAAGCTATTTTGTAATAAAAGTATATTAGCAATTCAATTAACCGGGGTGAGATTTTTCGGGGTCTCACCCCTATACCCTCTAACCGGACACGCCTTGTTCTTTCTGGCAGAAAAAAAAAAAACTTGCAGCCGACCTCGTGTTTTTACAGTTTATGAATTCAATTTTGAAAACTTCTTATTTCGCCGACTAACTACGCGACCGTTTATCACCGCATTATTCGGGCGATAATCAAATGCCAAATAAAGTGTATAACGAACTAAATACACAGCGACGAGGGTGCCCCAAGTCCATATTCCTATACAACGGGTACCTCCTACATACACATTATACAAGTACGATGGAACGTTTGAAAATTAATCCATTGTAAACACTGAAGAGTAATTTATTTTCTCGATTGTTCGAAACGCAGTTGTTGCACCGCGAATGTCTGACTCACCCATGTTCTTGCTGTCGATTTTTACGTGTTTTTAATTTAAACTTTAAACACGTTACTGTGACAGAATTTTCTGCAGTTCTCTAAGAAAAGTAGTGATCAAGCCAAACGCTTATAGACGAAATCATTTTTTTGCACTCAGAAACTAAATTGGTGTGTAAACGAATAGCATCCTAGCGTCAAAAATTTCGTTTCGTTTCTACATCGTATTGATCCGCTCCGATCGGTCCACTATAATTAACAATATGTCGCGCACGAAGGGCTGTATAATAATTAGTTTCCGGTGTGCCTTCGGAGTACATTTACCCACAAAGCCTTTGACTATCACACAACGTACGATATATACACACGTTTACCAGCTACTCTGTATTACACGTATACACGGTCGATTGATCATCACGGACTACAAATGCAAATAACGTTATTAACTAATATAGACACGAGGCCTTTGTACAAACGTCGTCGAGTTTATATTTTTATTTTTTCAAACCCCTGCACCCCCTACCCTGTTCACCCGACGAGTGCGCATTTACAGTATGGCGCGTAACATAATGTTTAAAACTTTTAAAACAATTCGACAAATTCAAACGCGTTTTGAACGTTATAGTGTGTACAAATCGACGAATCCGTCATCTTTGGACAAAATCGTATGCAATTCGTAGTTGAAGACACGTTCAATTTGTTGGGTTCACCGCGTTTTTGTTATTCAAAATCACTTTGACTGTGCAACCGTCGGTCGTACAGTGTTGTATTATGTTGTGCGACACGAAAAACGTCAAACGCGTTGCTAAAGTCCGTCTATTTTTCATCGTTATCGTCAAAAAGATTTCGTCGTATGATAGCCGCAGGACCGCTGTAATACTGAACAATATTTTGCTTTATAAAAATTGTTTCAAAACAAAAAGTAAATAACCGTAAACAGTTACGCGTGTAGACGTCTGTGACTACCTACCAATTTTCACTCCTTTTACGTTTTTTTTTTTTGATCACGTTTACGTAAATAGTAATAATATTTGTAAAAGTATATAGTAGATCGACGTGTTGGAAAAATCCATCGTTTAAATCGCCAAACGTCATAAGAATTAGTAAAAAAAAAAAAAACAGTGTTCCGAGCAAAACCGCCGCCTTGGTAAACGCGGCGAGAAATGTCCGGGAAAACGATTCGCAGATCTTCTGCTATATTATAATATTCGCGGGCGTTTTCCGTTTGCGGCGTGCTGTTACCGGTTATTTATTACACGATTATTATTATTATTATTGCAGCGATGTATTATTATTACTATTATAACATCATTCGGCATTTATGCAGTGTAACGCGTGTATATCGTCTCCTTGTCGCCGCCACACGTTCGTATATTTATACTATTATACAGAGTGTTCGCAAATGACAGCTTCGGTTTTGAGAATCTACAGTCGGTCGACAATAACGTCGTGTTTTCTTTTTATGGCGGATAAAAATCAATTTTTTTCTTCACAATTAGCCAGCGCCAATTTGGACGAATGGATCGAAAAGCTGTCGAATGGTGTCGATCGCGCACCCGACTCACACTACTAGGTATTGCAAAAGTGTAGTGGACGAACAGAAATAATATCGTTTCGACGGACGCGTTCTTCGTGCAGTAAAACCGCGGTGGCCACATCCAGACGTTATCGTGACACGGAATCAAACTAGACAACACACATTTTGGCGTGGTTCGTTAACGTTCAATACTTTTTCTTAAACACTCAGCAAATAATCTTTACGATTTGTTTTTGTTTTTTTTTACGAACACTTTTATGGTGCGTCCAATTGAAAAAATGTCATAGTGCAAAAAATTTCGTGCACTTAGATTGGTCTAAGTTACTTGAAGTTTTTTTCGAAAAAACATTTTTGACCATCTTCGGAAAACTGCTTGAAATTTCGGCATTTGTAATCATTTTTACGGGTTGTACTAGGCGACTCCGATCTTTACGTCGAATACCACAAAAAATTTAGGCTTTGGTTTTTGGGTATAATTCGTATGAAACATTTGTCGATATTTCGATTATTTTTTGAGTTATCTGCCGAAAATGACGAGGGTTGGAACATCGCCAAATTTGATTGTTTGTGTTTCGAAGTGGAAGGAGCGATCTGATCAATATGCGCATTATAACACAAAATAGTTAAGGAATTTAATTTAAATTATATTCAATTTGAAACAATTTTTGAAATTTCACATATTTAACGAGTTTCGATCCACACTGCATATTTAGATTGGAAACCCCGACGGAGAGGCGAGTATTTTAATAGTATTATAAAAGTATTTTAGTTCGATAGTAGGATCGATACCATGCTATTTCATGGAGTTCCTAGTTGTTTGAAACTAGAAAAAAGATGAAAAGATAGGAAGGAAGGAAGGAAGGAAAATTTACGATCAGGTGAGAACTTATTTGGCGTAGCGATTATCTAAAAAAAGTCGTGATTCGGGTGTAGT
This sequence comes from Hormaphis cornu, assembly GCA_017140985.1. NCBI lineage: Eukaryota > Metazoa > Arthropoda > Insecta > Hemiptera > Hormaphididae > Hormaphis > Hormaphis cornu. The sequence goes on along the minus strand of CM029364.1, from coordinate 7,837,124 downwards.
ATGGGCAAGGCTCGGCATTAGCTCGTTATAAGTTAAAATCAAGTTGATAGATTAAGTTAACTTATTTTTTTTCTTTATTTTTAACTTGACTTTTAGTTTTTTAAATTTAATTAACCTAACGAGTTACAAAAATTTGTCAACCCGCCCAGACTTGAGTACATGGGGGGTACTTTAATATTGACGATATTATTTGTGAAATTTGTTTTTGCCCATAACAGATGCCTGAACTCACTCAGAATCATCATGCAATGATTTATCGTCGCTTTCGGATATTAAACAATAAGTTTGAACCCCGATTTTCGAAACATTCGCCTATACCCAATAGGAAGTGACCCACTCTCCAATATAACGTATAACAACTTCTCACCGACATCAAATCTACTTCCCCTCTAATTTCCTGTCTTTTTTTTTTTTTAAACATGGACTTTTAAAACCTAAGCATTTTTACGTAAACACCCTGTACACTATTATACCATACGTCTTGTTCGAACCACGCGTGCAGCACCTACTGGCTGCAGACGCGCTATGCGTATTGCTGCGTGTATATAGCACATATAATGTACCTACTATATTTGCGTGTGGTGGTAATACACCGCGTTCAAACGGTGAGTTATTGAACAATTAATTCCGTGAGGAATTTCGCATAATATTATATTATATTGCGAACGATAAAGGAACGATAGACGACGTTTCCGTCCCCGCGGGGAGGGACGCGAGGAGCGAAAATTCCAGGGACAATAAGCTTTCGCTGAATATGTATAGTGATAATAATGTAGGAGGGACGTACATGGCCCCGGATATGTTATTAAAACTACCAATCAAGAACTTTATTGTGTGCACGGCGTTTAATATGATTTCGTATATATATATACTAGCTGTCCCGCGACCCGTCGTTGCCCGGGATTTATTAGTTGGTCAAAGCTTAGTAAATTAATTCCGAATTAAATTTAAGAAACGAGTACACCGAGTTACACGAATTCGGGAACCGGCTGTTACACCGCCTCGAGAGGAAAGAATTTTAAAAAGCTTTAGGGGTTTAATTTTGAAAAACCCTTTCTTGGCGATCGCCTTCGTTGTATAAGGAGCCTCCCTGTGCACAATTTCTAGACCCAGCGGTACCGGGCTGTGCGTTTGATCGGTACAGCAACCCTTGAACCCCATTTTCATCCCTTTAGGAGCTGAATTTTGAAAAATCCTTCATTAGTGCGCCCTCGCATTACTTAAGGAACCTCTGTACAGAATTTCAAGTCCCAGCGGTTTGGTCGGGCTGTCGATGAGTGAATAGGGGCGGTCTCCTGTACGAGATGTATAGATGTATATATACGATCATAACCACGATTCGGGGGGAAGCTAGAGAGATCTCAACCTCCTAGCTCTGATCTTAAGCCTCCCCTAAATTCTTAAAAAATACACATCCTTTCTCGCGAGGGATTATACATCGTGATGTACGAAAACGACAACGAACAAAGTTTAATACGTCATATTATTTTGTCATAATTTACAATTTAACGCGAACGTGGTAAACTATTTAATTCTTTGAAATCAAAACATAGTATCGCTATGTTAGTGGTGTTAATCGATCGACAACGTGCCTGGGTGCGGTAGTCTCAAACGAATTGTTTAGCCCAGAAAGGGATCTCGTTTTAACGAATACAAACACTATTTATCGATTCCGTACTGCATCACTATCACAGTTGGCACCGTGAATTTTAAACGAATCCTCGTTGTGATTTATCAGGTGATAAAACATACCCACCATTTCGTCGAGGTTGACGACGTACCTATGTATGTATAATACGAAATCGACGGTGAGCTACAGAATAAGGGCTTAAATTTCTTCCATATGCATTAATGTGACGTAATCTATACTCTACACAGTATTGTCGAGTTGTACAACGCAATATCATGCGAACCGTTCAAACGATGACCGGTCGCATTGCGAAATCGGAAGCAGGCACGTTTTAAACTACATTTTTAAGAATCTAAATTTTTTTTTTTTCTCCGCCATCATCATAAAACTGTACACCCGACTTTCATACATCGGGGGGGGGGGGGGGGAAAGGGGGGAACCCCCCACAAACCGTCCCAAGTACCGGGACGACAATATAATAACACCACGATTTCGTTTCCCGTCCTTGTTCCCGTCGGGCCGCGCACAACCCTCTGTCGTCTGCAACGCCAAGTCCAATTACGTATTCATCGACGGCAAAAACGCGGACGCGTTTAACAAGCGGTAGGTGTTCCTGCAGGGGCTTCGGATTACCAATTCAAAACAACCTCGTTTCTTCACCCTCCGGAATCTCGCGCAACGTACCGAAATGAGACACAATTACTGTGATAATACGTGTAGAGAGAGGCACATCCGCAGACCGACCACGTGGAGGTGACAAAAAGCGACAAAAAAAAAAAAAAAAATGTGCACTTTTATAACTTGAGCTACGTAGTAGTTTTTGACGTATAAAGTTATCTCGAGGACTTATACGTTGTTTTTATACCAAAAAAAAATAAAAACCCGAAAACTCCTCGATATCTAACATTGCAGTCCTGGATGTTGATGCAACAACAATGGTTGTCGAAATGCGCATTTGCTTTTAAAAAAAAAAATATTTTTTTGATTCCATTTGGAGAAAAAAAACCCGCCTGTAGTAATGTATGTTATGCGCCTATAATACGTCTTCGTGTTGCTCTCAGACGTGTTTATCTTTTTATACGTGTAATCCGTTCCGGAGTACCTATTAGTTTATGGTATCAGCAATCGGTTTTTGAAAACAGTTGAAGAAAACCTCATTAAATACGCTCAAACAAAATAATCAAACCCTAAAATCAAAACAATATGGTGAAACTCGATGTACGCAAACAAAATAATTAAACCTCGATAGTGCATAACAATCGCACTTTGATTGGTTTTTATTAATTATAACGCCCGTCAAACTTTTACGATAATTATAATTTTAATTAGAAATAACAATTAAAAGTTTCTCGTAACTACCATAACTTCATCACTGACGAAAAATCACGTTTATAAAAGGCAGTGAACTTTTGGTTTGTGCAGTCCTTTACGTGCCCAAAGCTTGTGACATTGTGTTGTTTCTCCTTTTTCGCTATACGAATCTGCACGTCGTCACACCAAACAAAATGTATCTTCTTTTTATTTTCTATCGTCTGGAAAGGAGGTTTTTTCTTTACTTTTGGTTTTTAAATTTTTTTTTTTTTTTGCAAAATTGCTTTTCTTTGAACCGGAGGTTTTTTTTAGCGCTGTTTTCGTCCGTGTTCCAAACTGAACGGTTCGTTTTTGTCTAAACATTGACATTCAACTGCACTTTTCATAGAAATAATAACAAAACGTGTTACTTTTGTCCCCGGTCTCCGGCTACCTTTCAATGTTTTTTTTCATAATAATTTCTATTGAACCTAAACGAATAAAAAACCGCGTTCGCCCGTCTCCGAGAGGAATTCGCGGGGACCGAAATATGTATACGTGTGATCGCTATAACAACTGTAATCATCACATAGCATCGCCAGTTTTCGTATTCGTTTCGCGAGTGCTCGGCCGATTTTAATTAAACGGCGCCGATGACCGAGGGCTCAACAACTTAAACGATACAGTGTAAATACGCGCGCGCGCGCGCGAAAATCGTTTTATTGAATGTCGGGCTGCCACAAACAGCTGCGCGGGCGGCATCCTCTCGCCGGTCACCCGACCGCTTTTGGACATCGCAATAAAGAGGCGCGTCTTTAACTCGAGCAAACAACAACTGCGACCGCCGATTTAAATATACGTATATATCTGTATAATATGTTTTATACTGCCAGCATACCGCGAAAACACTGCATTGCATTTATGTAGGACGATTTTCGCGATAAATTTGAATGGGGCGTTTAAGTATACTCGTCGGCGCTGCGTTTTCGTGATACCGCGTTTGAAAGGGCGGTAATATTAACGCGGACAAATTTTAAACGTTCCGTTCGCGTTCTATTCGGTCGTCGCACGTGCAACGGCTCACGTTTCCAAAAAAATCGGAACAGTTTTTGCCGCAGCGGTTTTCAGCCTCCTAAAACAGAGAATAATCACCTCGTACACCATTTTTTCACCCGATATCGACGACTGTAGATTACAATTTCAGTAACAACGAGCATATTTTTTCTTAAATGTTTACAGAAATATCCACGAACCAAAAACTTGAACGACTCGTTAAATTAGGTACTGTGTATGTAAAGTTTTTCAAAAAATATTTTGGACAAAGTTTAGTCAAGACAGTTCCTGTAAAACGGAGGACGAATTCTCAGAAAACTCTGTTTGTTCGTATTTATGTAAAAGAAAAAACTTTTTATGTTCACTCTTTTTACGCTTTCAGACGTAGCAATAAAATCTCCTTGACTACACACACGCGCGCGCGCGCGCGACTATGTACAACGCCATTGGCAAAATTTACGAATAATACGTTTTTTGTAGGCTTTTCAAGTTATACACGGGCAGTATTTTGAGCCATTAAAAAGAAACCGGAATGACGAAATAAAAAAGTATAAAAATCCCATATACGATACGCCGTTTGCATTACCACTCCTATACATTCTGGCGCCAAACGAAAGCGCCTGTCATAAACGTACTGCGCCGCCAAGCGAAAAATTCGTAGGTGGTTTTAATAAATACTCGTAAGTTAGAGTTAGGTGTTATTGAAACGCTACACTATTATAATTCATAACGGAAATCAAAAAGTACTTACAATATTTTTCACGGTTTGTATTGTTTGAACAAAGTAAAAAAAGTAAGCGCCGGGATCGGTCGCGTGGGTAGTTTGACGGGGTAGCGACTACGCTTTGGATGGGTCACTGGTTTAGAAGTCATGGTTTAAACGCATCGTTTAATTTCTGAAAGCAATGATAAATAATTGCCTTCGAAAAAACGATTCTTAGCGAGCTCAATCGTCTAGTATACGTCGTGGTAAAAACGAATTTAACGATAAATCCTCTTGTCAAATCTTTCCTATTATTTTGGTATTGTGTAAAAGTTTCAGCTTGGTCCGATCTTTAATTTGGATTATCGAAAAAATCTAAATCGATGTAGAAAAAACACGTTTCCCGTAATTATTTGTTTCTCCCGAGTTTCATTACTCCCTTAAAAATTATCAAAATAGTTTGAAAACTAAGCAGTTAAACCATTTTTAGGAGGGGCGAATGTATTTATTTGTACAGAATATTGAATGTATGAGTCTAGTTCCAATTTATATTTCCAATGTGAATTTTACGGTCTAGGGAGGGCCCCCTTTCTAAAATACAACCCTGAAATATGACTAAATGAACTACAGGTAATCAAACATAATACGATGGGTTATCGATAAATATTGTTTTTTTTTTTTCAAGTCTGGGGCACATTATTATTTCCTGCGCAGTGTTATCTTGCTGACATGTCTGTTTATTTAGTCGTGAAAATTGTATTATCTTTAGAAAATGTAAAAAGACTTAAAGATTTTTTCCCGTTTCCGTTATAGTTTCCGAGCGTAACAATATTTATAACGACGTTTTTACAAAATCCGTATATTACAATTTCTAAATAATATATAGTATGTATTTAAATCAAAATCGTGTGAACCACGATTCCAACATTTTTCAATTACGATGTGTATTCTCAAGTATAAATTATTTAAATCGAATTGAAATGTACAAAATACACTATGTGACGATTTAATAATAAAAACTGCTCGTAACGAGAACGCTGTAAGATTTCACGTACAGCATACAAATACGGTGGTAACGCTGCAAAGTCTGTACTGAGAAAACAACCGGCGTGAAATGCGAGTTTTTTTTTAAAAAACCATTTGATTTTTAAACGTATTTCAGAATAAAAACCGTTCGAATAAAAATCCAATCGCCGTGTTTATTGTGTTATTAAAAGAAAAAAAAAATTATTGTCGTTTGTGCGGCCGAACGCGTGACGACGTATGACGCTCGGTTTAATGCGCGCGTTCAGTCGTTTTAAGCTTTTTAAATTTTTCCCCTTTTTTTTTTTTAGCTACAAAAACAGTCGAATAAAAAAACACGGAGAAAAACGTCAAACGCATCGTAGGTAGTCCCATCCGACTTTCGCACCGTGGCCAGGTGAAATCGTTTATACGAGTTGACGAAAACGGATTACGCGAGGGCGCGTCGCGTTAAAAATATAATACACCGCGTGTCGGGTACGTGAGCAGGAATTGGATTCCGGGGCGGGTTTGCGATTAGTTTTCGCTTAAATTCGTTTATTTTCGCAAAAGACAATTTCCACGGGCCCTCTCGGTTGTACTCTCGTTACCCGCCACTTTTGCGAACGACTGCGCTCGCGTTGTTGAATCTCATCACAAATCGTATTCTGAAAAACGGTCTCCCAAATAATTACCGCGGTGCGTGTTCGATTCGAGATCGGCGCGTGTCGGGGGATGCCTAACGTACAGACGTCGAGGGGTTTCATTGTAACGTAAATTTTTAAAGATCCCGTATTATATGGGAACATAATATAATATTATTATATCAATCTCGCCAACACGATGAATACAATTTTTTACCATGTTTTACTGCAGTTGTCGATGAATTTCAAATCGAATATACTAGTAAAATTTCACTAAGACGTTTCGTGTTAATTTTTTCTGTTTAAAATTCAGTTTCGCGCGTGTCATACTCAAACAGTTTTGCAACACCGTATCGTTTCAAATGCACTTTGCGATTTATTTTGCGCGCTAATATACGACACGTTCCGATAAAAAATCGTGAACACAAGACGCGTGTCGACGATCGTTTTTCCTCTATTTTTTGGGAAAAACGCGTTAGTGTTTTTTTTTTTTTCGCTATAAAAAAATCGACCGTTCCGCGAAAATGCGGACACTGTATAATATAGTGAAAACGTAACGTAAGAAGACCGTGAGGAACGCGAAAACGTTATTATTTTTTGTCGATACTCGACGTGAACGAAAACCGCAATTTATTGCGACTTATTGCCGCGATAACTGCAGCCTATTTCGACCGTTATCCGCATCCGGCTCGATGCACGATGGCTCAATAAACGACAAGCCATAAAACTAGTGTTTTTATTATTCTCCGATATAATAATTTTCCAGAAGAAACCGTTTTCCACGTGCCGTGTGTACCCGCCCGTATCGGACCATTGTGACTTGAAAAGTTGTAAACGTCGAATCCGTCCGCGTTCTTTAAGTGGCGTTCTAGCCGGCCTACTCTGGCTTATTACAACATCGTTTGACATGAAAGTTCTTGAAAGCCGACGTAAAAAGCTCGCGTTTCACGCGCGTATTATGTAGCGGGCCGTTGCATTGGCACTTGGAAGAAACGAACGGGCTCGTATGTGCAGCGTGTTCCGATCTCTGGGGGACCTACTCTCAAATCGATTATTACGAGAAAAAAAATATTTTCCCCGTAACATTATAAATTAAAACGTTATAAAACATTAATCATCTGACGATAATATTACGATGTACAACGAGGGGCTGCGGCGACTTTGTTCAAAAAATGTCGAACGGATTGCTAGCGTCGCAGTTTTCGGTGGTGCGGTTGACGCGCGAGTTATAGTATTGGAACGGGGTGCGCAATGGACCTGTAAATTAATTACACGGGTAAAGTTTTAGCTGCGCGCGATGTAGAAAATACTACACAATACTATAGTAGTATTTTCTGCATCGCGGTATGACACTCGTTCACACAGGGTGTTAAAAATGTGCACGCTTAAAACGTCTTGGACACATTGATTCTGTAAAAGTTCTGCAACGCACCTAATCCGTGGAAGAAACATTAACCGTGGTGTACTTCATGTTAGTGCTCGAAAAAAATAACGGAACGCTTTTGAGTACGAGTTACAAACGTTCCTGTACTATAACATTTTGAAAATACTCCGTTCCCGCCCATCGATTCGACACTGATTTATAATGAAAAAACTTACATTGTATTCGTAACTAGAATGGTGATTAGAACACGTTGATAATTGTAACCGATCGCCGTATTTTTGTCAATAACAATGTCATTACGTTCGTTCGCACTTGTCGTCGGTACAACCGTTTTGTCGTACAGACAATTTTACTATTCTGATGAGAAAATTTACTGATTTTTACGTCGATCGTTCACACAATTTTTCTATCGGAAATCTCAGTGAATGGTCAACCCTCTTTTACAATTCAGCGTTCAAGCGCAATATAATAAATAAAATTATTTAAACAGCGTAAAAATGTGTGTTTTTTTAACACGTGCTGTGCGTGGAGATGTCGCGGAAACGACGAGTGCGGTACCAGGACCGCAGCGAAGGACGGAGCAGCGAATTCCCGAACGGAGGCCGACCGCGTCGATACGGCGTTGTTATTATAATACGTAACGCATGGGCTCCTGGTACGTAATCGCCGCTACAAAACTGCTTACGTTTCATGGTTTTTTTTTGTCGTTTCGGGACAACAGGTCCCGTTTTCTCTCGCTATTTGCTATCAAGCGACCGGCCACAATATTGTTATTGACGTATTTGAACGGCGGTTCGTCAATCTGGATTTTTTTTTCCGAAGGCAGCACGAAAAAACAAGTATTAGATCTGATGTTTTGGTCAATCTGCGTTCAATTTTTTGAGTTTTACAAAGACTCGTGATATTATAATAATTGTCTATAGTGCCGGTGAATATGTAATTCAAGTAATCCGAAAATCATACGACGGTGATTTGTATAAATTTCCTATAGTAATCTCCTGTATCTGCAACGCGTTTTTTTTATATAAACCTACGTCGGTAGGCGCGATTCGAAGAGTTTAAAACTTTTAGAGGGGGCCGCCAATTAATACTAGGTGAGAGAAAAAAAAAACGAATTTTTTTAAAAGGAGGAAATTGCTGCACGAGTAAATGAAAAATATTGTCTTTGTTTTAATCGTTTCTCTATTTTGTACACATTTTAAAAAATGAAAAAAATTTACTCGACTCGATGTACGATCCTTGCCAATTATGCGTATGCCACATACTCGCTGCAGTATATTATACGTATATATAGAACGGTACGACCCCCCCCCGGTAATGTAATATTGTAGTACGATAATAGTATATCGTGAAAAACAATCGCCCTGTATATGTATAGTAATTTTATGTAAAACTGTCGGGGGATGTAATTTCGAAAAGCGGGGAAAAAAAGCAAGCCTCCTACATAATATAAAATAGTTGGTACGTTAAGTCCCTCCAGAACCGTCGGACAATTAATAGGAATTTATCGACTCCATTTGCATAATTGGATGTATTACTCTGTGTGCACTCGTCGCGCATCGCGTTTACAGGCGTATTATTACGGCGAAATCACCCGTTCGCGGCCTATCTATATTATTATTATACAACATAGCTCTTTTCAGCCCGAAGGGTGATCGATGTGACAATACATATACGATATATATATATATGTGTGTGCCCAATAAACCCCGACGTTTGCCTCCGCGTCGTTATAATCGGTAAGTAATAAAGGGAAAAAGATATATAAGGTCGCAAATTTGTAAAGTATTTTTTTCCTTTCCCGGTTCTACATTTATCGTTTTTCCCTTTCTTTTTTACACGTATCGCCGCGCCACAACAAATTTGTTACGAACGTATAATAGATATGAAATATTAACCGGAATATGGAGGGTTCGCGTTATTGTAACGAGCGGCAAAATTTCGCTTTCAAACGATAATTTTGTTTTTCTCGCGTGTACCATACGTGTATTTATTTTAGACGATATTGGGCGCGACACATTGGGCAGGTTCGAAGAGGAGTGATTTCAAGAAATTAACGTTTTCGGAGAGGGGCTATCAAGTCCCATTTTTCGAGTATAAAACGATAGTATACGATAGTATAATATATAGTATACGATAGTGAACGATAGTATACGCCTATACCGATTGGATTTTTGTGTTTAAAAATTGGAATTTTATTTTTTTTTTTTAAACTTATTGACGTGTACAATATTTCGGGAAGCGATTTTATGCCCGTTTTCACGGCCGATTTCCCCGCATGCTACACCGGAATTAAACGTCGACTATTCTCTCTTTGCAGCCGCCTGCAGAGTTGATTTATCGGCCGGCGCAGCGATATCGATAAATTTCAGAGGCCAGAGTCAAAACGACACGAAATACGTCCGAAAATTAATCGCTTGGTTTTTTTTTAGCCATTCTTCTCTCTCTCTCTATTTTTGTCACTCCAAAACGCTTAATTATTTTTTTTGTACGCTTTCCGGAAAACGAAAAAAAAAAA
>CM029364.1:7772595-7826500 GCA_017140985.1 Hormaphis cornu | reverse complement strand
TTTTTTCATACAACGATTACAGTTTTCGGTTTACTGCAGTTTTAGACCCAAATTATCTCCGAACAGAGATTACCTGCATCGGGGGCCGCCAAAGTCAGATTTTTTATGCGTCGCGTAAATAAAATATCCGAAACGAACCACCGACTTTTGTCGACATAGCTCGTAGAACTTCGCCCCATACATACAATCTTAATATACATTTTTTTATAAACTTTGGTAGTAATTTTGTTGTTTACAACCAAAACTTCTAATAAAAATTTTACTACGTATATCGACACACAATGTACACATTTATTTTATATTCGTATATATTTTACACATTATGAGAAAAACGACAACAAGTTCGATTCTTTTAAAACATTTGGACTTTTGTTAGCAAAATAATTATTGATTACATTCTCGGTGTCGATGTCTATCTGATTCACAGGTCATAAGATTTTCTAAACGATTTTCACTCATTGTAGTCCTTAGTTTAGTCTGAACAAGATTCATTTTCGAAAACGACCTCTAATTCGATACACCGCCGGTCACAGGTCGATAACGTAACGTCATTGCTATTTTAAGCAAAATGTCTAAATGTGGAAACACGCCGTTTAGACGCACAAAACGTTTTAAAAATGTTTTGCTACGCTGGAGATATTTTTTGAATTCATTGACACTCACAATGTTTATTGTACCAATAAGTTGTGGTACCACAGGATATTATGTGGCCGTGCAATTAATCTCTGTAAAAGCTACACAGATATCCCAAAAGTTGTAGAAAATCCGTCCTCCACAATTATGAACCCGTGTGGTTCAAGAAAAGTGAGCCTTCTCTGGTTGTTCTGTGGTACAGTAACGTGAATGTGAATCGCGATTATAACGCTAGAGCTATTTATAGCCGATAAGGAAAAAATGTCTGTTCTCAAAGTCGCGGTCTGGCAGTCCACAGACATCTATCTATACATTTATAGTAAAATAATACAGATGTAATTATTGGGCACAACTTTACTGTCAGCCAGCGTCATCATGTCATGTCTTGTAACCTGGTTATACATATAACCGTGAACTAAGGTAATCTTATTTGATGTTTTGTAGTGCAGTTGCTGCTGTGGGGATAGTCGTTGCCATTTGCCATAGACTAAGGGTAGTATAATAGCAATATTTAAGTATAGGTTTCACTGATCTGTAACAGTAGTTGTGTTATCTACGAGGCGTTTCTGCAGTAAACTTTTTTTTTTCTGTTTCAATCACACACGTCTAAAAAATGTTTTCCTCGGTTTTGAAGGAAGTTTTGTCGCGTATGTTTCGTTGTTTTACCTTCAAAATTTCAGGTAGATTTTTACGTTATTATTAACAAAAAACCGCTAATTAATTATACAACATGTTATCTATTTTACACACTCTATTAACTTCAAAGTTTAAACAGTGGTTGACGAAAAACTGTGTTTGTCATGTTTGCGTACATTTTTATCGGATACGTTTTACAGACGCCGTTGTTAAAAGCAAATGAACCTTCAAATGATTATACCGAAGAAAATTTTTTTTCAGATTTTACTTACCCAGTTTGGAAATAACATGTTATGACCTAAATAAATTTACCAACTTATCAATTTTACACGTAAACTTCGCCAAAACCAATTTGTTTATTCATACTATTTGGACCGTTTTAAGTCTTAAACTTTTAACCAACATAAATCGTACCTATACCGATCACCATTGTCGGTTGCGCGCATAATTCCTACATAATAGAACCGAAGAGATAAGTGATTATTGGTTATTAAAAAATTTGAAAGTTTCTCACATTTTATTATGAGCGGTTGAAATTATTATAACAATATGTACCTACCTACCTGTATAAAAATGGTCTAATTTCAAAACTTAATTTTCATAACATCAAAATATGTTTGTGTAGTATTTTTTTATTTTTTTTTTTTTGTTTTAGAGCAGAAAGAATGAACGGAGATGCGTTACATAAAAGATGCGTTAAAACATGAACACCATCAATTGCATCAAAATATATAATATATATATTATCTTGTCGTATAACTTTGACATTTTTCGACAGCTATATTCAATATAATATTTTATGGTATTCAATAATCGATTTAACAAAGACAAAAAAAACAACACAGCTATATATATATATATACACACACAACACGTGACGAACACGCTACATAGGTACATGGTATATATCATTGTTACATTTGGATAAAATTCATAGTCAAACGTTAAAAAAACATTGCCCATAGAATATATCTTTTCACAACAACTAATACAATGTAAATGATGTATCTATTTATGTACAGACGCAATGTAAGGGAAATCGGGAAGGAAACTACTTTTAAAAGAAAAGCCACTACGTTTGTGTCATAAAAGTGAAAACTGATTAGTAGTTGTTGTTTTAAAAACGAACAAACATATTTTTTTTTTTGTGGCCGCAAAAGTTTACGTTCCGATTCCGTCCACTTTGCGATACAGGTACACGTTGTGCGATCTATACAAATATAAATAAATATTAATACATATTTGTATATTATTATACTCGTAGGCGCAAAACTTCTCCGATTTATATAAAAAAGAAAAAAACACACAGAATGGCTTGTTTCGGGGGGTTGGAAGAGGATTAATACAAATTGGCCACGGAAAACAATTTTAATTATAGCTCACCGAACTGCGCCTACGATTACACTCGCCGATAACGATTGTTAAAAAAATATATATTTATATAAAATAAAAAAAAAACACGTTTTTACACATTTCGACAATGTTTTGTTTGATTAGAATGAAACATTTACACACACACACACACTCAACATACAGAATACAGATTTAAACATTATAAAACATTTTTTAATAATATTATACATTTTGTCCAAATAGCATAATATAGGTAGTACGTATATAGGTGAAATCTGGGTGTAGTTCATAACCTATTTGAGCTTTTTTTTTTTGTGTGTACCTACCTAACAATGATTGCTCAAAATCGGCCACAGACAAAAATTTAACTGAATACATCTATGATCTACGTAGGTAGGTATACTCTGGAGATTTCGTAATGGCATATTACACAATTTTTAACCGCCCATCCGACACACACGGTATTCTCTAGAATGTACACTAAACACGCTGTATTTATAATCTTAAACACACACTGGCCAAGAGGACAACTCATTAGTTTCCACCAAAGTATTGTATTGAGTTTGATTCTAAAAATTATTTCTTTTTTTTTTTAATTTCTCAGATTAACAAAAGAAAATGAACTTATTTGTTTTCTGTTATTTTGTAAAAACGGTGATGGTAAAGAATACTTTTTGGAATATCCTAAACTTGTTTTTACGTCATGAACACATTATCAATTAAAGCGAAAGTAAATGGAAAACAATTATAAGAAGCTATTTGATGTTTTAGAATAAGAGTATTTCCCCCCATAAAACTTAGTTAAAGTAAATGGTTGACTTTAAACGTTTCAAAATCAATACAGTATCATGTGAACTACAATATAGTCATTTCAACGCTAATCCGGTTCTTAAATATTTTGTTTATTTTAATAAAGATTTTGTTGATTTGTTTAGGTATACTCAAATTTAAACTGGATTTACAATAGATTATTCTATGTAAACGAAAATATTAATACAAATTTAAATTTATAGTCAACATAACAAAAACAAAAATTAATTTCTATTCGTAGCCAATAACTACTATCAAAAATTGATTTTTCGACGTCATATCCAATAAGAATAAATTTTGTAATTAAGGGACAGTTGCTTTGCTCAGACCGTGGTACTGATTTTTATCGATTCCAAAGTTTCAATTGTGGTTGACACTTCATAAAAAGATAAAATTAAAACGTTGAATAAAAAATTCATTTTTAGAATCGTTTTATATTCATTCAACGAAATACACTAAATAACCGATTGTGTTGAAGGCTAGTTAGTTTTAACCGAATCAAACCATTTGTAAAACAATATAATATTATGAAAACAGTGTAATGACATCACAAAAGTTGTTGTAGCTAACCATGTATTATTTTGATTCCTTATTGATGGTCATGTTTATGCAGTACAGCATACCTGTGCCTCTTAAGTCTAAAAATTATGAAAAAACTACAGTTAAAGAATTAATTTTTGGTCAAACAGACTTTGTCAAAGATTGAGATCATAACGTTTCACTCAAATAGGACTGTTAATTAGCTTGAAAGGACGTTATACTGAGTATTTAAGGCGTTTTATACAGATAATTTTATAGAAATTATTCGAATTATGAACATTTAATACCTTTGTGGCAATGTATTTATTCAGTGTAGTAATAACTAGTTTCCACAGGACTAAATTGTTCAGTAAGTTATCGTTGATCATTTTTGTAATTTTTTGAAAATAACTATATCTACAAAGCAGAATTTTAATTTTTGGCTAACATCAATAGACTTTGAATATCACTCTGTTAAAATTTATAAGACTTAAGTTTTTTTATTGAATGTAAAAAAAAATTTTATTTAGTCATGAAAAAACTGAACACACTTCTTTGTAATAACATTTTCACTTTTTTAAAAATAAAAAAAAGGTTCCTTCTACTTAATTAATTAGAATAAAACTATCTTGCTTAAAACATGTTTAGCCATTAAATTGTTGGAAGTATGACGTCCTCTTAACACTATCAATAATTATGATATTCATTTTAAACTGTTGTGTTTCAAAAATTATTATACTGCCAGAGACCAACAATTTTCATTAACAACAATACTGTCTACACTTAACATTCGCAATATTCAATATAGCCATTGATCAAAACAAGTACACAACAGTGTTAAACAGTTTCCAATGTGTTCAAATCATTGTAATTCAATAACAGTATGGTTATAAAATCACCAAAATTTTAGAAAACAAACTTTCAAACAGAGGCTCTGCTGTAAGTATAAAATAGAGACTTTAGTTTAGAATTACCAAAATCAGATCATAGAAGTGAACACTAAATTAGAAATTCCTAATATATAAATTTTTACCTACCAAGTTTATTAATTTGTAAAACTAAACATAAATCTTAATAGAAAGACAAAATAAAAAAACAAAACCAAATACATTTATACACATTCTTATGAGTTATTTCTTATTAATTTCAAAGATCAAGAAAAAATTACAGTTGCCACATAAACCATAATTAGGTTGTGATGAATGTTGAAACTTGAAAACTGCAATGTACTCAATACAATTACATTACACGTTTTAAACAACATAAATAACACTAAATCACCACAACATATATTTTTTTAAATTCTATGCAAAGCAGAGATCAGATGATTCATTAATGTAAGAAAAAAATAACCTTAATTTAGAATTTTTATTTTATAAACAAGGTTTTAAAATTACAAAACAAATAACAATTAAAATGTAAGTTGTTAATATTTTAAAGGGCAAATCAATTAGTAACCACAAGCTCCTCAAACTTCCAGTCATTAAAGCAATTTTTCAGTTACTTGGTACAAGCATAGCAGCGTCCAAAAATTTACCAAGTAGAGTATATATTTGAAACTTAGTTTTTTCACAAATTGTTTGATGAATGAAAACTATAGCGACATGACATTTTGTTTTGTTTTAGTGGGTAAAATTTTCTATTAGAACATATTTAAAAGCTAATAATTTAATAGGCAATATATTTTAGGTTTAGTTTGAAATATGAGCTCCCGGAGAAAGGCAAGACAGGGAATCCACCCTCGATTTTTTTATTAGTAAGCAAAAGATTAATGTAACAAAAATGCGGTCTTTATTTAGCTTCATGAAAAATTTTGGCAGGCACCCATGATTATAAAATTGAATAAAGTGTAAGAACATTAAATAACTCAAGAGAGAATACTAATGCATCAAAAAAATAAGTCTGTTTAGTGTTTACGTAATGTAACATCATATTATGACATGAAAATATGTGAAGATTAATTGACGTGTTTAAGTATCATACTTTTTGTTGTGTACGCCCTAACAAGAATAATTGATAGACCCAATTATAAAACAAATAAACGTAAACATAGTACTACACTATTATTCATAACTATTGAAGAAAAACAATAAGAAAATAATAAAACACTAATCAATATTATTTATAACAGTTCAACACAATATTTTTTATCAAAATAAATTCTTTATAATTGATTTTGAGTATTTTATATACAGAAAATTAATGGTTAGAAACAAAAGCTGAAATGCATTCAAAATTGAAATAAATATTAACGCATAGTAAGCTAGACATGTGAAATTAATTAATTAGCGACTCATTAGTTTATGAAACAGGATGAATGTGAACTTTCATAACTGACAACTAAACAAATGGCACAGAAACGTAATAAAAACAATAAATAATTGAAAACTTAAGTAAACAATGGTTTTTATTGTTTTAGATGTGAATTGTTAATACTGAACTCTTATAAAAAATTAAAAATTTTAAAGAACCACTAAGTGAAGCAAATCTTGGTTTATAATATTCGTTCGTATAAACTAAGTACCGTGAAACAAAAAAAAAAAAAAACATTTTTTTTTTTTTTTTTGTGTTTGACTAAAATAAAAACCATGCCAAAGTATTAAGTCAGAACTACAAGGAAAGAAAATTTTTAAATACATACATACATAAGTACAAATGTACGTTATATGCATCTGTATAAGCAGATAAACATACACACACATGTTTTTGTACAATATTTACAGAGGCGTGCTAAGATATTTTTTTTAGTTTTTGCTAACAAATTCAATGACAAAAAGCTATCTATGCAATCATATTGCACAGCCCAATTTTTACAAAATATACATGATTCTATGTTCAAATTATAACAAGACAGTTATCATTAAATTAAAAAAACTCAGGAGCTTGGATTCAATTCACTGGCAAGTACTACCTCCTCGTTGACAGGTTCTGATATAAAATCACTCCCTGTCAAATCTAAGTCAACATACATTTTAGATTTTTTTTGCTGACTACAGTCACCATTACGACCATCTATGTCTTCAGATTTGAATCCAAAGTGGTCTAGACCAACGTGGGAGTTAGAGCTTTCAGCACTTGGGCACATAAGAACATTGGACAGTATCATCTTCTCATTGTCATTATGATTGTTCGAAAAAACCTCTTCATTGCTGTGTATTTGATAATCAGCATCTTCTGAAAACTCAATAGTGTTATCATGAATAGTATTCATCATTGCTTCCAGCACACTCATCTCTTCTTCCGCTACATCATCTATATTTTTCAGAGTATCCTCAGTTTTCAATGGAATATTTTTGTGACTACTATTAGTAGAACCCATCAAATCCATTTGATCGCTGTCCTCTCCAACAACAACGTACTCAACTTCTGTGTCTGCAGTATTGACAGAACTCGTTTGAGTACAAATATTATTCATTTGTTGCAACATATCTGCATCAGAATTAGTGTTGTTCAGTTTAAATGTCCCTCTTTTTCTAAGGGGAAGACAACCTAACAAAGCCTCAGATAACTTTTCATTGCCACAATCCAAAACTTTTGCTATCAACGGCGAAGATTTGTTTTCTAGTGGCATATTTATTTCAGACACGCTCAGCCTTGGTGAATTTTTTTTCCTCTCAGGATTTGAACTCATCGAGTTTTTAAATGCTTTAATGTCTTCAGCTGTCAATACGTACTTTTCTATGTTTCCATTATCAGCTACTTTGTACAAGACAACATCATCCGGATTTTCAGGTGGTGAATGGCTTTTAATGTTTTTTAGAATTGGATCTTCTAAATTGGTTTCTATTATTGGCGCATTAGACTGAGCTACTACTTCCTGCATGTTATTTATCATCTCTTCAGGTTGCTTGAGATTTGCTAGGTTCATGTTGTCAGTGAGTTGGAAATGAAGAGCATCTTCTTTAGCTAATATTTCATATACGTTCTCTGTCAAAGTTATGTAATTCCCATCACCGTTCTCAATTAATATTGGAATATCTGTAGGAAGACCGGCTCCTTTTAATGCATTTATATACCTTTCAGAACTTTGATTTTGAGTTTCTAGAGGTTTTTGTACTTTGTGTTTTTCATTAAGTTTATCATTTTTGGTTAATAAGCTGGCCAATAACGGAGACCGATTAACATCTTCATCTTTGAATTTAATGTCATTTGGCATAGATTTTTTTACATCGCACTTTTCAATTGAATCTGCAGGACGTTTTCTGCTTTGATTATTATGCTTTTGTTCTAGGTTATCATTTGACTTAGGATTATTGTTATCTAAACCATTACTCATAGGAATTTCTTGGTGATTAACAGTCATAGTACTACTATCATTAGTTTTGTGCTTTGATGGTGATATGTATGATTGGTTAGAGCCTGCGAGTGACAGTAAAATTTGGGCTGATTCTGTCTGTGGTGGAGTAATAGGCGCAGGTTTGCTTACCAAAGGTTCACAACAAGGGCTTTGGAGATGAGCTTTAGGTCTGCCTCTACCAGCACATTGTCGTCTGTCATTTGAAGAGTTGACATTTTGTCCAAGACGTGCAATAACAGCTAAAATAAATGAAAAATTAATTATATTATTCTATGTTTTGCTTCATAAATAGTAGTTATTTAAGAAATTTAAATACTTACAAACAGGTGATGAGAAGTTTCCGTTTTCAGTATTTTTAGGTGTTATGGGAGTAACTGAACTTGGCGAAGATGATACTTGACAAATTCTTGTTTGAACTGTTGTACTACTAATGAGGGAAGGAGGTTTTATAGACTTTGAATCTTGTAAGCTTTCGTGATGTAATGACGATAAGCCTTTTACCTAAAAAGAAAGAAAAAACACAAAATTTTGGCTAATTAATACTTGTAACAATGATATTAATAAAATTTATTTATCATAAAAAGTGTGCTTGTGTTTAAACTATTATTATGTACCTATTTTACTATAACTCTACCATGCACACACGCTGATACAGTGATACTAACACACATACATGTATCTAATGGCAATCTGGATAAAAAAAAAATTGAATATTTACTATTTATCTCCCAAAAATATATAGATCATACAAAATTGAAAATGATATTTAAGATATCAAGGTACTGCATCAAGTAAGAAGTAATGAGAAACACCAACTTCAAAAAAACAAGAAGGCAAATTATTGAAATGTACATCAAAAATTAATTATCTTGGTTTTATCACGGTAGATCAAATTTAATTGTATTTGGTATTGAATTACTTGATGAAATTCAGAAAAAATACCTATAGTAATTTTTAAAAAAAGGTTATTTTACACACAAGATAAAGATATTCAAAATTGAATAATTCATCAATATTGGATGGCAAAGTAAATTAAAAATGTATTTCAAGACATAATTACTACTAGGTGTTGTATCAACACAATATGTCCTTAAACATGTGTTGTTGTTTACTGTGTGGTAACCTAATCATTTAAAATAAAAACTTAATAGTTACCTACTAGTAAACTAAAAAATAGTAATATTGTCTTGGGTTCTTACATTCTACCGATTATTTTTTTAATTTAAATTGTTCAAACAATAGATACCTATTGACAAAATGCAACTTTTAAAATTTAAATAATAGATAAATTTGTATTTTAACTGTACTTGGATTCAAAAATAAATTATTTAAAATATAGTGTGCACCTAACTTAATTTATACATTATTTTATTTAGTAACCATAGTGCGTTGTGTGATTAATGCATTTTAAAATAAGAGAGCAATTAACAGTTATTCGTACCAGTTACAAATTAAAGTTTTTTGACAAAAACTAAATTATAAAAGTCAACACATACCAAACTAAATTATTTAATCACACAGGAATTCTTCAAAAAGAAAAAAAAAATTAAAATAAATAAAACCTTTAAGCTAAACCCCACCCAAAAAAACACGAGTTAATCAATATCTTATTAAACATGATATGTAGTATAATATATTTCGAGTAATGGTAAATTGTCGTAACTAATTGTAATTAAAGGTACTTCTTAAATGAAATTCATGATATTCAACTAATATACTTGTGTTTGACTAATAATTTATACTTTGAACAACTCTTCTTTAAATTATAATTACAAATCATTAACAATAACTACTAATGTTCCATCACCATATAAAAAAAGTGATAGTAAAATAATTATTATACGTATTAAATTACCTCAAAAAATTTTGCTGCTTCTACAAGAGCATGTAAATTATCTTCAGTAACATTTGTTTCCCCGCAGTACATAAACTCGATCAAAGATTTGAGAACGCTAAATTTCATGTCTTTGAGAACAATCATAGGATGGTTGCCTAATTCACGCTGAAATAATGATTTAAAACATTTACTTAATACCTAAACAATTGATAACGTTAAGGAACAGTTACTGAAAAACACAAGGTGGTAATCCAGTGGTAAATTAATAAAAGTAAAAGTGTACATAGGCATTATGGTGGTAATGACTTACCTCAAAGTAAGGACTGCAGGCTGCTAAAACGGATCTGTGAACTTTTAAACTGTGCGTGTTACACATTAGTGTGACATCGACCAATTGTTGACGTTCCAAAAGGTGTCCAAGTCGTGCCACCAGGTGCGTAGAATGATCGTCCCAAGAAACCATAAAACGCGTTGGATTCCCCATCTAAACATTAAAAATGAAAAAAAAAAAAAAACATCGGTAAGTACAGCACCGCATTAAAGAAACATTTAAAATGGCTCGTCAATCTTACTGCTGATCAGCAACAAAATTGATAGAATGTTAAAAATAAAAGGAGATTGCGGGCGATCGTTCCGAACAGTTGGATCAGACGCGAGAAATGGATCTCACCAAAATTCGCCAGAAATCACCCATAATAGTATTATCCAAGAGTAAAAACCTGAGATAAATCATCATCATATTTTAACACATTGAAAATATTAATTGGGTCCAGTTTGGTACGCGTTAACACCCGCATCGTACAGAGAATGCGCGTCACTAAAAGCGCCTAGTTTTACAAGAACCGTGTGTATTGTCAATGTGACAGTTAAAATGTCAAGAACGGTGCACTCAAAAAACATTCTTACTCGGGTACATACCGAATATTTTTAACTGCTTTCATATAATAATAATAATAATAATCAATTACTTAGAGCACACCGAAATAATACTAATCGGTAATAATTGCATCACTATATAATTGTTAAGTCTCTAATATCAGAAACAACACTGATGTACTCCGTAAGAACGGTAACCGTTTACTCGGTATTAGGTATCACAATAGAGGTACCCGTGTGGTACACCTCCTGTTAATCGGAAAATAAATCGCTAAAAACACTTTCCATAGTGGCTGTTATGATTAATTATTTCTCCAAGGCTCCGCCAACGCTACCGCCTACGTTTTATCCAGCAAGTCACGGGCAACTTACCTACTATCCTTACAACGAAATGTTGTTCGAAATCAAAGTACCTAATATTATGTTACGTCTCGACGAACATTATGCGACTAACGCTATTATACCCGACGTATTATTTTATTATCAACACAGTCTTACTGATTAATAATATTCAACAGTCTTCTATAACCTCGCATACCTAAATAGGTACGGAAAAAAAAAAACACACCCGACGATAATTTTCTCGAGCATTACACAACGTTGTTATTCAATATTTATCGTAAACTGATCGTCACATCACAATCGAACGATTAGGCTCAACGTGCATACCCCGGGGGGGGGTTAATACCTGTGTGAAAATAGAGGTATTTCTCCTTACAGATGGGGGAAAGCGCGTTGAAAGGGGTTAGTAGAATCAACAACGGTCAGGAGGGACGCTAAGGCGAAACTTTTTGTAAAGGCGCAAAAAAACTGTGGACGGTAAAAATAAGCAAAAATAATAATAATAAAGAAAACATATGACCCGACCTGGTTGATGATATTGCACGGATTTCAAGGCTACCCACCCGTTCGTTCGTTTTTCCCAGCGCGTTACAGACACCGTCGACGTAACAACAACAACAACAACAACAACTGAATATCATCGAGCAGCAGCTTTTTACCTTTTTCGGGTGAGAAATACGTTCTCTTACTGCAACACCACCATGGGCGGCGATACGGCGTACCGGGACCGTCGTCGCGGGCTATACGGGCGCGGCGATCGCCTCGGACAGCGAGAAGCAAGACGACGTCTCATCGGATCTCTGGCGGCGGGACCGCGACGGCGGCGACGACGACAACGACGACGACCGCGCGGACATTGCAAACGAGACCGGAACGATTACTCCGAGCCCGCCGTCGTCGTCGTGGCGGTCGCCGTCACCACCGTCGCCGCCGCCTTCGCCGTAACGGTCCGGAGTGCGTTGTAGCAGCAACAGCAGCAGCCTGGCGCTATGCTTTCTGAGACGGGCACGCCACACGCTCGAGACCGGTAGGTGTGTGTGCTCGGGAGGCCCGCTACGGGCGCGTTCCCGTTTTTCGGGAAAACGTTCGACGACCACGACGGGTTCGACGCTTCGTCCGCGCGAACGACTGCACCACCACCGCCACCGCCACCAGTGCGACGCGATCCGCGCAAAAAGACGTAGACGAGCGCGTGCGACGACGACGACGATATAGGGTACGACGTGCGACGACAATGTCGGAGGAAAACGTACGCACTGTTTACTTTGCGTGCGAACTGTTGTACGGGACTATAATGTTGTTCTTGTGCGGAGCGAGACGGGAAAAAAAAAAAAAAAAACAAATAGGCAGGTATTTTCTGTTTAGGCTCTGCCGCCGTAGGCACCAGCAAATTCACGGACCGAGTTTAATAATAATAATAATAATAATGTTAATGTTAATAATAATAATAATAATATAGATATTTGGGAATATTCGTACCAACGTGTGTGTGTGTGCGTGTGTGTGTGTGCGCGCGCGCGCGCGCGTGCTGGAAGGACGGGGGGATGCGAACGGTGCGTGCGCACGTTGACGCCGTACAAGTCGGACGGCGGCGCGTCGCACGACCGAAAGTGTGACGTCACGCGAGCGTAGGGCCGTCGCGCTAACCTGCGATCCCGCCGAGCTCGACGACGCAAGTTTGTGCGCGTGTGCAGCAGTGTTGCACGCTTTATAGCCGCTCGCGCGTTTAGTGTTTCGAACACGTGGTGGTGGGGGCCGGGGAGTCGGGCCAGCCGGGTTGGCCAGCAACCGCTCGGGGGGGGGGGTTTGGTGCGAAAGTTCTTTCGTAATAACAATTTTTCGACATTGATTTTTACGAGGAAAAACTCCTTTGTATGACAACAACGTTGTTTCATTAAAATCAGCGGGACTCAAAACGGAAAAAAAATCCCAACGGGAACTTACCGTCGTAAACTTTTCGGCGTGCCCCTGCCTGATATCTAACAATTATAGGCGTGATCGCAGTAAAAATACGATTTGACGCTTTCGGTCAGAAGCGAGGGGGACCACTTCCATCCGTGGCCGACGAACAGCTCTCGCTAGTCGATGGGTTTCGCCACAAAAACGCAAATTCCTACGGTTTAACTATGCGATTCGTCGCGATAATACGCAATAATAATGAACTGTCGTGCTAATGGGCGAGGAAAAAATAATACGTATGTAGGTTAACGGCGAGGTCGCGGTGTAATTATTACGTCGATTTCCGACATTTGGCCAACGCACTGTCCGTACAAACGCTTTTATGTAAATGCCCAGTCAAAGACCAGCGGAGACGATTTTTTTAATGATTTTTAACTACGGTAAATTAATATCCGGTTTACGCCGAGTACCTAGGTAAATTCAACCGGGTGTAGCAGAAATGGTTATAGTAGCCGTCGTCGAGTAGATATAACTAGATATAACTAGATATAACTGCTCGGAAATATGTAAGAGTCTCCGTGAAAAAATAAATACCGACTTCAGCCTTCCCCAAAAATGTTGATAATATAATGACATCAATGTTTAGAATATTTCGTTTAACGGAGAGATGACAAGTCAATTTGGAACTTTTTTTTAATAACAATCACATTATTGGTAGTAGCTATGATATATAAAAGCTGGTACTTAACTGTGTATAACTACCATATCAGTGACGCAATAATATGTCCACAGCAGCTGCTGCTTCACCATGATAAATTATTACGTGCAGTTAGAAAACGGATGGAAAAAAATTTTTTTTTTAGACTTAACTCCTTTGAAAATGAAAAATACTTAAGGTTCACATTTTATGATGTCACAATTATAATACTAATTGGTACGTCTATGATTTTTTGAACCAAATTTTTGTAAAAACTTTCGGTTTAAAGACACAAAGTTTTTTTTGCGCGGGCATATTTTTTTTGGACAAAGTTAAAAATGGTGCGATTACACCCAGTTGGCTATGAAATACAACAAATAACTTTTCAAATAATCATTTGAACAAATACAAATGTGTGCACTTTATTTGAGAAAAAGGATTTTGTGTATAGGAGTGATAAAAATTTCTAAACAACTCAACACAGTTAATGACTCCTTTATTATCAAGTTTTTGTTACATTTGGTTAAATTTGAAAACAACGCAGTAATATATTAGTAAAATATTAATTACAAACTTATACTATAATTTTAGTGGTATATGATTAATTTTAAATGTTTACATTTATTCGGTAGCTTAGGTTGTAGTTAATCATAGTTACTTTATTGTATTTGTTTACAATAAACATTTTATTAAAAATAAATTAATGGACTAGATACTTTTGAAACTTCAAAATCAAATGATCAGTATTTCATGCCAAGCAAATAGGCTTTAACACAAATATAATGATAAAAGTAATGATTTTTTCAGAGTAAATACAAAACAAACACTTTTTCTTCCATAGAGGATGCCACACTTCCAAGTTTATAAGGGGGGATCTGATGAATCAAAAACTTATCGACTGCAAAAAACTTTAACATGTACTTCAAAACAAATGCCATTTTAATTATTTCCAAGTAATTTTTTTTTTGTTTTCAAAAACATAATTACACAAAAAAAAACTACCTCTCTAAGTGCTTAGTCATTCACAACATTTAATTTTATTTCCTTAAAATTTTTGTTGTTAAAAATGCAACATAACAAATGCAAAAAGCCTTTTCAAATAATATTAATTATATCTCATTAGTGTTAACATTTTAAGTAATAAACATTGTTATATTTTAAAGTTTATTTCGTTGTTTTTACTCTTCACAAAGTTGGATGTGTTATCCTCTTACCTATTGCACATAATAATATAAAAAAATAAAACAAAAAAAAAGAAAGAAAAGAAACAAATTGCAAGTCACTAATATTGAAAATATTTCAAAACGTGTAGTTGGCCTTTAGTTTGTTTTAGAAACACAAGTATAGATTAAAAATAATCAGTAGAGATTTCTATAAATATACATTTTTAATTGTTGTACTTTTACATAACTAAATAATTGTTAGGTTTGCTTAATTTTAATTGATAAAAAATTGTTTACTATTTGCTGACTGGCCCATCAACTAATGCTATTCACAAAAAAAATAGAATAATAAAAAGTGAATAACAATAATTACAATGTCCGCGTGTTTGTTCAACATATTATTCGTAACTCATAATACTAAAAGTGATTTATTCGATAAATCGCACAGCATTGATATTTCATAATACATGTAAGTAGCAAAGCTTTTGTCATTATTGCCCTGGGAATGGACTAAATTACAAAACAACAATACAATATTACACGTACAGAACAGAACATGATTAGTATTAATAACAAAAAAGATCAATATTTCCATTGAGAACAATAAAATATATAAATAATATAGTTAATAATTATTTATTCGTAATAAATAACTTATTTTAAAATTTATTTGACATTAACAAAATTTAGGTTTTCTTTCAACAAATACAAAGTTGAGAGTAAACAATTCCACTATAGTAATACAGATGGTATCTGAAATGGTGGGTAGTAATACTATCATAATAGTTAATACAGTCATAGATTGAAATAAATGATACTTTTTAGATAAAAAATAGTTTGGCACAATAATAAAAGCTAAATAAGAAATGCTCAACATGAACTACATATTTAATGTCTTTTAAATAATGATAATATTAATAATTAACAATAATATACCAGACAATGATACAATGATAAGTACACCATGATTTATACTTCTAAATCTTTCATATAGGTATCCTAAAGATAATATTATAATCAATTTATTTACACATAAGTAGATATCAGAATATTAATTAAATTTTTAGTTCATACAAAAATTGGGTACATTAATGTTTTGAGTTAATCAAGGTTTATGTTTAGAGGGGAAAAAACTAGGTTTAAAAATAGAATACATGAAATTCAAAAAATTGTTCGACTTTAGTTTTGTATAAATAATGTATGTTTTAGAAGGTCTTACCTTTAGTAATTAATAAATAATAGAATAATAATCGTACTTTTTGTAAAAACATTGAACTTTAATGTACAAACAAATTGTATGGTCAAGATAAATTCTAATCTAATTTAAAATCAAGGGTTGAAACTCTAACATAAACAAAACAGGAAAAAATCTCACATACATTTTTGATACCGTATCCTAATTCTTGGTTAACATTTTACTAAAATATGAATTGAAACAAAATACTATTTAGAGTTAACAACGCCTGGTTTTGATTAGGAGTCATTCGTTTATTAATACATAATTCAGTATTATTGTTTTTTTGTGATGGGTGCCACAAGTATAAGAGTAAGAGTAAAAACATAATATGATAAATAAAAAAAAAAAATAAACAAAATAGGTTAACTACACAGCCAGGTGACAATGTCTTGGAAGTCCAGTGGCAATTTTGCAGCTTCAAGCATTAATACTCCTTTACATGCATAAACACAAAACATTCTCATCATAAAATTATAACAACAGTAATATTTCAATAATATCAGTTATAACAACACAGTTGTCATACAAAATGTACCACCAAAAAGTTGGAGTAGAATTTGTAAGTAATTTTCTAGTGATTGTTAATAACATGGTGTAGCGTAATGTTTTTAATTAAAGCATTTTCAATGAAGATCACGAAAGAAACTCTTTACTAACAAATCTTTACTTGAACCACAATATGCATTTCATATTACATTATTTATATTCTGGCATTCATTTAAGTGCGCCCAACAGCAATTTTGTTATTGATTTTAACGTACTTGATACAAAATACTGCGTAATCGAATTTAATAGGGAACACAATACATTATACAAACATAAAAAGTAGTGATACCACAAATATCAACATTTGTAGTGTTGCAACAATGAAAAGCAAATTCAGTGCTTTGAGCAGATGAATGGTTTGAATGGAGCAATACAATTAGAATAAATATTAAATGTATTCAACATAAAACAATAATTTAAAAAAGAAAACTCCAAGCAAAACTTAGTTCACACCAACAAATATAGTTATCAAACAAATGGTGGTTTGTTTTTATTCTTAATAAATTGACATAAACATAGTTTACATCTCATTGTATAATGTTTCTATCTAAAAATAGTGTTGTCAACAAATTTCTCTTAAAAACATTCAATAGACAAATTTTATGTCGCAAATAATGCTCAATGTGAGGTGTACATGTGCACCAAATGTTAGTTGTATAACAGCGCAAGAGTTTTACAATTATACATAGTAAATCTCAATTGATTATATTAGAAGTCATATTCTATAAGATATAAAGCAACAAAGGACAATCATGACATACAAGTGTCAAACATATAAGTGAATATACTTATTAATGAAACCAGCAAAAACTAATAACATATATTGCACATGCTACCATTTATGTTATAAAACATTTTAAAACAAAGAAATACAAATTTTGTCTGAAATAAGATATTGGCGTTCTTCATTATTTAATATTTATTAAAGTAATGTTTGTTAGGCCAGAATCCCAACACGTGTGTTGCATTGCATGAGATTTGCGTTTTCTTTAACTAGTGACCAAAACACTGACAGTAAAAAAATGCAATCCTGAACAAGCCGCGGCGACTCACACAAGCCACCTTGTGCCAGACTATTCCCAAGATTTTGTGATACTGAGCCCAAAACATTGAGTCGCGCCACCAGTAATGGGATCCTGGCTTTATACCAAGCTACTTTTATACTCAAAAAAAATTAACTGTCATGTTATATTCTATTGCATTAGGTAGTCAAGTAATTTTTCATTAGTATTTTAAGCATACAAAATAATTGTTTGATACTACAAATGAACACAAAAATATTGATTGAAATTTTAAAAAAATTTTATTAAAATAAATTGTTTGATATCAAATATATAATTATTTATTTTTAATTTCTAAAAATATATCTAAATTTAATATCTGAAAATGTGTTTTATCATCAATATATTTAAATTGAACTTGTAAAATTTAAATTTAAATTTAAACATAATTAGCCATTAAAAAATGATTGTATTTAACATGTAAAGTAAAGTTAAATAATAAGTAATTGAGCGAAAAATATTTTGCAAATTTGTTTTTCTTGAATCCTGTTTGTATTAGGTCAGTTTGAAAAAAGTTAATAATCAATTAACATTAATTAATATTTAAAGATAGAAAAATAATGAAAATTTATTTTAAAAATCAATTGTTAATAACTTGTAAAGAATATGTTAATTTAATTCTTACAATCCTACTTTTCTCAGAATATTGGTATTGTTTCAAATATACAAAGTAAATGCAATAATATAATTGAAGCATTTGATTAGAAATAAAGCAAAAGCTAAATTATTTGAACACAAAATTGCATCAGTTTATACACAAAAAAGAAGTGGTAAATAATATTTGTTATTTGTTGTTAATAATATAAAAATTATTATACAGTATCAGAAAATTGTGTACCAAACTTGTATGAACTAGAAAGCCCTAATGTAAATCGATCCCGGCAATTTTCTAAAATAAAATACTGTTTCCCTGCACCTGACGACTCTATTCAAAACCAACAGTTAACATTAATAATCACCAAAAATTGAGCATAATTAGTACAACATTTACATTAAAAACGTGTTGCCATTGTTGAATAAATAGCTGCATTGTAACTGTACCTGTTTGAAACGGGCAATGAACAGTCTTGTTGTTCAGCAGATATTAATTCTACTTCGTCATCAGTCTCCATTAATGCAGTACTTGAATCATACTCTGGATGTTGGATCATTTTAGATTGCAGAAGATAAACATAAGTGTTATATCGCTTTATCTGAAGACATTTATAAAACAATATATTAATGGAAATATTCAAAACAACTATGGTTTGTAATTGATTACTTACTTCTTCAGTCAAATACAACTCTTTTTCTTTATAAAACTGTAGAGAAATATTTTTGATTCCTCTTTCTGGGGGCTTCTTTTTGTGGATATCAAGCTCAACTTTTAGCTGATGCAGAGTATCTTCATGTTCACGGAGTTGTTCTCGCTGTCAAAAATAAAAAACTTTGTTCACATCTTTATAACATCAAAATAATTGTTAAATTTACAAACCAAATTTAACTTTGTCGGAGCTGACGGTAATAATGGTTTTTGAAATTTTTTCTGATTTCCAACAGCACTTGGTAACCGAGGTGCAGAAAAACTGGCACATACAAAGTTTATCGTATTTATCCACGAGTCTAATTCCTTAGAATCACTAAAAACCAAATAACAAACAAATGAATATTTTTAAGTTTTTAACAGACATTTGTATGAATAATTACCTAGTTTGAAATAAATATTCAGCCTGATCAGCCGTAACTAATCTAAATACATGCTGTTTTTTTGTATAATCTGTTGCTCTTGTGGCTAATCCATGATGTATATGGATTGCATTATGAATACTATCACTAATTTGAGATTTTCGAAATCCAGAATCATCCTTATGCAAATAGAGAATTAGATCGCGCAATGTACAATAGTACATTTTCCAACTACGCTTTCCTCGTGCGGCTATCATTAAAAAAATACAGTTTTATTATTGATAAATTATTACTTATTTTATTTTTCTTACTTTTCTTTCCATTAGCTTCCATGCAACATTTTCTCATTACGTATCCTTTTTTGTATTCTAAAGCCTGAGTCATGACATTCTCATCATAATTCCCACTTTTGTTTATATGGTTAGGATTTTTACTTCCAAGACCATCATTTGGTTGACTAGCATCGGCATTTTTTAGTTGTACCTCATCTAAATCGTCGTCACTAAAAAAATTTAAGGATAATATACTAAAATTTGAATCTTACTAACATTCAAAATTCAAAAGATGAACATACCTGGCCCATTCTAGAGGATTGGACTTAATAGCCATGTATAACGACTTAAGAACATCACGCGGAAAATGTTCATTATCATTTAATCCGGCTAGATTTTCGATAAACTCATTACACGTCATTTTCCGTCCAATCATTTGGCCATGTAAATCCGTGTTTAACAGCATAATAGCGCAAGTCAATGTATGTACAGCATCTGAAAGTATACTTGACTAATTGGAATGACTATGTAAATTGCATTTTTAAATATAATTAATACAAAAAGTGAAAAATCATTCAAGGAAAGTTGAAAAACAAATTAAGGTAGAATGTTTTTATACTGTTGAAAACATACCTACAGTGCGTTTCACAACAACTGCGACTCGACGTTAACGCGCTTCGTGGTAGTTTTTTATCATTGTTTCCAAAACTAGCGCGTAAAAATGAGCGGCAAATTAGTAGTAGGGAGTATAACATCTACTCACACAAAACAGTGATACACAAATAAACATACCCATAACCCAGCCAATTTTACTATAAAAAAAAAGTATTAGTTTTGAAAAACGCGCGTTTTATTTTCTATTCTAGATTGTGAATCATTGATTTGAGACAAAACCGCCACGAGGCGCGTTAGCGTCAAGTCGCAGTTGTTGTTAAACTCACTGTAGTTAGTTATAAACAACAATTAAATAATATTTAAATAGCTTATGAGAAATTTGAAAAGACCCCATGTATCTATGTATAAAATGGTAATTATCAATTAGTAAAGTATGTTATGATGATGTATTAGTCCTTAATTGTGGGAAGTGTAGAGAATGCCCAGTTATGTACTCTATTCACTAGAAGTTAAGCCTAAATACTAAAATTTTAATTTTCAGATTAAAATTAGGAGTGCAAAGGTCACACTCTAATACGTAGCTATTGTAAAGAAAGTACAATATTACAAAAAAATCCTACTTCTCAAGTGCACTAATTAACGTTAAATATAAAAAAAAAGGAAATTTCTATTTTGAACTAAAACTATGAAGTGTTATGTATTCAAACAAATAAATATACATGAACAGTTATTGAAATTAAACCAAAAACAAAATATAATAATACTAAATATACTACCTTGAGAGTTAAAACATTGAGGATTACAATCCAAGTATCTTTTTGAAAAATGAACTAATACTCTTTCTCTTTCTTGGGTTTCTCCAGTCAAACTAAACTGTTTCAAAAATTGCCTTAAGGCCATATCCAGTGAAATTCCATTGAAGTCAAAATATTTTAAATATTCTTCAGCAACAGCTCTAGTGAACTCATTACTGAAAATACATTATTTAATATTGACATTACTATCAAATCCAAATCTTGACAAAAAGAAAATTTTGGTTTTTAATACTTTTTGCTTAAATGTCGTGATACATCACTCTTCTTGAAACCTTCTAAATAAAACAATCGTTTGGCTAGTCTCACCGCTGATGGCATATCTACAGCTTTGGGGGAATAATGAAAACTATGTAAGCTATCAGCATCTAGGTCTTCATTTGAAATCCAGTGGTCTTCATTGCCGGTAACAGAATTAGCTAACTGAGCAGCACATTCGGTCAGAGCCAACAATCGTTGAGTTTCGTCATCCTAAATTAGCATTTAGAAAATAAAATTCATAAATGAAAAATTTTAATAAATACAAATAATAATATATACTTGATCATTGTTTATGATTGTCTCCTTAATGTTATAATATTGGTTATTGTTTTCATTATTTTTCACTGAATTTGTTTTTTCTGGACCTTTCACCTGTATGACAATTCTATGATCTGTGTTAGTGTCATAAGTGTACTGACCTTCTGTGCAACGTTTTCTTATTTTAGGTTCACTTGCTACAATAGTCGAATCACTATCACTAGGGTCTATCATTTCTAGTTCACCCGAATTTATTAAGAAATCTGAATCAGCCGTGTCTTGAAAGTCAGGACTTGATATATTTGACTGACTGCTAGTTGGATGGCTGTTACCACGATAACATCCTTTCGGAGGTCGTCGTCGATCAGATGGCGATGACACGATAGATGAGGATATGGATGTAGGTGAAGAGGGCGATATCACTTTTTGAAGAGAATTGTAAGAAGCTGACGTCTCATTTGGAACATGGCCAGCATTATACGTCCACAACACTCTCTTGTCTTCAATTTCTAGCGGTTTAACATTTGTATTTAATAATGTATTACACGATGATGTTATGTCTTCATCTTCTGTATCAATACTGGTAGTGGAAGACATTGGATACTCTGAATGTGATCGTAAAGGATCTTCAGAGCGAGATCCACGATTATAATTAGAAATACTTGTAGGAGGAGGGGAAACTGGTGATGTATTGCCCGAATTGGGTTTTGAAATGCTGGGTCGGTCATTCTCAACAGGACTACTAGGAACAGAATTTGAATTGACTTTGTGATATTTAACGGGACCTCCGTTTTTCACTAAACAATCGATTTTTCGATCTCTCTTTGGAAATAAAGATACCTAAAAATAATAATTACATAAGATCATTGATAATCATGAGGAAAATATTATTATTTAACCTGAGCATTTTTAGACACTTTTATTACTCGTTCACCAGTCATCATAAATGCTTCATACTTTGGGGCTGTTTCTACTTTATTCATATTTGTCCTAGTAAGCATTTCTAATGGAGGAGGATGATGTTGTGGTGGTGGAGGAGGGGAATCTGCATCATGACGTAGTACTTGGGGAGTAAATCCATCCTCAGCCAATTTTTCATATACTTTATTCTTTATTGCAGGATCTGAAAAATTATGTTTGTTAATTATTATTTATAACTCGCCATTAAAAAAAAAAAAAAAAAAAATGTATAGATGATAGTATAGCAAACGTACTAACCTCTGACTAATTTTAGAGAAATGGGATTTTGGGCTAACCTCAAGCATTTCAGTACTAAAACATAACAATTGATAGAAATAAATAAAAGCTAAAAATGAATATTCTATTAAAATAACTATATTTTAAGACAAATAAACTAAAATAGCATTAGATACGTTATTGATAATATTAAAAAAACAATTATTGCTTAAAAAAAATTCTTTGTAGGTCATGATTTAGACATTCAATCATCATAAAAATTTTAAAATAAATTTAAAATTCAGTTATTCCTGAATAGGTACATAGGTAATGAAAAAATTAATGTTAAAAAACAATTTTAAAATTATAAGTCACAAACAAAAAATCTACCTTCTTTTGTTGAACACGTATGCACATCTTCACTATTTATTTTTATGATAACATCACCAACTTCAATCTAGGCAAAACAACAACACACCCATTACAAACGTATTTATAACAGTTTAAACAATTAAGTTTAAAACAATTATCAAACCAATAATCGGGTCTTTCAATTAGTTTAATAGCTATGTCAAAAAAAAAAAAAACATACACTATTGAATCAAAAAAAGAAAATTAGTTATAATATTTTTTAATTGAATACCATAGATAGTACCTAATATAAATAGGCAGCTAAGTATACAAAATTCAAGGATTAAGTAAACTGTACGTAACATTCAACTTGCACAAATGTGTACACGTCAATACCTATTATAGCACAAACAACTCATTATTATGCTAATAAGAGATGCGTGCATTATGCATACATTTTGACATTGTCATTCCAATTTATATATATTATTTTAATTTTAATAATATTACAAGGCCATTTTGAAATGCTGAACAGTAATACTATGTTGGGTGTAGTTGATTGTGTTTGAAATAGGTATATAAAATAATCTAAATTCCTACTAATGTTGAATATTATTGTACTATCAATAAGTGAAGGCCAAATCACATTTCCAAGATATCAAATTAATATCAAATTGTGTAGGTAGGCACATTCTACAAGGAACAAAAATAAGTGGGTAACTGCTAATTTCCTGTAAACGGATTACATACCCATCATAAAATAAGCACATGTCAATGTTATGAAATCGGAACGTTACATTATAGTTAAAATATTAAATACCTATTCAATACGACTAAATTAATGATTGATCACCTACACAGTAAGTATAAGAAAAATAAATTCAAATTTGTTCGCAATCATCAATATCTACATTCCAAACAAGTTAATTCGTGGTAGGTACATAGGAAGACAGTATGTAAAATATTATAAATAGGTACATGAATTAAAAAGTAGGTACTTGAAAACCTTAGTTTAAGCCTCTAAAAAAACAATGCCGATTCGATTGAATTAAATTGAGGCCAATTGACAAACTAGACATTTTGATGACATAAAACAAATTTTAGAAAAATATAGCTAGGTCAAATTAATTTTAACGTGATAGTACCTACCTAGTTATTTGTAAGTAATGATATAAGAAACAATGTTATTAATATAAATATTAAATAAATTGACTAACTATTTGTGGCAATGGTGCGGCATGAATTAAACTGTAAGTATAGTTAATAGTTAATAGTATAGTATAGTTTATAGTTAATCTTCAAGCAACAAATGACAGTTTTCTTTCATTTATATAACTGGGTAATTTTTAAAATCCTAAATAAAGTAGGTACCAATACAGATTTAAAACACAGGAGTGAATCACCCTCCCCCCCCCATATCAACCTACCTAAGAATATTTAAATAAACGGAAGGACATATTTATCTAGGCCCCAGTGGCGTATCTAAGAGGCTACCAAAATTTTAGATAAACTAAAATTTTACTCTTCAAAATTAGTATTTTTTGGAATATTGGTACAGTGTACTAATTTACAATTTTTTTGAAGGAGGGGGGTTCCTTTATATTAAGGGCTATTTCCTTACTTAAATCTACCATTGGGTGAATCAATACGGGTGGACCTGGGAATTTTTTCAGCATCGCTCTTAAAAAAATGACCTAGAAACGTCATTGCTAGGTCCAATTTCAAACAAGGTAGGTGGTACGTCGCGTACGGGGCAACAATGGTAAAAATGCATTGGCCGGCAAGAACTTTAGCTGCGTCTAAGCCTAAGCTCTACGCATGCCTTATGCACAAAAGCCGTGTCGGCAATATATTATTGAGCTCTCCCGCCATTTTAGATCAACGCGATGTCCACCGGGCACGAACGGAGCGGGTAGTCACGGTTATGCAGTGGGTGATGGAGTGTACCTGTGCGCAATCGGCGGCGGGCGTGTTCTCGATTATGTCGTAGATGACCGGCGGACATTCGGCAATGCTGAGCAACGAGAAGCCCAGGCCGGACGGCATCTCCGGCCTGGACAGGGTGACCGAAACTTCGGTGGCGGCGGCGGCGGCGGCCATGGCACCTTACTTCCGCGGCGGTTCCACTACTTCCGCGGAGCCACCGCGGATCGCCTATGTCATGTCTGCAGCAAGCAAATCGCGGCAATGGGCACCGGCCGGGCGTGTAAGAGCGCAACGTTTGAGCGACGTTCGGACTTTAGATTTCGGCTGGTAAATCGGCGTCGACGGTTTCGCAAACAGTAACGACCGAAAGTGCGGACATGACGACGGGACGGCCAAGCGAGCTGGGAAGACGTGACGGTGGCGAAGACGAATTATTATTGTTGTGCAGACGTCCAGCAACGGGCACATGATACGGCGGACGTGGTGCGCGCGCGCGCGGCGGTGATTGTGTGGGAACCGCGATTAGTGATAACAAAAAAAAAAAAAAAATTTAAATGGGGGAACGGTTTTGGTAATACGGTTTCCGCCGACAGCGGCGTAACCATGACGTCACGAGCAGCTTACCGCTTGCGCTTATTATCATGACTATAAAAAAAAAAAATTAAGTCTATTTTGTAATGCTTATTACGGCGTCCACGCGTCTTGTTTCATTATTATATAGCTCTACTATGACACACATACGTCATAACTCACAATAGTTTAATATAATACTCCGTGTAGGTTGTTTGAAACTTGTTGAAAAAATTGTTTCTAAATGAAATTTTTTTATTTGTTTTCTACAAAATATCCTTCTTTAAACAAGGGAAAGCTGGGTATTAGAGGATCTCAATCAACAATAAAATATAACTTCTATTAAGGCGGAAACATTATATCAATATCTTTTGCTCCGTTTGTTAGTGTAGTAAAATATCTGTTTTATTCAAATAAACACACTTTAAACAATATAATCGGTGGCGAAGTAGGTAACAACCAGAGGGTCTGAAATGTTGCACGTTTTACGTATAATTTTGTTTTTTGACCATATTATTGCGCCTATGATAGTATTTTATTTTATAAAGTCATTGACTTTGTACAATCAATAATACAGCAAATATTTTTTCCAATTAAACTGTTTAAATTTTTTTTTCTGCAAACATTTAAGAGTATTTTATAAGATAATATGCTTTGTTCGAGTACTTTTGAAGTCTGTACGTATCTGTACAGTGTATTTGAATATTTTTAAAAAATATTTTTAACAAGACCCGTGCGAAATGTTGCAACAATATGTTAGCATACGACGTACACATCGGTATACTTACATACATTACGTACACGCAGTCTTGTAAAAGATATTTTTAAAAAATATTCAAGCACAGATATTGATTCAAAAAATACTCGAGGAAAGCATATTTTAGATATACATTGAAATATTTAAAAACGGATCATATGACGGGCACGAACACGCAGAACACGTCACACGAACGTACTAACGTCCGAATCATACATGGTTCGTGCGTGATATACATAATGAACCTATGGACGTATAAGAGTTTATGGTGGTAATTCATCTCCATAAACCTAATAATAACAAATCGAATGTCGATTAGTTTAGTGTAAGTTCAGTTGGCAAGTAATTAAAATAAAATAAAATAAATTTTTACTATAAACAAAATTTAATCAAATAAATGTATTTGTCTAATTACCTTGTACCCAGATTTCTTTAATTTTTTTATTTTTTTTTTTCTATCTACCAATGTTTTATGGATATGAATATATTAAAAAATCTTTTTTTTTCATCACAAAACAATCAAAAACCAATAACTTGAACCTATAAATGCAATAATTAATGACGTATTATATCCTATTATAATGATCATTATTCTACGGACTACCATGTAATACCCTGTAAGTGCATTAAACTTTTTTATTAAAAAATTTACATAACTCATGACTTATTAGTCATTAGTCATGTACACTCTGTAGACTGCAATAATAATAATGATAAAATAATAAATTTAATTAACTATGTAACAAATATGAAACGCATCAATGAGAGTATAATCGGTATTAGTTCTGATACCTTGAGTTTAATCCCTTTCTTTCTTTTCGTGCTTCGAATTTACTCCTTTTTTTTAAAAAAAAAAAAACTGGTGGTATAATGCACACCAAGAATAAAAGTTGGACTGTCAGAAAATGATTTTACCGTTAAGATCATAGGAATTCCTTATTAATGACTATACGCGCGTCACAAACATAAAAAAAAAAACAAATCTTAGTAAAAGTAAAGCTTACTCGCTTTGCTCAGAATCTAATATCAATTGTCATAAAATTATCGCTTGTTAAGTTGTGTTACCTTTATGCGCGCATTTTTTAAGCATTTGAAATGCTTGTTTTTTAGGATATCGCACTAAACTAAAGAGTACTTAATCACCCAACAGACAAAGAGACTGGAGAAGAGTTTATAAAGTTAAGAGCTATAAGTTATAACTTATACGTACTGATAATACAAAATGATCGAGCTGAAGTCTTTGTCACCTTATGCAGGTTTATAGTACAATAACTTTTGATTATGTTTTGCTTATACCATCGTTTGGCGGTACCTATTTTTAAAATTAAATTTTTATAGTAACTAGCGACCGGTATACTGCTCTATATATAACTATAATATATTAACTTTTGATACTGCAAGTATAAGTAAATAGGTATATAATTTATAGTAAACATGGTGTACTACCTAACCTGATAGGTACTTGATATCAACTCCTTGGGTAAATATTTGTTGTACTATGGGGACTTATTAGTATGGAAGCGTCGTACACTTAGAGCTATAGGTAAGTGAACAACTTTTAAATTTGATTAATAAATCATCGTGGTATGGCTGGGCATCAATTAGTTCAATTTTTAATTTGTTTTCATCACAGTAACTTTTTCATCAACTAATAAATCATAACTATCAAACAAAAATATATAAATAAAATATAATGAATGTATTGTAATTCTACTCTACCTTACGGCTTACAATGTTTATACTCGTACAAAAGTTTCCTGATTGAATGTTTAAAATTTTTAAACCAAATATTATAAATGACTAAATGAATACAACATGTAGGTGTTATAAGTATTAAAGATATCAAACATAATAAGTTATGGATTGCCGTTACAAATACATACTTATACCTACAATACATTCTGTAATTAATATACACAGTTAAAATTACAATAAGTTTTGCTCAACCAATACAATCGTACACAAAACAGTTTTTCAAATACACTGGACCTCGTAATAAATAAAAAAAAGTAACGCGCAGCGGTGGGCAATCGGTCACGTATTAGATTAAATTTCAATGTCAAGATTAAATTATTAATTTAGTTAAAATAACGAGTCGAAAATTAATACAAAGTTGTGTAATACATTAATACTACTAACTTTTAAATATCATGTTGATGATAAACGAATTAAATCGTATATAAAATTATAGAGGATTATAGGGATAAACGCGTTTGAATGCATTCAAAACAGTATTGAAAAATTATTACACTACTGTTTCGATATTCGCAGTGTGCGATTGAAAATTATGGAAGATTACTGCTTCTTATCCCAGTTGTGAACGTAGAGTATTTGCGTTATAAGCGTTTGAAAATGTTTGTAATCTTGGGGGTATCAATTTATCGCGAGCCGGCGTTACAGTTATGCAATTTCTAATACTCCGGTGCATTCGGTACAACACCAATGATACAACCATTTTTTGATATGACCATCACGTCATTATTTCAATGATGAAACTTAGTGATTAAATATCGACGTAGAGACTAATAAAATTTTGATTTTTTCTTTTCGGTTCATAAAAGTCGGGAAATAATCGGCGGTTTAACCTGCTAACGATCAAAGACGGCCCTCAGAATCTACAAATATTGAGGGGAGTCCAACAGTGGGGACACTCCGTAACCTATACTATTGAACAGTGATGATCATCGAACACGTCTTCGTCAAGGCTTGCATAAAACCCTTTGTAAAATTGTTTGGTATAAGATTTCCCCTTGGATTTTTTTTTTTTTTGCCGCTTTCAGCACCGAGGCGCGCTGCAGTTAAAAAAATAAAAAACGAAATTTTCGTATTGACAGTATCGACGTGCCCTGTACCTCTACTATATAGAACATTGTTGAGCGAACCGAGATAATCAGAAGGGGTACGTTAAAATATTTTTAAAGGGGGGACACCCTTCTGTCGTGTGACACTGTCAGTGTGTAAAATGCGTTGAGCAAACACGCACGTTCTGAGGACTGTATTATTATAATACGTGCAGATTTTTTTATGTATCTTTTTGCCGCCACCCTTCCCTCACCTTTTTACCGCGCCGCATAGCACTTCCCGTACCATCCGTCCCACGCACTTCACCCCGTCCCGCCGCCCGTCCCGACTACCCGCTCGCGCAAGTGCGCGAATGTGAGCCGTGCGTATTTGTTGTTCAATAAACCCCGTCCCGAACCGGGGTCACAGTTGGTCGGTCACGCGCGCCGCGCCATCTGACGTGAAACGGTCGGCGCGCGGCCTGCAGTCCGTCTCGCCGCGGCTCGGCTCGACAAAGCGGGGAACGTTTCGCCCGCGAATCGAACGTGCCCCAGTAACGCGGCCGCGTCCGTCTGCAAGCCTACTGCGGGGAGACGGCGATCGCGAAAACAATCACTACAGCTTACTGCTGCGGAAACGAAAAAAATACGCGGGGTGGTGCGGTCGCAGAAGCGATACACGTCTGTTTTATTTTCACCATACGCAAACCTAACACGAATAAATTCATCGTCGTCCCCGCCGTCAGCCGCGTGTACTGTTTGTTGTCTGTCGGTTTCCCCCCATCTCCCCCGTTTTTGTGCCGTTTTTCCAAAATCGTATTGTTCCTTCGCGCGCGCGCATGATTCCGATTGTTTTTAACGTTGTCGCTAAACACGGATAAACGCCACCACCGCTCGACAATAATAATTATACTTTCGTCGACGTTCGGACGTTTGTCGCGTTTCCGACTCTGCGCGGTGCCCGTCCGGAGTACATCTCCGAAATGGTACCGCAGCCGCCGTCACGTCGTCGTCGTCGCGGGCGCGTGTCCGCCGCGGCGTATCTGCAGCTGCGGCGCGAACCGTCGTCGCCGTCGTCGGTGTCGTTGTCGTCGCGGCCGTCGGCGGTGCTGCGCTGAAACGAAAGGTCCAACGGCGATCGCCAGGTACAGCTGTAACCTATACTAGACGATGTACGCGGATAATTTCACCTAGAATAAAACTAATCGAACGATTTAGTCTGATTATAAAACGTCACGATTGACGTTTTTGTTACATTCCTCATCACTTCTTCCTCCGAGATCCTCCAAAAACTGACGTTGGCAACAGTTTCTTTCTCGGTTTTCTGCCGATCGAATTATATCCGGAGGATATAGCCAGAGATATGACCCTGACGTGGTCTATCCAACTTATTGGCGTTCTTTCGAGGCTTCCGTTCCCTTCTTCGTCAGTTTCCCTAGGTTCAGTCTATCCCTTCTTGTGTAATATTATTTACTATAAAACTCGCGTTTCGTGCCAATCTGATATCCAGAACGTGCCATATTGACAACACTGACAAGCACTAGTCATTTTTTTCCCTTTTAAACGCTCAGACTGGTACGAAATACTCTACCAAATGTACCCATCTATAGTAAAACGCTCACTAGCCGGTAAAAAAGATAATTTAACGATGTTTTGAAAAGAAAAAAAAATCAAAATTATTGATTATAAAACATTACACTTGTCACCAATACCATTGTTTATATTTTATATTTTTTCTCGGGAATTTTATTTTGTACTGGTATATAAAAACCACTGGACAGTTGATCCATTTTTAAGTTAAGTTATAAGTGTTTTGTCTAAAGGTTAAGAAGTGAATAACGATCGATGACGGATGGATAGATGATATTATTATGTAGGTAAGAGGGATGGAATGATGTATGGGAAATGTTATTGTATCGTAGGGTTTAAAATGTCAATGTTTTTATTAAATTAGATAATTATTTTTTACAGGTGTCGATTTGTATTAATCGTTATTGGATTATAAATTTTTTAAAGTGTAGAATACTCGATTTAAATAATATCAAATAATCGATAGGAAGTACTCACAAAATACAAATAGTAAGTTTCCATTTACCATCTTGAAAACGCGTTGATGAAGCGACATAATCATCGTCGTTATAGTTATTAGAAATATAATATTTAGCGTCTAGAACGAAATTGGCCTACTAAAACCAACTATTTTAGTACCTACAAGTGTCATACCAGTTTCTCTTTGAGCTTAAAACGGCAAACGAGCATAAAGATCGTTAAAAAATAGCTGTATTGTAAAATATTTTAGATCTATTGTTTTACATCTCAAGACTTTTGTTACAGGTACCTAGGTACCGTTAAAAAGTCAAATTCAATAAACACACAAAACTGCAGATTACGACGAATCCATTTCCCTGATGTTTAACACTAACCTTAATCCCGTATACACCCTATTCTATCGCGTGAAATAAACAGTAGTGATTTTCCCGGAAACGCACTCTTGGCTTGTCCGGGATAAACGTTAATATGCACACCGGCGAAGAGATTTTTGTCATTAGATTATGCAAATCTCCCCATGCGAGTGAACATAGCACTTTTGGCGGCGTCACTGTCAAGTCGGTCTGCAGACTATGAAAGAAATTTAGTGCTATAAAAAAAAAAAAGTATTAATTTTATAAGGCTATTGTTAAGAATTAGGCTTTTCCGCCATTTTTCTTATTATTCGATTAGATAGTATAGATAAAGATGTGGACCATGTGTGATGTGGAGACAAAACGGTTTTATTCGAATACTAGTTGTATCGTGTTTAACATAGAGTTTTTTTTTACTCCAATCACGTATTATTTCCCAGGAATTATTGTACGTGAAGTGTTTATTTCCGATTGGAATTCTTCTAAATAATTGTCGATATTAACATAAAAAATCATTTTAAATAATCGTTTTTTTATGACCATCCCGTAATATATTATTAAAACTACAATACAACAAAAAAAAACCTCCCATTTCGAAAATTATGTTAATAAACAGGAATTTGAGTAAACTTTATGAACACCTATACGATACGATACAAGTAAATACAATTTTTCGAGAACACCTAAAAATATTATTGCTTGTTACTATTTAGTATTTATGTTTACACTATTGACCTAAATACATTATACGTTTCTAAGAAACGTAAAACCAAAAACCCTATGTGCAGAGATATGCTAATAATGTTCACTAAGTAAAATAATTGATGTCAGGGTTACATTGGTGTAAACTGTTTAATCAGAAAGCTTGTTTCACTACATATAATAGTCTGGTAAAGAAATCGTGTGGAAATGTAATTTGTATCAAGTCTCGCGACTTGCGTGTTAAAGTCAGTTGATAGCTCCAAGTTTTTTTCCTGTGCATAGCTTTGAGGTTAAAAGTATTAATATGTCGTCAAAATCGTAAATCTTAATGGTTCTCGGTCGAATAAAATGTGCCCGAATATCATTCAAAACCATTAATAACTATGCGGATTGTAAACAGCTGCTGGAAGTCTTAAATAGACGCGTTATTTTATTCTTCTACGAGTTTTTTATTTTAGTAGTTTTCATTCATTTCAACTATCTTTTATGAATAATAATATTTAGAGTAAATAAGATCAAAATCCCATGTACATTAAAACTATTCCACAGTAAAATACTGTAAAAGCTATTGAAGATTTAGCATTAGCAGTATTGAAGCGTATAGAGCGACAAAAAATTTAAAGTTAACTTTACGCGACTAAAAAAACTCAATGGGTTTTCATGTGTAAAAACAATAATAAACTTTGTGTACCAAATGTTATACATGCTTCTGATTTATTGATTGACTAATTTAATTAACGATAACTTTTAAACTATACCAGAATCTACTCAAAGCAATGTATTGAGTTATTATTCCGCATATAGACTTATTAAGGAAAAGAAAAATTCAGTTTTGTTGTATAACAATGAATTAGGCCATGTATTTAAAATCCGTAGGTAT
The DNA here is from genome assembly GCA_017140985.1 of Hormaphis cornu. NCBI lineage: Eukaryota > Metazoa > Arthropoda > Insecta > Hemiptera > Hormaphididae > Hormaphis > Hormaphis cornu. The sequence continues at coordinate 7,793,167 of CM029364.1, read as the reverse complement.
ACAATATGTAAAACGTGCTTTGTTAAAACCTCGTATTCTTATAAAAAATACAAATAATTAATATAAGCCATCATTAAGAAAATCTTTTCTATTTATCAATATTGTCTGATGTCAGTTAGCGTAATTAATAGTAGTTGGTACCTCACGCGTTTACCGAGTAGTAACAATAAAATATTCAAACCGTAATTCAACTCAAAGTTGTCGAGATTCCCTAAGAGTTTTCCATATAGATGGTTGAATTTTAGCACTAAGACTCATAAATAAAATGTATATTTATAACTTATAAATTCCTCTCGACGTTCAGAAAGTTGATGGAAATAAATGGTTTTCGTGTAAAAAAAGACCTTACCTTAGAGTTTAATGTTGTAACCGAGATTATAATAGACGCCAAATGTAAAAATATAGAGAAACTCTCGTAGATTAATAAATTTATTTTTATTTTTCTTGTTAATTTCTAAATGTGTGAATACTTAGTACAGTACAAAACTATTAGTAGGTATTTATCTATTTTTACGCCGAATAAAAAGTGCTCCCTGGGGATTCCGGAATACCAACACGTCGTCTGCATTGTGAGAGACGACGGGGGATCGATACTATTACAGAAGAATGTCAAAGGGCATTTTGTGCTGCACTTGTTTCCTAAAAACCAGCCAAATTCTTGTATGTTAAGTGACCCGAGAACGTGTACTTTAGCGTTTCATTGAGTAATATTATGGAATGTATGTAAATACTTGTAATGTATGTAAATACTGTAAATACATCTGGAACTGTTTTACGATAACGATAAAAATATTTACTCATCCGATGAATGGAACAAACGAGAGCTGTTTTTGGCGAAGTATAAAATACTCGTACAATTATTATTATACCTATATCTGTAGTGTGTACAGGACAATTGAATTATTTTGCGCGATTATGAAAAGCGACCGATTCGGGAACAGACGGTTTTATAATCACGCGTATAACGTGAAATATTATGACATGACGGCAAACGACGGCTTTTGACGTGAATACATTATAATATTATAGAGGACATCGTTTTTATAATAAAATCACGACGCTGTTTACAGGAATCTACATAACATAACACGTAAACCTACACGATTTGAGGCTGACAAATTTTTTCCATTTTCACTAGCTCGTCAACTGCTGCTGTAAGGCGGCGAGCAAAATAGTGTTTCATGAATACTGAGGAATTTCATTTTTGACATTTTATTGACACATAGAGACACGTATGGGTTCCTTTGATACTTGATAGTCCTTCATCTGGAAAAAATCACATAACGATGATTGGACAACAGTGTCTTGATTCTCGTGTAATTTAATGTAGGTTTACACTGTTATAGTTGTGCAATATGCATAATTATAATACAACATAATTACTATTGTCAATAAACATAAATATTGACTAACAACAATACCTTTACTAAAATAAACACAGTTGACGGCTGTATAGTAGCAGTAGTATTTATAATATATCATTTCAAGGGAAACGACTGTATTGTATGTTCAATGCTATGCAGTGGCGCAACTACGGGGGTGCTATGGGGTGCTGAAGCACCCCCAACTTCTTTTTTAGCACCCCCAACTTTATTTTGAGCACTCCCAAGTCCCAGGCAGTGGCGCAACTACGGGGGTGCTATGGGGTGCTGAAGCACCCCCAACTTCTTTTTTAGCACCCCCAAGATTTGAGCTCTAGTTGCGCCACTGATGCTATGATTGACGGATTGCTTCTGACATCCGTCCTACTAGTTAATAAAGTGAAAATTTCTGTATAATTTACCATAGTAAAATAATATACCGGAGTTTGTGTTTCTGAAGTTTTGAAGTCAGAGTTAGCCGATTGAAGAAAATAACGTTTTCTTGTTACAGCTAGGTAGTTGAATTATTTAACAAGTAAGGTTAAAATTACAAACAAAATGTAAATCAAAAACTGTGATATAAAAATTCAAGATACATATAAATAAATATACTATATTAAATTATGAATTTTTATACATTAAAAAAAAAAAGTATAAAAGCATGCATATTATGCAATATTATCATTGCTCGATTATTAGGAACTGATTTACATAAAGCACGTACGAATTTGAGAAATTTCCAACCACGAGTAACTTTCCATATAGTTTTTTTTTTAGATTTTTATTAATAATAACTTAATATTTTGGTATATATAGTAATAATAATCATCAACAAATTTTATTTTTATAAAGTATGCGCAGTTATTTATTTTTAAGATGTCAACCGAAAATGTTCATTAATTATTTCATAGTTTTGTATATGACATTGTATAATACTTAATAGTTATAATTAATTTTTATGGGACTGTTTATTTACTAGTCATGTTTTGTTTAAAATGATAGGACATTTTACTGTAATACAAATTTTGTTTTTCTTTTAATAATACATTATGTTAACTGTTTTTAATAATGGTTATGCTTTTAAGTATTAAAAAATCAAAAACAATATTATACGATTGCAACATAAACAAAAAATATTAATTATTCGTTGCTCCCCGTTAATCAGCCCGTTTGATTTTGAAAACGCTGTAGAAAGACGTATGGAATATTATCATAAAATGGGTATGAAAAAACTAAAAAGCTAGTGGTACATGTCTTTAAACCAACGACTTAGTTCAGGAAAAATGTGGCCTAGAAAACTTTATGTCCTATTTATGTACATTAAATGTATTTTGTATTCAGTATAATACATATATCGGTAACTATATGATATATATATATATATATATATGTATAATACATTGTGGGTGAATAAGAAAATGAGGTGTCTGTGTATGTACGATTGAAGTAGCTTTGGAATGGATTGCCCGAGGGAAGAGCGTTTTATACAATATATACTACTGACGTAACATCTTATGCGGACATATTATCGAAGGGAAATCCGTTGACGGTATGAACGAACGGTTTTATCTCACAAGTGAAAATAAAACGAAGAAAAAGTATATTATAAATTGAGAAGATAAGCAACGTGTGAAAAAATATTAAAAAAATGACCTAATTTACCACAACATTTTTAAGATGATTGTAGAATGTATAATATGGTGTGATGATAATATGATTTGTAGTTTCATCTTTGAAACTGATGTTCTGATTGAAGAAGTTTCTCAGTAAGCAAATACTTTAGTTGAAATTGTTGAAAATATTTTTGATTTTCAATGAAATAATTAATAGTTACATAAATTTTTGACATTAGATTAAAAAATAAACTTTTCTTTAGTTAATTGACTTATCATATCTCCATACTCGACTTGGTTGTTTGTATGATGGTGGTTTATTAGTACATAATATGTTACATTTTTATAATTTGTTGAAATAAATCACTTTTTTAGCTTTTTAATTCAATTGGAATTTATATAATACATTACCTTAAGGTGTCAAAATTATTTTAATAAATCACTCACAATTATATTATGACAGTTGTTTGGCGTGCTAATGAATTATGACATTAAAATTTACTACTTAATCGTACTAAGTCAGTATATTTATTCACGTTTTAGGACTTTTAGGAAAAGTAGATTATAAATATAAACGTAAAATTACATGAAATTGTATAGCTTTAGTCTATAACAATATTTAATTGACAAATAATTCTAATGATTTTAATTTTTTCCAATACTAATTAATTTTTATATTCCAAGTTTATATTGAGTTATATTATCATGATACAGAATTTTGTAATCGGTGTATATTTTGCGATAGAAACTATTCAAATTTAAAACACTTGTCTATCAGACGTATCTTAATGAACTTTATTACTGTGTTATTAATTTTATTTTTGACTAATATTGCCAATTAGATTTATGTGTATTAAAAAATGTATAATTAAATTCGTGATAGTTAAATATGTTTATAAATATTATATGTGTAAATGTGGAGAAAAATTGAAACTTAATTCGGCGATCGGAATACTCGACTTAGGGATAAGAGAAGGAACACGATTGGTTTTTTACAACGGTATTTTGACGAGGGAGCCAATTTGTCCCGCACACTATCATGTGGCTAACCTGAGAACGGGGTAGCGCCGGTTAATAAAGGAACGTCACACCAGCTTTGAGGAAAGGTGTGGCGAGTAATATGAGCTACAGGGGAAAGTCGATCAAACAAGCCCGTTTAAATGGAAAGCACTTCCGTTTTCCGTCGATTGCAAGGCACACGTTGTAGGTTCGTACGTCATGTAACTCGTCACGTAACTTGAAAAGTATATTATACAGAGTGTTCAATAAGTTAGTGGTGTCGCTAGAAAGAGCTTTAATTTCTGTAGGTATAACAAAATTGTCACTATAGAAAAATGTTGATAAATTATATTACTTTGAATACCCACTACAATATACTGTGTCCTAAATACAGAACAACCTCAACTACTCAGTTTTCAGCTACAATTTTTGCTTATTAAGTATAGAATTTCCAAAAAAATAAAACTCAAGTTTTACGTGTTTCGTTCAGATAAATTAAAATACAATGAATTGATGTAATTTTTTTGACGATGATTTCTACAAATAGGCAAAAACAATGTATATCACACTCGTACCCTCAAATGATATTTTGCAGTAGGTACATCTCTATATACCTATATACATAGTATGGAGAATTTTGTAAATTTCTGACCAACCTGTACAGATTTGGGGGTCAGCATGCTAATCAACGATTAAAGACATTTTGCTGTTGTGAATTTAGTGATTTTATAAGTAAAATAATACACCGCTTCTGTTTACATAACCCTCTCATACTTTCATTCCTATACAGTATACACCGATATCCACCACGTTGCGTCTGCGTTTGTGTCTTTATTTTCCCACTCTTCCCTCACATCCTGTTTGATATTATCGGCTCAAAGCACATTTTTGACCACTACAATTCAAATAAACATATATTTACTCAATACTTGCTGTTAAAATAGCGAATGAAAATTTGTTGAAACAAAAATGACCTCGATTATGCGTTAATTTTTTTATGTTAACTGGCATATAGTTCTACAGAAAATTTGTTGTTTTAACTGGATGCCCAAGGACATGAAATTGATTTTAATGTATTTAATTGCATACATCAGCTATACAGATTCAAGTGTGTTGCATACTCGTGAACAATAATTTTAAAGACTGTGCCATTATCTTTTTTGATTTTCGTAAAAATCGCTTAAACAGCTTCTAAATAATCGTCACGGCGTAATCGTTGTAGGTTTCTGCTAAATTTTTATCTAGTAACCACTGCGAACCTTGAATAAATTTGAATTTTTCGGTGACTTTTTCCGAGAATACGTTTAGAAAAGAAAAACTCTCTTTAAATTTAATTTCTTGGTCTCTCCCACAGACGCTTTTAATATGCTGGATAACTGAGCAACGTACAGCGCCCACTCGCTCGGTTGTAGTGTGCGTGGAAAACACTAAACGAACAAAATGTAAAATATTTTGTATTTATTGAAATGATTCTTGTAAGTTCTAAACGTACTAAAACGGCTAAAAACTTTTATAACAACTACCATAGGTTATCAAAGCTGTTTTGGTTAATATTTGTAATTGAAATGTGACATTTTGAGCAATTGTAAAGTTCTGTTTTGAAATGCTGTGTAGTTATAATAATTACCTACCTATTCAGTCGTTTAGTTAAAATATAGTGAAATCAGCATAATTTTCTTGTATACAGTATATCACGCAAGTGTTTCTTCAAAGTTTTAATATCAACATAAAACTCTTTAATGTCCAACTATGAAATTTATACTATAACTTGAAATACATTTAATGGGTAGGTACTGGTTTGTGTGCATTTTTAAGCGTGGTTAGGTTAGGGTCTCTCATTTTTATATAGATTTACTAAGTTAACCAAGCGGAGTGCAAGTTATTAAAGTATTAAAATATTCTTATCACTTAAAAATAATCAAATGTGGAAAAAATAAAAGTGTTTATAATATTTTTATTAATTATCACAATCATAAAATAAAAAACACCTGATTTTCAGGGGGTATTTCAACATCAAACTCTCTCCTGTGTTATCAACTAAAAACAATAAACATTTTTTAAACACTCTGTATGTGATTCAAACTAAAATATAACACCCATTATAGGTAGGCGAGAATATTTGATAGGAAAAAAAGTATAAATAATATTTAAAAAATTAAATGTGATTGATTGTGGACATATTTCAATAATTTCAAAAATTTAATTTTAATAAGTTTTCCATACGTTCGTGTACCTAATTTAATTAAGTACCTACCTATAAATTACAATATTATGCATATTTTATGGCATACATTATAAATACATTCTTCATTGTGTCAAACAGATCATTATTACTGTATAGCTGCATATTAATGCGTTACATAAAATAGGTAGACGGGGTAGTGTACCTTGAATAATTTAATATTTTTTTTTTTTATAATAACTACCAAATAATGAGTTTTTCATTTGGTGGTACAAAAAAATATAATACTGAGTCATATCGTTCAAATCGAAAAATGATATCAGATAAAAAAAAGTGGATTATATTGTGCTGTACGTATATATTATGTAGTGTCAGAAACAAAAAAAAGTAATCAACGTCAGTCATTATTGTATGAATATAACATTATATTTATACCCTCCTCAAAATAATGAATAGCTTAACTGTTTTTTTTTTTTTTTTTTTTTTTTTTTTATTATTTTACATATACTGTTTTAAATAAAATATTTCAAACATTTTTTAAAAATACGGTATGATCTATAACAGATATATTATAACGATGACTTATATCATCGTTTTTTGAATCAGTTACCCAAAACGTTCTCATAAACGTTGCCCTCGGATTTAACCAAGTTTAATAGTTTAAACAAACAACTTAATTATTCAATTTTGTTAAAATCAATATCAATTTAATGAAAACCGTTCATTTGTATTACAGTTTACTTGTTGTATTGACGTTAACCCTAAAGATTCAATATAACCTCTCTGAGTATTTATGTTGTATCTCTGATTTTATGGCTTCACAAACTCGAATTTTATACTTAGTGATTCACGATATAGTCTTCTAATGTTGAAATTTTAGAATAATCATATTTTTTTCTAACATTTATTATTTTTAAAGTTTTCAAGTAGGTACTGCAAAAAATAATTTCAACTAATTTAAGCTTTTTTCAGATTTGCAATTTTATCCCACTTTTGTGTTTTTAAACGAAAATTAAATTACCATTGTGTCGTAGTACGCCAAAAGACTATAACGTCACACCTATATTCTAGCTTAATCTCTAATAAAACACATAAAATAATTCAAAACTTTTTCCCGGAATCAAAATCGGACATTTCATCGACGTACAGCAGTTATTGCTTGCGTTTTAATCGATTTAGCTATAGGTGTTGAATCTTGTTCTAACGTGAATATTGTTATTCTTATTTGTGTCAATTGGTAGAAGTGTGAGTATTTTTAAGTTTTATCCTTAAAATACAGTAATAATTATAATACGTAAATAATATTTGATCAAATTATTCGACAGAAACTATGATATTTATCTGTATAATAATAATATATACGACTATCTCTATAAGTATATAAACGTTTTACTTTATTTTGATTTGTACTCTATGTAAATAAAATGAAACACGTCAGTACGTTCTTAGCTGAAAACATGAAACACTTATAATAACACCAGCGTGCCATTATTTAAAAAAAAAAAAATTGTTTGATAGAATGCAATATTGCTAAGAAGGCAGACGTGAAATGTTGTAATCTATATTTAAAGGGAAATTGAAGTCTGGAATGATGGTGTTTTTCTGTGTACACCTGTATAGTTATATTTACGAGGGAAATACTAACTTGCTTGCAGACGAATGGGCGGCAAGAGATTGACGGCTGACGGTCCGGTGTCCGGTTGATGGCCGCCGAACGCGATGCGGGCACCGGATTCGACGAAACCAATGGATGCGGCGGCGGCGGCGGCGGCGGTGGCGGCGACCCGCGTCTGCCGCCAATCGGCGCGGCCGTACGATGGACCGCTGCGGCCGCCGCGGCCACCGCACAGCCGGTGGACAGCCAGGTGGTGCGGTGGACGTCCATGGCCACCGTAGCGGCGGCCGCCGGCAGTGGCCTGCACCGCAAGGAGCAGCCGCCGCACTCTGCTGCTAGGTTCCCCGCGGGCACCAAGCAGCCACCACCGTCCGCGCCGGCGCACGAACAAGAGCTGTACCGCCGGTTGCACAGCAGGTCCCTGTCGTCCCTGCCGCCCGAGCCCTTCATGATAATGCGGTCGAAGGCGCTCAACCGGCGGGTGTGCATAAACGTGGGCGGCGTAAAGCACGAGATTCTGTGGCGGACGCTCGAACGGTTGCCGCACACCCGGTTGGGCAGGTTGCGTGACTGCAACACGCACGAGGCAATCGCCGACCTGTGCGACGACTACTCACTGGCCGACAACGAGTACTTCTTCGACAGGCATCCGAAATCGTTCAGCTCGGTCGGTATATAATACGATATACGAACCATATTAGGCGCAAACAGGGGGGTTTCCAAAGACTTAATAGGCCCTGACTGCTCTACAACGCCCCCCTGCACATTCTAAAAAAAAAGACTCCCCCCGTAAATTTCGTACTTTGCATCCCAAGTCGCACCAACCAAAATTGTATAACCACAAAATTATGCAGCAATAAAAATTGCTCAAGGCCAAGTGCAAATTGGTATATATTAACTGTATATTATAGCTCGAATCGCGAGAATAAATTTCCAATCGCAAACGCTGAGTAAAACTGCTGAAATCTATCTGTGATGTATAATTTTGCGTTTTTTGATTGTAGTATGTAATTTAAATATGCCAATAGTATTATCCTAAGCGAAATTCTTAAGTCTTGTGAAGTTCTCGCGGAAATAATTAACCCAAGTTAAGCCCAAAACTAAGGATTTTTGTTTAGCCTCAAGTATGGTACAATTTAATTGGGCTTTATATACGTATGGTTTCTTAGAATAGTACGGAATTCTCTCCACGCAAGTTCAACTCGCACTCGACCGAACTTTCTGTACAATAAATTAACTGAAAAACTACTAAGTAAAAATACCGCTAAAATAATTATTAAAAATATTGACACGTATAATATGAGCATGAATTTATGACACTTAGAATACCAATAGGTAGCAACGTTAACCGAAATAAAAACTTTCAACTTTCAACGGAGAACAAAAAACGGAAACCAATTTTCATTGCGACGAAAAACTGTTGGATATCGTCCACTCGTCAAACTTATTCTGCAGTACAGTGTGAACTTAATCTTAAACCCGTGTTTATTAATAGTTGACTTATAAAAAAAAATGTTTTGAACAAATAAAATCAATAAAAATTCTACCGCAGTCCGCAGTGACATTCTACCCAGTCACATATTTCACGACAAGTTGTTATTGAATTTTTATGTATTGTTTCGTTCAAAACAAAAACAACGATTCACATAGCGCAGAATCGTGTAACATAGCGCAGAATCGTGTAAACTACACCATAAGGCGATCCCGTATAGCGATGCTCAACGTCGAACTAACTACCTACCCTTGAGAGGTCTCGGACCATCGACAGTGGGTCACTTAATGTTCAAACGTCTGAAAAGTAAATAACAGTTGAGTAAATGCATTTCAGTTTTGCTTTGATTGCTGTAGTATTAATCGTTTTGATTGACCATTCGGCGGGTTCTGCAACGAACGGCGGAATAACCCGTATACGACTTAAACGCAATCAATTGAACTCTCGGTCAAAGTTTTTCGTAGCATCCTTCAGTTCGTATTCTATTTACTTACAACCGTGACTCCTAAAATTTTGTTTTGAGAAACCATACGTTCTGTTTCAAAATTTCTAAACTGCTTTGAAATACCAAAAAAATATTTTTACTAAACTTTAAAAAGTAAATTGAAAACGGTAAAAATGTGAATTTTTCATCATAACGTATTGAACACCTTCCTGTAAATATTATTTATTTACTAAATATCTGAAATCTAAATCTCTATTACTATAGATGTGTGACAGCACTCCAAAAAAAGTTTTTGAATGGTCCTTATAAGTTATAACATATTTAAATGATTTGCAAACCTTCAACTTTGAAAACCTACAATTTACACGTAACACGATAAATCGTATTATTTTCTTTTTTCTTTTTAATGGTCCTTTATCGAAAAACTGCTTACAAACATAACCGTTTCGATAGAAATGAAAACAAAAAAATGTATATCTTATTGAAATAATAAAAATGAAAACGATTATACCTACTAAAAAACGCTTCTAAATCAATGCGCGCGTGTAAGTTTTGCAGTGAATCGAGTAAGCGTATTTTGGACAAAAATCGAATTGTCATTTTTTCGCCGATCTCTAACGATATAATCCGCCTCGCAGCCGTCAAAAGTACACTATATATAGATACTAATCGACGTGTGCGTTAAATATGATAATATTTATAAGATTTTTCCGAACACCGCGATTGAACACAATGACGCCGCGTGTCCTTTTGTTATTCAAAATACGTGTACCGCCCCGGGCCGCACTCACAATTTTACATTATTTACTGTACAAACCATGCAAGATCGCATTCCCGACGATGCGACAAAAGCTAACACTTCAACGAACTATATTATTCATCGCGTTTTTACACAACATTTTTCTATTACGTATGTATTTTATTGGGCAAGATATTTTTCCGCCAAAGTAAGGGATAGGTATTTTCCCTTTTCCGCCAATTCACTATTTGACCAAAATATAAAAAGATCGATTTCTTTTTCCGCCAAAAATACACCTATCCCTTTTCCGCTAAATCAAAAATATTTACTTTACCTACCTAGTGTATACCCATGCAAAGTTGAAAGTCTGAGTAAAAAATATAAAAAGTGAGATCAAATTTAATTTTTAAAAGCACTTTTTACACAATACAAAAATTAGACAGAAAAAGAAATTGACCTTTTTTCAAATTTGGCAGCCATCGAATTGGCGGAAAAGGGAATCGATCTTTTTCTATTTTGACAAAAAGAAAAGTTATGATTTTGGCGGAAAACGGTTATGCCCATTTTATTTTGGTTTTTAATACACGTTTTCATACGATTAGGTCAGGGTCAGGGGTGCCATTTGGGGTGTCTTCTAGGGACACTATTATGCCTTATTTTATTGGCGGAACACAACTACTATAGAAATATTGGTCTTAACAAGTTGTATAACGGATATCAACCAATTCCGGTTATCTTTTCCTGGGTAGGTACAACATTGAAGCAGTATATATGAGCAAAATTTTTTTTAAATGAAGTTATATCGGCTCAAATTGAATTTTTAACTAGGGTTAAAAGTTTGTCGTAGGGGTTAAAGCCAATACCGGAGAATAGACGGATTTTTTTTCAAATGTGGGGAATATGAATAGTTTCGGAGGAGTTGAGCCCTCTTATTCCGCAAATTTACGCTTTAAGTGGCCCGATAAAAAAATCTATTGCATTAAATGTTCCCCAATTTTAATCTGAAATGGCGCCCAGTGATTTGGGCATTTTAGTGAGAATTTGTTACGGTGTGAACCCCCGCATCAATTATTATTGCAAACCATTTTCACTAATACTGTACCGTGCTGCAGGTACTTAATTTTTACCGGACGGGCAAGTTACATCTGGTGGACGAGATGTGTGTGCTGGCGTTCAGCGATGACCTGGAGTATTGGGGCGTGGACGAGCTGTACCTGGAATCGTGTTGCCAGCACAAGTATCACCAGCGCAAGGAGCACGTGCACGAGGAGATGCGCAAGGAGGCGGAATCGCTGCGACAACGCGACGAAGAGGAGTTCGGCGAGGGCAAGTGCGCTCACTACCAGAAGATCCTGTGGGACCTGCTGGAAAAGCCCACCACGAGCATCGCGGCCAGGGTAAGTGGATCGCGTCGGAAGTCCGGTGGATCGGCCGCATGCGGCACGTGCGTTGTCGTACACCACTCATATTGTTCAATTTTCGGTATAGTTTTTTTATTTATTAATTTTTAATTTGTCTTTTCAGTTCGAATTTTCTTCGTTTGCTTTGGCAATTTATGTTTTATGTTCTATTATACGTATATAATATCGTCGTTACGCAATCACGCAAACGGCTAAACGTCTCTCCATGAAAATATTTTTTTTATTACTACGATGTATAGAACTCGTATATACTCATATATAGAACGATCCATTTATTTTTAAAAAACCTTACTCTAAACTCTGAAATCAATAATGATAGGTATACCAAACACGTTATATCTAAAATAAATGTTTTACAAATTTTTGGTAACGACATAATGTTAAATGTTAATGGTATAACGTTTATTTATACACCTAATATCTGTGTCGACACACAATATTACGTTGCTGTTTGGTTTAAGCTAAACGTAAGTAAAATTTTATTTGTTTTTAGCCTGACTCGACACGTGTATAGTTTTAAAACTATGCGTTTTAATTATATATTTTAATGCTCTTTTTAAAAATACTAAAATAATAGGCACCCGCATAAACATAATATTGTTGCTATTAACTTCTTCTATATTAAATATCTAAAATTTTAAATTTTGATTTTTTCTTATTTTCAAAAACTTAAGTAGATACCCAACTAGGCACTCAAACACAATATTATATTATAATATTATCAATTTACCCAAGAATATTCTACGAAAATTCGGACGTGGAGAGACGGTGCGTTGATTTTTCAGTTTTGTTCGTTTATAATTATTTGTTTGATACGTTTTAAATGTTATATGATTTTATTATTTTGTTCTTTTTGAGTGTTTTAACAGGAAATTGTTGCACGAGGCTTCTTTAAAATATGAAAAAAAAAATTTGTTTTTACACTGGCCGCGTGTGTGTGTGTGCTCTCAACGCATATACGGTTTTCTACCGTAAAGCAAACGGCAAAAGAAAGCAATATTATATAGAACTCGGCAAAAGCAATATTATGTACGAAAAAAAAAAAAACAACAACAAATTTACACGCAACTGGAAATTTATTTAACACCAAGTGCGTGTGGAATGCGCAGTCTTTCGCAATGTACCTGTTCGTCACAGAAATCAACAGTTGGCTCCGATTGATACCGAAGACCCTACTAGACCAAAGACTCAATCACGCGACTGACACGACAGACATTTCGGGTTGCGCTCCGGCGCCGGGACAGCCATCGCCAAACAAGCGCGCGATTGACTTCCCGACCCCGGAACCTAGCCCAGACAATTTTTTCCAATAACGCATTTTTAACGATTACTTATACCTTTTTTTTTTTATTTTGTTACTTACACAAAACGAGACCATAATAATACGACTGATAACACAAGATTAAACAAATTACGCGTGCTGTGTGTGTGTGTGTGTGTACGTTTTGCGCCGTTTTTGGTTTGGTATTGTGTGTGCAAGACTGCAGTGGCTTTCTGGTACACGAAATTTGCTTTGGTTTCAATTTTATATCGACTGCAGCGGTTTTTTACGGACCGTCGCGTTTCAGCAGTTCGTGCGCACCTACCTACTTTCCCTTATCGTTGACAAACGATTGTAGGTTTTTTGTAAACCATGTAACATACACAATAGGTTTTCGCATTTTGTACACGGATGCTGGGCGTTTCCGCGATACCTAACATATTATTTTCGATTTTATCGTATCTCCAAAAAAGCCGTAAAGATAAATAATGTTTATGTATGTTTACAATCATATTTCACAAACAAAACATTGGAAAGTATAAATTTCACAAGCCACAAATAAAATACGTAAAGTAATATTATGACTTAATAGTTTATAAAACTAAATCAAAGATAAGATTTTACATCATATTTCGCTATTATTCGTTATTATTTATGAATATGACACTATACATCATATTTTGATATAATAATATTTAATAGATACCTATGTATCTATTTGTTTCCTCTAGACCAGTGGTTCTCAACCAGAGTGACACGGATACTGATAAGGGGTGACACAAAATCCTTGGGGATAAAATAAAAATATGGGAATTTTTTGTTAGGGAGACTGTTATAGAGACAGTATAGTGTTAAACTCTCATGTATTTATGACATAAATCCAAAAAGGTTGAGAACCACTGCTCTATACAGAAAACAACAAGATTATACAATACAGGAACGTATAGTTGAAAAAAATATTATGATCTTCTAAAATCTAAATCTTTTAAATTATTTAATTTAATTTAAAACTAAAGTATTGTTTGTATGGACGATATCACAACTTTAAAGAACAAAACATGAATAGTATTTTTTCCTTTTACGCAAAATTCGTTTTGTATTTACTTCTCGGGTTGATATTATTGAGCAGGTTATTTATGAGAATACTATGCATAATACTTTATTACTTATTCTATGTATATCTTGGTTCTATAGAGTTATAATTAGTTAATAAACGGGATACTTCAATCTCATTGAAAATCATTAAAATATATCGTCTATATTACTAATATATTTATAATAATATAATGGCTACTACTTGTAACCTTTTAATCTTAATCCGTTGAAGTATAAAATCAATTTTAAAACAATTAGTTTAAAAAAAAGAACAAACAAATGGTATGTACAAATATGCGTTTAAAACGATCGTAAAGTAAGACAACATCCGATTTTTAATGTATTTGGTTCTCCGGTTGGAAATCCATCGGAAAACGACATTCGGTATTAATATAAATTTAAATTAAATTTTAACTGGTCTGCATTTATTGAAAACGCTGCTTTCAATCAATATCGCTTATACTTGCTCAAAAGCACGTTACAAGTTATTTATATTATTGCACAGCATTTTGTTTAATGTTTATTGAATTTTATCAATGTATGAAATGATGTTATAGATTTTAGGCTGAAATTAATTGTCGACTATTATCCAATGTGATGCGAACAAAATATTTTGATATATTTCATTTTTAGTAAAAAATCTACATTAGCATTAACGAAATATTCATATAATACTATTAGATTTTTTTATTAAAATATACAAATGCAGTGTGTTGATTTAAATACGTCAATCATGCATAAATTTTTCTTGTACAAATTTTACTTTCTGCGTGTTTTTTTTAGAAAAATCATTAAAAAATGTTATTAAAATTAAAATTATAATTTTATGTTTAATGCGCATATTATATGACGTATACAAAATAAATATATAACATTTGAATTAAACTCAAATCGAATTTTTTGTCAACCTAACAACAATCACTTTTGATTCATTTGTGGTCTTTAGTAATATCAATTATCATAACTCAATGTGGTTGGAAGGTTCGATTTTCTATCTCTGTCTATAATACGTGCGGAAAAACGTAGAAATTGAGACGTATTCTACTTTAAACGTATCAACCAATCTAATTTTATGATACAAGTTCTTAAAACAGTGTTAAAAACGCCACAAAGTCTAATATTGAGAATAACTTTTCAACACGTTTTATTATTTTTGTCTACATTTTTCGAAAAATTCCAAATCTAAATTCGGAAAAGTCATTTTTGTCTTTCGCAAGTTGACTTAATGACAAATTAACATTAGTTTTGTCACATGATTAGATCAATCGGTACGCTGTGGAAAATGTCTTAATTCCTATAATTTTCGTGTGATAAACAGAGACCAAAAATAATCGTGGTTTCTAATTCCGTTAATATGATAATATGATCATTTAGAAAAAATATAAATATAAGTAGGTGTCTTAGTACTAGTCACGAATATTGTTTTCAAGACTGGGCGACGAGTTATGAAAAGCTTAAGTTAATTTAAATTTCAAGCTACTTTTTGGATTATTACTCTCAAAACTAATAAATAGAGTATTTGTGGTTTATATTAGATTAAACAAATCACCCTGCCACAAAAATTAACTTTAATTTACGTAAATACGTATTTCGAACACGACGTTACCACCGTCGCAGTTACCGTCGAAATACGTATTTACTTTAATAATTAAAGTCAATTTTTGCGGCAGGTTGATTTGTTTAGTTTATTATTCTAAAACAAATGTTCTTCAGCTTTCGTTTTGGACATGTTTGATTTTGTCAAACAAATGTATTTTTATTAGACGTTGTTTCTTTTTAATGATAATAGTTATTAATAAATCAGCAGATTTACAGTCCAAGTGTGGGTCTGGCTCGCAGTCCAGTCAGGGATGTTTCGAAAAAATTAACGAAAAACAGAAACTAAAAGTTAAAACGAAATACTTATGACGATTTGAAATTAAAACAAAAACTATGTGTGCGCAGATCTGCTGCAAGCTGTTCTCTAGGACAATGTCGATGATTTCGTGTGCGCTATTATTTTGTGGAATCGGCAAGCAAACCTCACAAAGTTAAAAACCGAACACACTGAATACGCATTCGTTGACCAGTGTGAAATCGTTTGCTCCGCGGGTGTCCATCACGTCACGCGAAACCCGTGAAAGTTTCTCCGTAAAACCGACGACCGCTGCACGGTCTATATTGTTATTATTATTATCGATTACCCCCGAGAACGCCGCGGAAACGACGTCGGGGCACGCGAACCGCACCACCAACGAACTTTGGGCGTCGGGATGGATGCAATAATGATAACCGAAACCCGTATATTATATAGTAACCTGACGCTAACGATAACTAAAGAAATAGTAAAAAAAAAAAATAATAAAAAACGCTGTTGTTCGTTGACGCGTACAATTTCTGAGTTTGTGTGTGTGTGTGTGTGCTACCGTATAAACTTACATCACCAAAGTGAACTTTCCTCCTTTTCAAAATTCACTTTCCACTAATTCCCTGTTTCGTAAAACGAAACTATAAATATTATACAGTTAACTTACAACGTATATAAATTTTCTTTTTTAACTAAATATCATAAACGGTCCAGTATGCACGTGTAACGTGTGCGTGTGAGCTGTTGTGTAACGTGCACCGCGTCTAACTATACAACTCTACTCGTACAACACCTATTTGGGATCGGAATCTGACCGGAGTCGATTGTTTGTGACCCAAATTATAGGTGATCGCCGTAATATCGATACTATTCATAATAATGTCGACGGTGGCGCTGACGCTGAACACGATACCGACGATGCAGGTGAAAGACGAGCTGAAGGGCGGGTTCCAGGACAATCCGGTGTTCGCCATGGTCGAGCTGGTGTGCATCACGTGGTTCACACTCGAGTACCTGCTGCGGTTTAGCGCGTCGCCAAACAAATGGAAGTTCTTCAAGGGTGGCCTGAACGTCATAGACCTGCTGGCCATACTGCCGTACTACGTGTCGCTCATACTGGTGGCCGAGACGGACAAGACGGACACGCATCAGTTCGACGACGTGCGCCGGGTGATACAGATATTCCGGATCATGCGCATACTCCGCATACTGAAACTGGCCCGGCACTCGACCGGGCTGCAGAGCCTCGGGTTCACGTTGCGCAACTCGTACAAAGAGCTGGGCCTGCTCATGCTGTTCCTGGCCATGGGCGTGTTGATATTCTCCAGTCTGGCGTATTTCGCGGAGAAAGAGGAGCCCGGCACCAAGTTCCTGTCCATACCAGAAACGTTTTGGTGGGCCGGCATCACCATGACCACCGTGGGCTACGGCGACATATACCCGACCACGGCGCTGGGCAAGGTCATCGGCGGCGTCTGTTGTATCTGTGGCGTGCTGGTCATTGCGCTGCCCATTCCGATTATCGTCAACAATTTTGCCGAGTTCTATAAAAACCAGATGCGCCGGGAGAAGGCGCTGAAGCGGCGCGAAGCTCTGGAACGCGCCAAACGCGAAGGCAGCATCGTGTCCTTCCACCACGTCAATCTGCGGGACGCGTTCGCCAAGAGCATGGACCTGATCGACGTGATCGTCGACACCGGTAAGTTGGTCGACGGTTATAACGTATGTGCTAGCTCACGTCGTTTTTGAACTAAGTACTGTATACTTTGAATACGAGACAGAGGTGTATTCTCAGCGAGCACAATGATTTATCAAAAAGGACGTAAAAAGTTTGTCTATATCAAAAATGTGGGAAAATTTCGGTAAATTTAAAAAATGTTTAAAGAAAATATTTCCAACAACAATTGTATATGAAAAAACAAAAACTAACGATGAATAAAAAAAGTCTATACGCAAAAATCGTGTCAACTGATTTCGAAATCTTTCAACTACACTACATAGTAAAATATGTTGTTTATGTTGTACTGTAAAATTTTGAGACTTTAAACTGACGACTAAAGTCTAAACAAATTGAAATAAATAATATTGAAAACAAACAAATTTAAAGTTCTATCTATTGCTTAAAATTTATCATATTCGATATTGATTTTTTTTTTTTTGTTAGTTTTTCCCATTCGTCTTATGAAAATTTCAAGTAATTCAAAACACTTTATGGATTTTTTTTTATTTTTCCGTTTTTGAATCGTACAGTTTTCAAAATAAACAAAATTTAAAAAAATGCTTCAGATTACATGTATTATATTACGTAAAGATAATTGGAGTATACGATCCAAAAAATAGTGAGAAAAATTAAAAACAACATTGTTAAATCAATTTAATTCTTTGCGATGTTTAGAATTTTAAAAAAACACACTAAATCGTATTTTTTTCGATAAATAAAATGCTTTAAATATGGGCAGTGCCAGATGGTATCTAAAATACTAAGATGAGTATAAAAGGACACAATAGTAGAGGGAAAACAATTACGTAGTGTTTATCTTTGTAATGACAGCCAAACGATGACTCGACAAACAACGAAAACTACTATAACGACGAGTCAACGTGTAATTTATAACCCCGAATATTGTTTTTGGCGAATTTGATGAACAAAATTCAGTGCTTTTATCCTACGGGCTACGAGGTTAAATGGGAAAAGTAGCCTTCCGTCCATTTTCTTGTCTAATTTTCTCATACTTTAGTCTTACTTTACGCTTGATCCTATTATAATTTTAAACTTGTATACATAAACAGCGACACGCGTCCTTTCTATGTTTAAAATGGCGTGAGCGATTAAGTCGTGGTTTGCACAGTTTTTTTTATCATAAAAAAATTATAATATTATAAACACGCATTCGTATGCTATCGTTGTATACCCATGTAATTTATTTATCATCTATTGGAACTTGGAAAAACATATGTGAAACTTAACTTGATTTTCAGAAAGTGACATACCAAAGCTGTCCAAACAGAATTCGGTTCGATCGCATGGTAAGTTTTTTTTAACCAAAGCGCTATAAACAAAAATATTTTTTTTTCATTATTATAAAAAAGTTTAACGTTGAAGAATGAATCCTTCAAAATAACCACACTGTAAACAAATAATTTTTCCAAATTTACTTCATGTATGCGTATTTTTTTTTTTCTAAGTTCAAACACAAAAAGTACAGTAAATTTAAATAAACAGGAAAAATTTAAACGATTTTCGTAAAGACTAAAATAAACTGATTTTGCCCCTTTACGCAGTTATAATAATTTCTCATCCAAAGATATTTATTCTTTATGCTGAATATCCTTTTCGAAATGGTATTAAATAATACAAATTGTTTCTTTAATGTTAAAATAATTACATAATATAAACAGGTGTTTGTTGTACAATGTATACGCGTCTTTAGCAAATAATTGAACTTCAAATTGAATGGCTAAATACATTTATAATACTAAAAATATGTGTTAGTGACTAAAAACTGGCCCACTTTTTGGTATTTTTGCGCGATGAACACTCAAACCAATTCCTAAAAATTGTATATTCTTACTAAAGTTTACCAATAAAAAAAAAAAAAACATAAAATTCTTCAGGTGTATTTTTGAAAGTATTCAAGCACAATTTTGGTCCGCTGATTTCAGTGCTAAAAGAGTTCATTCCAGCAGACTTGCACAAAATCTCAAAATAAAGTATCGCAAATGAATCGAAATAATTCGATTCGATTTCGAAGTTTAAGAAA
The DNA here is from genome assembly GCA_017140985.1 of Hormaphis cornu. Classification (NCBI taxonomy): domain Eukaryota; kingdom Metazoa; phylum Arthropoda; class Insecta; order Hemiptera; family Hormaphididae; genus Hormaphis; species Hormaphis cornu. The sequence continues at coordinate 7,773,337 of CM029364.1, read as the reverse complement.
ATGTTTGATACTTTTAAAATTTACGTACAAGCTACAGAACGCTTACTAAATGTATACTTGGTATAGGGAGTATAGTAAACTTCTCAACAATAATAATCGTAAAAGTTAATCTTCTATACAACTAAGTCGTTTTTTTACTTCATCAGTATACAAAACACGACTTAGCATCAAAACTTTTTTAGAAAAATGTATTTAACTTTTTTTACTTTCATTGGAGTCGCGTAAATTCCACAAACTGAAATATTATCGTTCCCCCTGTTTGGACTTGCATGCCTACAACCATACGTACGTGTATGTGTGTGTGTGTGTGTGTTTGTGTACGATAACAGTGGGCAGCAATAACAATTACTCTCAGTACGACGACACGAGCAGCGGCAGCGAGACGATCCCTTTAAACCCTACGGCGCCGGCGCGCGGGGCTGCTGTGCCCAAACTGGAACACCAGACGCTGTTGGACATCGACAACCCGGAACAGAACGCCAATTCGTTCGGGAAACCGTTCGAGAGCTCCGTGAGTAAACTCTGTGCATTTATCGAGTACCTACGTTTAACTACAATGACCCAGGGCCGTAGCCAAGAAGAGGACGGTAGGGTCGATAAATCATCCCCCTTCTCAATGGATCTTTTTTTTGTATTTGGATCTAAGGTTTACCTATACAGCAGGCTATACAGTTTTGGCAACCCGAAAACGCTAACAACTTGGTTTCACGGCCCTGAATAATGTTCGGCGGCGGCGGCGGTC
>CM029364.1:7671534-7772495 GCA_017140985.1 Hormaphis cornu | reverse complement strand
AAAAAAAAAAACATTATAATACTGTTCACACTAATCGAAGAAAACCGTGGTTTTAGAATCTAAATTGTTAAGCTATTGTGAGCTGTTGCCTGCTGAAGTCGAACGAATTGTACACGATAAGTTTTTTTCGTATTTGAAACATTTATAGTGTAGTGTTTTTCACAATTTTGAAATTATGTTTTTTTTTTTTTTAAGGTGAAATCTGCCTCCGAGCTATTTTTAAAATTTACTCATAGACTGACTAATTTAAGAAAAAAACCTGCGAGTTCATAACTTTCCGCGGATGGCCGAAACTCAAAAACCAATTATTGTTTTCGTGTTATTATTCACATTCTTGATTAATATTGAGTTTGCAATATTATGATACAATGACCGCGGTATCTATCTATTAAAAATTTTACGTTTTTTTTTTTTGCACACGCGTAGATAAAAAAAAAAAATTGAAAATTTCTAAAAATTTACACATAATAATATAATATAACACCTAGCTATCCAAATGAACGTTTCAATTAAAATATAATAAGGTTTCAAAACCTTACTATAGGAACAAATTATAGTAGTTGGGACGTACATACAACATTTCTAGAATACACTTTGTACAAAAATGTTTAGTATAAACGAGGGGTGCTTAGAATGTTCTCTGCAGTGGCTTAAAGCGGATGAGAGCTCTAAACACGATTAAGAACCATATTACGGTGTACAGTAGGATATAATGCGTCGACCTGCCATTGTCAATATACACGCGCTTCGGTTTTCGGCTCTTCACGTTGTACTGTCTTGTAAGGTCAAACTATTGTTCTTAACTCAATGTATAGTATACGACACTCGGTTAATGTGGTTCTGCCATTATAAGTCTGTCACTGAGCACATCAGATCTCGTGTAAAATGATTATATTGTAAATTGTAATAATAAAATTACATAATCAATATTTTAAATACGTAAAAATTAACTAATTTATATGCTTATTGATGCAGATTTTGTCAATTTTTCGTAATATGTTTGGTTTTTGCGGGACATTATCACGTACTGACATTTTAATTTTTTTTATGAACTTTCGTTTTGTTTTGATTTTTTTTTAGGAGATTATGACCTCGTATTGTTTTATCGAAAACTTAGACGAAAATTTCAATGAGTTCGAATGTTGCTCTTGTAGACAAAAGGTACAACAACTTCTTGATTTTACAAATTACTAATATTATTTCTATGACGTCATAGTCAAAGTCATATGTATTTCTCTATAATAGTTTTTTTTGCAAGTAGAATTTAGAAAAAAATAAAAATCTGTAGTTAGTCTTTATTAGGTATACGTAATTAGATATTATCATATTATCATTAGTCGTAATTGAATATATTTCGTTCATTAGAACTAATTGTAATTTCGCCTCAACTTACGTTCAACACGTAAGGTTAATGTTTTCCAAAAATATTTTAGCCATAATATTTATTTATAGACAGTCTCAAAAAAAATATGAAAGTTTGTATTAATGGAAGGTAATACAGTTTTTAAAATAATACAAAGAGTAAAAATAAAGAATCGGGTAAGTACCGCGTCTGCTGACCTAGAAACATTTAAAGCGAATTTACATACAGCAAATACATAGGTATAGGGTTGATAAAGTGTAAATATTTTTTTTTCTTTTTACTACCATTCTGTTTTTAAATGGGTTGAAAAAACAACACTGCATAAAACTCTAATGCTTCGTTTTAACATAATGAAAAGGCAATTTTTTAAAAAACCATCACATATTTTAAACGCCTGTTTTTTGAACGTGCCGACCCTGCGTGAATGCAATAAAACATTCTTGGAACGTGAAAAACTTTAACTGTTTGCAGTGTGGGCTAATTTATTGTGATTTCCAGTCGACGCTGTTTTCTGTATCATCGTGTGCATTCCCATATAGCCTGCAGTTCTTCTACAGTTAAAAATAAGATAAGATAAAATTAATTACGGTCTCACTTAAATCGACTTTAAATTTTGTTTTAACTTAGAAGCGTAATGTTGACACAATTTAACCAAGTAAAATAAAAAATTTACTATCCCTGAAACTTCCTTTCTTATTTTAATTGTTATAAATTATACAACATAAGTGTACCAATTATACTTTGTAGTTCTTAATAGTTATAATAACGTTATAAAACAAACTGAAATCGTTTGCTGCAAAGCACAATTTTATCAAAAAAAAAAGTAACAGAAAGCCCATAATTAAACTATACAAAACACATTATTATCTCGTGATTGTTTTTGTGTATAATGACTAATGATGGAAGAGCATCGATTGCAGTTAATGAAATAGAAAGTTCCAATATTTTATTTTTTATCTTCTGCACTGCTGTATAGAAAAACGTCCGTTTGGTCTAATTGTTGACATCGACTTTTTATTTTTGAGCTCGTGGGCCACTGAGGCGCCAAGTAAATGCCAACACCCTAGTTTATAATTAAATTACGAAATATGAAAGTCAGTACAGGGTGAATTCGATACGACCTAATTTCATTAAAAACTTAATCCAACAATGAACAATTACAGATGATATATTCTGCCGTCAGCTGGCTGTACGTTGTTTATTTATAAAACTTTTTCGAATATTTGGTAAAGGGTAGGAGGGGGCTGATGTATAAAGTTGGAGCAAAAATTAAACCTTAAGTTTTCATTCATCATCTCAACTTAATAATTTTGGTTTTATTCAAGTTGAAAAATAAAACGAAATTTAACTATCTGATTTTTTTTTTTTTTTTTTTACTACGACCTGATCATCTCGCCGACCAATTGATTTTTATACTTCGGCGAGTATTACAGACATGGCGCGTTTCCCTTAAATTTACTCTGCGTCATGTTGAAACACCGTTCTATATTGAGCTATAATTATTTTTCTCATAATTTATTGCTCCTAAAAACCGCATTCGGCGTGATCGTCGATATATCATTGCCGCGAGTGTTGTTTCGAGGAGAGGAATAATTCAACAAACACACGTAGTACGTTAAATAATTTAAAAGCTTATGATAAATCATCGCAATCGAAGTAATGATTTTTAGTATTTTGCAGTTGACTAATACGATTTAGCACTGCAATTGATATAGAAAACGTATATAGAGTTGAATTTTTACGAAATTTGTTCGTACAATCATACTTGTCAATGGCCCATGAATTTCTCGCAGACGCATTTCGCACGCATGAGTCCTATATAGTACCTACGTATAATACAGTTGTTGTGCCCCCAACTGTTACAGTAGAATTAGGATTAAGTATAGTTATATTTTGATCACACGAAAATCGCACAATTTAGTAGTACGTAATACGGCAGTAAATTATAACGATAATTGTTACATAACAATAACAATTCACCACGGTTAAACGTGACGTAACGTCGCGTGGCGGTACCTAGCCGATGTGCAATGGCCACGTGCCACTGCTCACGCACGGTTACGTCGCCGGTTCGTTTTTTAACATCGTCGTAAAACATTGACGTGATGTTACATTAACAGGAGGTGAAGGAGTATTTGGATGCGGAACACCTCACGCCGTATCCGACCAGCGAGGCGCCGCGGACGCCGCCGCTCAGCGTGGAGATGCGGTCGCTCAAGCCGGAGGACGGCGCGCCGCCGGCCACCGGTGGCGGTGGCCAGTGGCGTTCGCGCAACGAGGTAGGCAGCGTCGACAGCTCGGACACGTACATCAGCTGCAAGTCGCAGCCGTTCCATTCGCAGGGTGACCTGACGGCGGCAGACGACGCCGTGTTCGAACCGGCCACCGTGGCCAGGCCGCTGGCCGGGAACGGGAGCGGTAACGGCGGTGGCGTCAACGACTCCAACCTGTACGTGAACCCACTGGAGACCTCCGACGGCAAGGGAGGTCCGGCCCGGAGCCTGGGCACGTCGCCGATGGACGAGTGCAAAGAGTTTGGCGGCCGGACCGCGGCGACCGGCAGTCGCGGCAGTCTCAACGAGACGGCCAAACGGCGCAAAACGAGGTTCTCGCAAGTGAGTCGTCAGTCACCGCGGGAAATATAACCCCGGAGGGTTATGTAAAAAAAAAAAATTAACGTTCGAGAAAATATCACGTACTCGTGTGAAAACTTATAAAAAAATTAATTAACTTTTTAAGGAAATTCGAAATATTCGAATACGTGAATTTTCGCAGTTCTTGTTTCATAATACTCTCAAAACAAATTTATAATCGGTCGGCACAATTATTATATTTGTTTAGGAACATTTGTACGTTTCCGCTATCTTTTTAGGTAGGTAACAACTACTCTAAAAATGCTCGTATTTGTACTCATTGAGCTCGTTCACAATCGTTATACTTAACAATTTATCATCTTTCAAATGTATAATATACTTATTACGTTAAACTACACGTTCCAAAACAATCGACCACCTCCGTTAAGTCGTAACAGCTGTGAACTATACACCCACTTTATAATAATCGGTTCTGTTAAAAGACCAAGTACCTACAGTTTATGTCAATACCCTATAGTTAAATGTTTACGCGCCTTTTTTCTTTTTCACTGTTGAAGCAAACGGAAATAGGAGAAAGTTTATTTGGCCGATCGTCCCAGGAAAGTTTGGAAAACTCGCGAAAGCGACGGCCGTCATTCGGATTGTCGACCAAATCATTGACTAATGCTACAAGGATAATCAATCAACATTTATTCGGGTTACCACTGATATCCAATAAAACAGGTACTGTATTATTACGTATCTATAAATGACTAATGGAAGTATAAATTGTAATGCGCTTATAAAGCAAATTAACAATACTGACCATAATGTTTAGTGCCCGTTAGTCGTATAGTTTTGTGCGTCATTTGTTACCAGTGTATACTGTCTACTGGTGACGCACTAAATACTGGTAGGAAAAGATTTGGGAAAATTTAAATTTTTAGGTTTTTTGAGGGGGCTGGGGAAACGGCCGAAATGAAAAATTTACGAATTTGTTTGTATTTGTACAACTTCACACTGACGACGCGCGAAATGCAGGTGGGAAAAGATCTTTGAAGATGCAAATTTTGAAGTTAGGTGGGGCCAGTTAAACGTTAGGTACTTTACAGCCGTTTCTACTGAATCGCGCAAATTCGCACAGAATTGAAAAAACATTACGAGTGTACCTGATTACAAAATGGCCGACTAACGTGTAATATTAAAGGATATTTATAAAAAAGAAGAATATTTATAAAGGATATTATTCGTGTAGTATGGTCTGCAATTCCTTTATGCTATATTTTAACTTATAATAGGATTACATTACAGCTACCTATGTATTATACAGTATAAATATTGGCGTGAGAATCCGATATGTTTGGAGATAACGCGTTAGAGACCGAAAGGGCCGCTGGATTTGGGGTGAGTTTGCGAAAGTTAGTTTTTACATACGTAGGTATGGGGATCACTGTAGCTGATCACCATCGAGACATATTATATTGTTTTTATAGATGTAATTTACTTACTTTTACTATTCGTAAATATTATCAATTAATTATTAAGTTGTCATATGTATACATAACATATCTATGTACAATTGTACCTAAAAAGTGGAAATCAATTTTAACTTTTGTCTGATAGTGATAAAATTGTTCACGAATTTTTTAATTTTTCACACAATAAATAGATATTAGCCATAGATGCACCGATACAATTTTTTTAAAGCGTTATTTAATGTTGAATCTACTGCAGTGGTACAGGTAACAAACATATAAAATTAGAAAGGCACGCTGTTTTTTAAATTGCCAAAGTGTGCGAGGAATATTGCGTTGGTTAAAAGTCCGTTGATTTGAAGTCTCGAGTCACAAATACTCAAACGTACCTATTGTTTTTTATTATTTATGCATAAACAATATTGGATGTAAATTCAAATTTAAATCATTTATAAAGCATAATCAACAAACTAGCTAATGTACCTTAGTATACATACAGTTCATGTTATGCCCTCAAAACAATATTATAGTCCTAATAAAATGCATACAAACAAAGGCGTATTTATGAAGGGCTGTAGCCCTCTTGAAATTACAGGAAAATTAAATATTTCCAAATTCCAATCACCATTACCCCAATAAATTCATATATATATATATTAAGCATTTTTAATATTTTATACAAAATAAATAAATTGTATTCAGAATATTGGTACCTAAAAACATAAATTATGATACCTGACTTTTATTTTGAAAGTATATTACATTAATACGTCTTCGAAATTTGTATTATTCTAAGAATTACGTGACACATTAATATACACTATGTACCTATACTTATTAAATTATTATATATATGTAGTACTTACTACTCAGAATCTTTATGATTTATGGTGCCAAATAATATGAAATGTTGTGTACTTCCGCAGTATCAGTTTTTAATACAGCTAAGAATGGATTCAGAATGGATATTTATATTTGTTTTATTTATTTAAGTTTATATATTTTTTTAAGTTTGCCGGATTATTGGCAAAAGTTTGTGAAAAAAACAAAAATGAATTATGTTACGTGGCCAAAAAAGTGCATCTGCAGGCATCGAATATTTTCCCATTTATTCTACGTACGAACATAAATATGTTATGCATGTTTAAATACATAGTAGACGGCTTATAATGACTTGATTTTGCTGTTTTTGTTTAGCGAATGACGCGTTCGTTAACAGTTCACACAAATGTAATCAAATTTAAAATTTTATTTCTTGTTTGAACGCGAATTAAAGTTGTCTAAGCGCCGTTTTAACTAAAACCCTTTACATTGCTAGTTTTAAACATTATATTACCTAATAAATAATACATTATCACCTGTATTGATGTTTACAAATTACAACGGGAGCGTTTGTTGAATGTTTAGCATCTACCTTACCGTATAATCATTATAACGTAAAACAATACCCTATTTTACTTATACGTCATACAACTTCTTGCCTTCCTTAATTTTCGTGTTTTCAATCTTTCGAAAAACGATTCTATGTCGTTGGCAAGATCAGTATAATGCAGAAAACCTATTCTTAAAAATGTTGTAAAAAATGCACAAAATGTGAATACAAAATACAATAAATATGCCACTATATTTTTCTACTTATAAAGTTTGGCTGTAAAAATCAAAATTGCTCTTTTGTCATAAAAAAAATTACCGAACTTGTATACAACGATTCGCTGAACAGCATTTTGATCGTTGAATACATACAAATGTAGAGTAAATACGTTTATTGAAATATAGTATAGATACCAGGTAGGTACCTGGTACGTATAACATTAAACATCATGATATCAGTGTAAATATATACGACCATATTCATAATAATAATATTTAGACAGTATACTGTATACTTACTTTTAGATATTGTATTACCTAGGTACTTACGTAATTTTATTGAGCATGTTGAACTTACATTTGAATATGATTTTGTGATAATTGAGATATCTACCAACAAAAAGTATCGTATTGGTTATTATTATTATTTATTATATTGTATATAACATTTAAAATCATATTAATGTATAGACGGTAGATAAGATTCATTAGGATATTATGGCCACCAATGTATAAATTTGTTTGCCTATTTTTATATAATATCATTAGTGTCGGTAAAAAAATCCAAAAACCAAAATATACTTCATCAATATTCTGTGCTTTAATACCATAATGATAGACAATAGTGTGTACTGTGTAGATAGATACGTTTAATGTTCATGGTAGACACATACCACCTACTTTACCAACACAATTGAGCGTGTTCGTAGTTCTATATTATCTATATCATCCCTCTAAACCGTCTGGAATCTAGAATAAAATTACGTAGGAACAGAATAGTTTTAATAACAATTTATTATGTATTTATTATTTGTATTTGATATTGATCTACTACTGTAATGATAGATACTCGTACATGCGAGCCATTAGAGTTATTTTTTATTTTTATTGTACTCGGTACAGTTATGATAATCAAAATACTAAATATTTAGACAATAAATAGACGATAATTTTATATAAACATAATATATCTACTACTGATCAACGTTTTTTTTTTATGTGCATAAGTGAGGTCAATCACTCTGCATTATTTAGTTTCGGTGTCATAAAATTAACGTATTCTTGCCTAGTGATAAAAACAATAAAATTGTATTAAATAATATATTTGTACAGATAAAATAACATATTATGCAGTTCTGCTGCAGCCTATAATAACGAGTAGGTACTTACTACTGCCTACTTATATTTTCTTAGTGTGGATTTCAAAAAATTGTTCGTTATTACATTACAACTATTGTTTTTATTTATTTGTATGTTGCTAAGTAACGACGAGTTTAACGATTTTTAGTGTCGCTTTTAACAAGATTGCTCCCCGCATAAAAACGTAGGTTCGATGTTGAAAACTGCAGTTAACATTTATCAATAATATACACGTATTAATATAGATAAACAAAAGCTTACAGCGGCAAACTTCTCAGCGTTTAACAAAAATAAATACTTTATTTACGCTGTAAAATTTGAATTATCAATCATAAGTGATTCAAATACACAAAAAAAATGTATTTAATTATTTCAAAAAAATTTCGTATAATAATGGTTAAGACGATGTACCTAGGTGAATTAAATGGGACCAAAAATATTACAAACCCAAGTCAATCTATTTAAATACTTATTTAAATTTTTACCGTAAAAACCGTACTATCAGAAATCGGAATTTGATGGTCAAATTTAGTTTCTGAATAGAATACAATGATGCCCTGCAATAATCGGCGACTGGTGTTACTGCAGCATTTACTTTCAAATATTTTTTAAAAATCAAATGATCAAGTTTTTCATCAACGATTAAGTCAAGTTTAGTTATAGATTGTTTTCGAGAAAAATTCAGCTATATACAATAATAATTACCACATAAACTTTAACACTGATTCAAATTTTACAGACTTTTCAGTAAATTTTTAAGAATCATGAGCAACAATTTCTATTCGTATTTTATATCCTACTGTACTTATGTACAAGTTGATTATTTTCAAACTTATATTATAAGTTATGGTTAATACTATGTGCATTATTAGTTTAATTAAGATGTTTACCCTTTTACAACGGCGTCTTGGCCACGCGCTGTTTATTTTTAGGAAAAAGCGGCAAGTCTACGCCGTCGTCGATGTCGGCCGAGTCCATAAACCGTTCGCCGGAACAACACCGGCGGTCCAAATCCATCCTGAAACGGCACCACCAGAACCACCAGGCAATGGCATCGCAAGCGGCGGCACTGCAAGACTCGCAGCTGCAGTCCGCCGACGGCCACCCGTCGGCCGCAGCGACCCACGGCTGCAACCGGATGGGCATTCGGCGGACGGCGCACGCGGTAGACCCGGAGACGGAGAAGCTCATACCGGACAGCGCGTCGGACTGTTCGCCGGGCAAAAGCCCGATGTCACCCCCGCAACAACAACTGCAGCCGCCGCCGCCGCGCAACAACAACAACAATCGGACAGGCGGGGGCCCGCGGGCTCCGATCGAAGTGGCGCTGTTGCAGGATCTGCTCGAAGACACGGGCGGGCCCATATTCATATGCCCGCCGCCGCCGCCGATGAACGCTGCCGCCGCCGACAACGAAAAGCCGCGGTACTCGTAGCCGTCGCCGCCGCCACTTCATTCCGGCCTTTCGGCAGCGCCGCGAAAACCGCAGGGACAGATGCAGGCCCTTGTGAAACGCCCTTTCATCGGTGGTTTTTGTGCCCCGAATTTGTGTCCCATTTTCACCAAATTCTCTAACAAAGTTTTTTTTTCTAAACAATGGCTTTTGTCCGAAGCCCCGAGAAGTTCAGTCGCCTTTCGGTCGTGTCCTCCCTGTTCCGGCACTCTTCAAATCCCGCCAGACCTACGCACGAGTTGCGCCTATCGTCAACAAAATTTACTGAAATGTATACCGACAAAATTGTAAGACCTTGCACAGATTACATTCTGGACCTCGTAAAAAATAATGAAAACGGTTCAAAATAAAAAACCATTTCATATTATATCGATAGGTACTAAAAAAAAAAAAAAAAAAAACTTTTTCGAATCGGTCGTTGTGCGCGCATCCAGTACAGTTTGACGCAGAATCAGTAAAAATAGGTGTGTAGGTCAACACATAGCTGTTAGGTGTGTTGATCAATTACAAGGAGTGAAAAGTAAAAATTAGCTTTCTCTATAATTCCGCCGCTAATGCCTAACTTTGCAATCAATTCTAGTAATTATAAAAATTTTTAATACATATTATAATATTTATTTAGTTTATGTATACCTCCTAACTGGTAGGTGTCATAATAACATAATATTGACCACGATGATGTTTATATAATGACCATTATTACTACTTATTCTGGTATTGTTGATGTATGTACCTATCTAAAACCTAAATTATGTATGGCGATCATTATTGTATTAAAATGTTTTCAAAAACGAATATTTTTTATAAGAACGGCAAAACAATTAAACAAGCATCAAAACACTTTAATAAATGAAAAAAACGGATTGATTTTGAAGTATGTGTGTATAATATAAAGGTAATACATATTATATTATATATACATAGCTTATATTTTATAAAAATTTAACTATTATTCGATCATTTTATTATTAATTGAAGTGCGCTATACTGGTGTTCACAAACATGAAAATGTAGGTAGGGTATTATAAATTAACGCATTTTATGTATATTTACGCATAAAATCGTTTGCAATAAAATTTTATATTTTTTTAAGCAAATGAGTCTTCAATCAAGTTCGTCAAGCTCAAATGGACTCCAATTATAGAATTTTTAACGCAATTTGGGAATCTTTTTTTCTCCATGGCATTTATTATACGTAGTAGCTGGTAGCTATAGTTGACGTTAGTCAATAATAATAATTGTTGTTGAGAAAATCAAAACTAAATTTCAGGATAGGGCTATACACCTCCCCGAGGCTTTCCTACAGGCTACACTTACATCCCCGTATAATACTATAACCCTCCTCCAAAATTTGAACAATTTTCAATATTTTAGTAGATATGAAGCACTCTTATGGATGATGTCGCGTTTTTAGTAATTCAACACCACCCCCCAAAACCATTCAGTGGATTTTCCCCTATGACTTTCTAGGTATACTTTCATATATTTCACAAAATTTGGTTTTAACACAACTAAGTATAATACTATTGTTATGTGCTAATATACTTGTATATTTACAAAACTAAAAATGTTCAACAAAATCTATTAAACTCTGACTTCTGAGTATAGCAAAGAATGTACCATTTATTAATTATTTTCACTACGCACTTGAATACAGATAATAATAAATAACGATATATATATATATATAAATAATGATAAATAATAATAACATAACTGTTCCGTCTGGACAATTTGTATTTTACCTGCTTAATTTTTACTTTGTCGATAGTGTGTTAAAATAATTGTTTAAATTACAAGTGTTACAGATTTTTTTCTTAAAAATAAAAGTAGATACCTACCTCCCAAATTACTAAAATGACGATACACATTAATACCAATGTGACTTGTGCACCCCCTGTTGCTGTTATAACCCTACAAATTTCAGCCCTGGTAGATATTTAATAGCTATAATGGTAAATTATTGTGATACAACTTGCAAATAGCCTCAAAATGAAACTATTCGGTAGGACACATTATATTATTATTACTATGGAAACCTACCAGTGACCTAAAAATATACACCGTTAAATTCCTGGGAGGCGATTAATTGTTTTAAGTTACAATAAATGTCCGCGTAGTGTAGGTACACACTGACCATGATACGTCGAGCACTTGTACGCCGGTGGTGTAAATCAAAATCTACTACATCATAATTTTTGTAGGTAACTAAAATAATTTTCAACTAAACCTATAATAATTAATGTCGTTTCTTTCTTTTTTTCTAACAGAGAGATTTTCAAATTTAAATCGTTAACAATATTGTACGATGCAATTTGATGCATATACCTACCTAATATTACATAAACGAGAAATGCTCATTTTATCATCATCATTAGATTGTAATACTTAATTACTTATATTATAGTCTTAAATTGAAGAAAATTAATTACCTATAATAATCGTTCACAGTAGAATACGTAGTCTTTTTGTAAAGGACGCTTTTTTTAATGCTTTCATATCAGTTTGCAACTGTTTAAGTAATTATCAACTCAAACTTAATATTATCAATTATCATTTACAGCCTCACTATGACGGTACAATAAATGTACAGATATCTTCACGATGATAATAATATTCATATGTAAATTAATTGTCAAACCGACGTTAATGAGATCTGTAATTCAGTAATGCATTCTCAAAGTTCAAATCAGAGTTGTCATTATGTAACCCAAACATAACATAAACTGTCAAAATATGTGCCGCCTAATACATTTTTTAACCGTTTTGCTAAAATAAAGCAAAAATCTCTTTGGGTCAATTTCATTTATTACTGTACTATGTTTCTAAATAATATTAATTATTATTAATAAATCAATTGTTACCTATTTGTTTTTGTTGTAAAAATTAAAGACTGGGAAGCAAATAATGAATAACATTAACAGGAAATTAAGCATGCATTTTGCACTGGCCTTTTATAATTGTACTTTTATTTAGTTATATGTGTGTATAAATATTATAATTTATATACACTTGGCACAAATAAAAAAATAATGCATTTTATCGCTATGCAAATCCAATTTTAAAGCGATCTCAATTTGATTTATAACAACAGTAGTATGTTTTTAAAAAATAATATTTTGTGAATGTGATTTAGTTAAAGTTAGTAAAAAGCAATACTGAAGTTAAAAATTAATATGTAGTTGACCTAATCAAATCATAAATTGTAATATTGGATGAAAACAAAAAATTGTATACGTACCAAGCCAATATGAAATACAAACATTATAATGTGCATTGAGCACAAAATTTTTATAGTTTGATCAAAATGAGTTATTCATTAATCATTAGAATAGAAATACACTATTATTATAAATAAGTGAACAAAATTATAGTTTGTTTTTTAATTCGCCTGTGATTTATCTTTTGTTAAGTTTATAAAATATGTGTATGTATTTGTGCAACAATATACAAAACAATGTTATTGAATATTTTGTTTTTGTAATCATTCCTCTGTCCTATTCTATAGAACAAGTCATGTAATTATTATAATACGGTTGCAAAAATTTGAAAATTATAAAACTATAAAGTTGCAAAATATAACATGTTTGTGTGAATAGTAAAAAATTTTCAAATTTAGTTTTTTTAAAACATAGAATTTAAATAACAAAAAAAATTGTTTAAATAAAGTACTAATTTGGTCCAACTTAGGAGGGATTAGATAGCAGAACAGTAATTCTTCTACCTTTTGGATTGAACAGAAAAGACAAATACCATTGTAAAATTAATACATTTTTTACTCTAGAAGTCTAAAATAAATTCGATTCATACGGTTTTAAGTTTTTGCCACAAAAAAGAAATTCAGAACTCACTAAAAAAAAAAATAGTAACTTTATTTTTTTATGACAAATTCTGTGATCTTTTTTTAGACACTGATAACTTTTTATTTTAAATTTTTACTTTAGTTCATATATTGTAACCTTATAACATACATTACCTAAAAGTAAATAAATCATAATTTTATTAGTTATAGAATATAAAATATAAATAAAATAAAAAATAAACATATCAACTGAACTTATTTCATTGATGTAGATTGGACTATAAAAGAAATTTAACTGCTACATTATATTTAGTAATAATATTCTATACACATTTGGCATTGTAAAGAAAAACAACAATTTTAAAGTCAACTATCAATAATTAGTTAGAGCATACACCAATTCCATCGAAATAATTAAATTCGCATAGTAAACAAATAAAAATAATACCATTTACTACAAAAAAATATGTATTTCTAGTTTCTACATAGAAAATTCAGTAAGTATAAAAATATTGAACATTTAAATATATAATAATTATATGATACAAAAAAAATATCATTATAATCTATGTATAAAAATTGTATTTGATTTGTGCCAATAATTTTAAAAAAATATATAAAATTAAAAAATGATCATATATGTTTCAAATACTTACCAATTTATCACAGTTACATAAATATATAAATACAATAAATATACATTTAAAATAATTCCAATGGCCCACTAAAATATATTATTAAACATTAAAAGGACGGAACAGTATTTAGTGATGTTTAAGTACATTAAAAAAAGACAATAATAATAAAAATTGTGTGAAAAATTATAAAAATAACAAAAATACAAAATTGGCATCACAATGATTAAATTACTACAAAAATATTAAAAAAATAAAATAAATAGTTCATACCTATTATAAGTTCAATGATAGACAACTAAAAAATAATACAACATTTTCTTTTTGTTTTCAATGGATCACCGACAATCACATCTTCAGTGTCACCGGCAAATCGATTAAATGCTGCTCCAGAATCCAAAGGCATATCAGCACTATTAGAAAGGAGACCAGCTGCTGCTCGAGTCTGAGCTCGTTGCTTTTTTAATTCAGCCAATGTACCTGCGTTTATAGTTACCGAAACATGTATATTTATTTTACCATTACTTTCTGTTGTGTAACAGGTTTCAGCAGCTGGAACAACATCAACAGATTCCTCCGGTTGTGATTTTTCAACATCTTCGCCTTCAGGCTCTCGACGTTCTGTTGTTGGAATTGTTGAAACAACTGGTGCCGGACTATAAGAATCTATCGATGAATCTCCTTCAACCTCACTGGTTGTACGCTCTTTGGCTAAAAACTTTTTCGCAAACTAAAATAATACAATAAAGTATAAGTTGTTGTCAAATACACATCGTTAAATATTAATTATGGCTAGAAGATAATTGAACACATACATTTTGAGCTTCAATTCTTAACCTGGCTTCTTCCACTGCATCCTTCTTAGATGTCAAAGTCTTTTCTCTAATAGATGTTCTTCGAACAGATTGAGCTCTTGTATTATTTGATTGCGTACGTCGAACTCTTCTTTTCTGAGCCTCTTTTTTGGTTTCTTGTTCATTGCGTAGTTGTAATATTCGATCACGTAAATCTGGGTCCTCGCATATATCTGCTGGTGTTTCATCATTTTTGGTCTTAGCATTTAAATCAGCGCCATTTTGAACCAAGATCTCCAATACTTCTAGCTAATAACAAAAATAAATCATTTTAATGGCTATAGAAAGCCAATTGTACTAATAATGTTGTACAAGAACAGCTTTTAATCATCAAAAGTTTTCAGTTTTAATATAAAAAAAAATTTTAAATTTTAAAACTCAAATAAGAAATCCATCCTATATTATATACATTTTTAAAAAGTAATGTAAGCTACTATGAGAACTTACAGTAGCAATTACAAACTAACAAAATCAATAAAATGCACAAAATATTGAACATTATACAAAATGGGATCAATAAAATAATGGTTAACTACCTAATTCTGTCATAACTGTACTCGGAAACATTACTTACATGGCCCCAACATGCAGCAGCGTGAACAGGTTGCCATTCATCAGAATCTTTGACATCAGTTGCAACGTGGTTGTCCAATAAATATTCGACAACTTTTGAATAACCATTAGCAGCAGCTATATGTAACTAAAGTACAATGTATTTTTAAATTTTGTTCGATGATAACGTACGCAAATTATATATTACAGGTGTTGCTCCTTGATGATCGTACGATTCAAGTAAATAACTCTGATTATTTTCCATAGCATGCTGAAGTTCTTTCAGCATTCTGTGTTCGGTAGTTGCACGAGTGTTGTCAATCAATTGTTGCGTTACACCTCGCCTAGCCATTTCACTTTCAATAAGATCTAGAGCAGCCTCATCTTCACAGATATCGTACGGCATGTTACCGTCAGCATTGACGGCTAGTAAATTTGCACCCCTAAAATACAATGTTCAATAAACAGAAGCCAGAAAAATAATGGATAATATAACGTACTTATCAATAAGATACTTGATGAGGTGTAAATGAGCGCAAGTGGCTGCCGCATGTAACGGAGTCCATTTCTCGCTATCTTCCGCATTAACATTAGCACCAAACTCCACCAAGAGTTTCATCATTTGTTCATTGTCATCGATACAACACTACAGGCAGTTCAAACACAAACATGTATAACTGTTATAAATCATTCCTTACAATTTGTTAAATTTAAAAATAGGTACAATGAAATTTTAGAGATTTTAGTCCAAACCTATCGTTTTGACAACTGGCCGAGGCGTTATGGAGAAATCACGCTACCTACTACAGTTAAATATATACATAAAATACGGTATAATAGCAGCGTACCTGATGCAAAGCGGTGAGTCCGTCCTCGTTTGTGGCGTCCGGACTGACCCCTTTGACTAAGAGTCTTCTCACTATAAAAAAAAAATAATAACAGTAATAATAAACATTTCACATTCGTTATATTTGATTTCTCATACTCCTACCTTCTTCGACGTCGTTTCTGGACGCGGCCTCCAACAGCATGACGTTGTCACTGAAATATATGTGCCTGTTGTTGCGCGGCGGAGACGGCCGCCGGCGCTCGCGGTCCATCTGCGCCCATAGCCGCAACTGTTGCACCCGACGACGTCTGGCCAACGTCAGCCTCTCGGCCGTCGGCATGCGCTCCAGATGGACCATCTCCAGCACCAAGTCGGCGTGATCCATCTCGAGGGCGCGACGACACGCGGCGGACACCGGGGAGACGACAAGTTTCGCGATCTACCGGCGGCGGACGGGCAGAGCCGTGTGACACCGTTTCTCTTTCCCGTCACCGGACACCGGTCCCATTTGCATAGTGGACATGTCCATTATCGTACGCGCTCACTCCGTCGGCGGCTACAGACGCGGCCATCCGCATTCCGCTGGTGGTGTCACATAGTACCTATTTCGCGTCAACCGATATCGACGGCAATTAATACACAGTCCTTCCGTACTTGTGCCGAACGGTCAATTACATTATTATTTCCATCCCAACCACGGGCAAGTCAAAACGCGTAAAAAAAAAAAAACACAAACAGTTATTTACGAATTAAGTAGCGTCCAATGTAAAATGTCTAAATAGCAGTATTTTAACAAAAACAATGATAGTATAAAAGTGAGAGACATAATTATTATATATATAGTACAAATTGTAAAATAATACCGTTGCTTTGTTATCATGCATTTTTATCAACATTTCAGTGCATGCCGCATGCCGATTGGCGGTCGTTACCATAAAGACCGGAGAGTAGAGATCGGGGGACTCGAATAGATATAGATAGATGTCTCTACTTTCTCTATAGTCTTTCACTCTTCATAACTCATGGTCGTAACGCAGTGGTTTTTACAATACGATAATGCGTGACAAAATAGCTTTTTCCGTGTGTTGGAGCAAGAGGACTAAAGTTCCATAGCCTTCGTGGGCTGGAGTTAATTTAAGCTCATTTCGTCCAAACAATGGTAGAAACGCTTAACAGCTGACGCATGAATGAGAAATTGCTTAATCACAGCACCGGCCACCGAAGTAAAGAACACTCTATATACACATGTCATAGATAATGAAATTGTCTACGGAACATGTGGGGCAACAGACACGACAAAAAGTAAAAAGTTAATCATCTCAAAATTGCCGTTTTGGAGTTATGTACTTGCGAACTGGACCGACGGAGAATTTTTTTTACTCAATTTTTACTTCACTCTAGTCAAACTTATCGTTAACGTTGGATTTCGTCTGTTCAACAAATATAATAATATACATGTATTCAAAACTCGTTAAAATGTTTAACACGAGCAAAAACGTAAGTTGTTTCCTAATATTAAAGTATTACATCGTTACATAAATCATAATTACAATTTACAACATAATATATTTTAAGGTGGTTCACATACTCGTGTTGTTTGGAACATGCAATGATTTTATAATATTATTTTTTATTATAAAATCAATGCCATGCGACTAAAAACTGAATATAATCAACTATAATAATTTGTCTCTTATGGCCAACCATCATAACGTTTTATTTGTTAAAACTTACAAGCAACATGAAAACGACTTGACGAAATGTAAACCCCCAAATTATCTTTTTCAAGAGATTTAAGGTACCTGGTCTGTACTAAATTAAGAAATAATTATGATTGAGATTTGTACCTACTTATATTATTTTACTGCGCTATTTATATATTTTTAAAAAAAGAACTACCGTGGGTGTGCTTGCTTGTGGGTGAAACTCGCTTTGGAGTAACACACTATTTGAAAGTGTCAATACTCAAGGATGAGAATTGTTTCTTGTGTAAAAGTTTAAATAAATTAACATAAATTGTTTGAAAGGTCTTGTGTAAATCTACCTATTTTCCTGAGAGATTTTTTTTTTTTTTGAAACCCTAGTATTTCACCGTTTTAAAAACGATAGCGCAAATAAAATTTAAAAAATTTTATTCACCATTAATTCAAAAAAAAAAAAAAATAAAGATTGATAGACCATCTAAAAACTTGATAAAATATTGTCTACTTATACACCAAACTTTTTTTACAGTGATTTTAGTTTAGTACTAGTGTATCTGAGTTCATTTAGCTGTAGGTATATTAATTTTAATTACATTTTAATAACTGTACAGTATATTATTCTAAAATGGTAAGTGTACATACTTACTTGCACATGAGTATATACATTACATAGGTACGTTGTATTAGTTATTACTTAATAATTAGGTAGGTGATAAAATTAATGAATGAAACTAGGCGCTCATTTAAGATAAGTCTTGTGCAAGTACCTCATCATCTATAACTTAATAATTAAAAGGTTGGTTTCCTAAGTTAGTTATAAAAAAAAATAGAGATTAAACTCTTATATTAGAACAATTTATTTAAATTTATATCTAATCTTTTCAATACATATGTATATATATATATATATTTATATATACATACACATAATATGACTTGTGTTTTAAATAAAAAGATAAAAAGACTATTAAATTAAATTGTATATGATTGTTTTGAACAATGTACCTACCTATTTATGTAAAATTAAATTCTTATACAATTTTGATTTAGCTGCACAGGTTTTTTAAAAACCTCTGGGAATCACTTATCTTACTGATAGATGTGTAATTACAAATTTAAATATACGATGTAATTGTTTAACAATAATATTTTTTTGAAGAGAATTGCAAATAAAGATTATTTGTAAACCCAACAATTAGGTTTTAATCTTTACAAACCATATTTTATCTGATGCAACAACCACTTAACATTAAATAACTCATCATAAACCACAAAATATTATAGTACTTATTTTAATATTGCATAGTTGTGTGTATTACACTGCTATTCAACACGGTCTACTTTTAACAATCAAGATATAAATTAATAACAAATTTTTGCTTTAACTAGGTGTTGTAACACTTTCACTTTTTGTTAATCATTGATCACAGTAAAAACAATTTTTTGTTAATTTAGGTAGAATTATTTTTTTTTACTAGCAACTATACTCCGTGCTGTGAGAGAACGCAACCTGGCGGCAACCAAATTATATACAAATTCCAAACTGTGCATTCCCACTAACAATTTACCGTTGATGCTGTCTCATCAAAACAGTGTTTCTCGCCTGTGAGCCTTTTGCTGGCCTAGGCCCATGGTATTGTTTCTTGGAAAGAAAAATTAGACCTTGGGGTGGTGGAGTAATGTAATTTCAATGTCCAAACAAGTTGCGCTCTCTTGTTGCACGCATAGCGTATAATATCTAGTACTTAGGGTGTTTTTAATATCCAGCACAATTTCTCTGTAGTTCCAATTTCATTTTGGTTTTTAGAAAATGGAGCCATTACATTTTCTTAACATTCCAACTGAAAAGGCAACATTTGCAATGGGTTGTTTTTGGGCTCCTGACAGTCTTTTTGGTTCCACTTTGGGAATTATTACTTCAAGAGTTGGATATGCAGGTGGATCAAGCAATTTTACCCCTACTTATAGAAACATGTAAGTTTTACTGTTAAAAAAATATTAAAATTGGTGTTAATTTTTTTAAAAATAATAATGTAATCCTGTTTTAGTGGCGACTATACAGAAGCTATTGAATTACAGTATGATCCAAGTACTATTTCTTATTTAGAATTATTGAAAATGTTTTGGAATCATCATGACCCTACTGCAAAATTTAAAAAACAGGTTTGTATTTTGTACTCTCTATTTCCTTTTTAATAAAGTTAGAATATTTTTTGCTCATTTATTTATTGATTTTAGTATTCTTCTTTCATTTACTACCACAATGATCAACAAAAAACAGACGCTGAAAGAACTCTTAACGAAAGAAAAGCTAAAGGTCTTGATATTCTTACCAAAATAGAAGCAGCTGGTCAATTTTTTAATGCAGAAGAGTAAATATTAGTTACTTATTTTATTTTATGTTATTATTTTTTTTTTAAATAATTGTTTTATGACTAATCAAATTGATTTAGTTACCATCAAAAATATCGATTGCAACAACACAAAGCCCTATGCAAAGACCTTGGTCTTTTCACTGGAGATGATTTGATTAAATCACATGTAGCTGCTAGATTAAATGGTTATGTAGTTGGCCAAGGAGGAGTTGATCAATTTGATTCTGAGGCTTTGAAATTAGGATTAGATGAAGCAGCAATAAAATATATAAGACAGTTGGTAATGAAATACGAAGGTCAAGGTTTACATTGTTAATAAAATATAACATTTTTGTATATTATAAATGTTAATTTGGCCTTTAAAATTTGACAGAATTATTGAAACTAATATTTGTTTTTATTGTTTTCTAATACATAAATAGATTTTCTATTGAATATTACTTAGTAACCAAGGTGTTGTTTTCTCAATGTACTACTATACTCCATTTCTTGAGACGTATGTTCTGTGCACTGATGGTTGCAAGCGGCCGGAGACCAAATTTCTCCCTATTATTGATGAACTACAGTGGTTGCAACAGTAAGTGTGCGACCACATGATAGCACCAATAGTAGCGCTAAGAATTTTGATGGTAAATAGAGAATGCCACCATAACCTTGAGGATGTGTAAACAATGATGCGTTTTAGTTTTGGAGAAGATGGCTTTTTAGAAAAAACCAAGCTTAAATTAAATTTATGGAAACGTATAGTTAATTATTACCTAGCAACCTGCAAAATATTGTTTTCTTTACATATTTACAAACTACAGATTTCTAAAATGTCAGTAATTGACATGAGAATTTTTCATACAACATACCTATATTATTATTATATGATTGACAATAGATTACGTTGTGTTTAACAAAAACATTACATATTTAAAATTGAATTAACTTAGAAAAACCTTTTATGTAACCTTTCATTATTATTTTCTATACAACTCTTAAATTTAACATTACTCTTAAGAATTTAGACATTATGATAGGTATAACTATTTAGAATGTATTTAGTGTAAAGTTGTATTAACTTATGTAGTGTTATATCACTTGAATTTTTTTATAAATTTGTATTAATACATATTGTGTTTATATTTTTTTTTTTAATATAGATTTATTTATTTTGTTGTGATTGGAATTTTAATTTTGATTGTTGAACAAATTGTTAAGCTGTTGCGAAATAATGTACTGTTATTTAACTAAATTTAGTGACAAATAAAAATTTTCGGTTGTTTAAAAAATATTATTCTTATTGTAAGAGCCAAAAAAAAAGTCCTTTTGAGGTTTCTTAATAATTAATGTACTTTTGTCATCTGTGTAATATAAAAGAACAGTATCTTAACAGATTCATCTTCAAGAAAGGTTTTAAGGGGGTAGGGGGTAAAAATAGAAAATGATTTATTTTGGTATAATTTTTTTATCTTTATATTCTGTTGTCAAATAATAAATTTAAAATAAATTTTTTGAATTGTCTGCAATTTTCAAAATTAAACTTATAAAAGGGAAGGGGCATGTCAAAAAAAAAAATATAAGTAAGTATTGTGTAAACATGAAAATTGGATAAGAATAAATTTAATTGATCAATAATAGCAAGTATTAATATTTAAATCATACACAGACAATTTGTAACTCTGTCAACTCTAGGTAATAAGAGCTACTTTGTTTAGAAGCAAACAATACAAGGGCAACGCCACTACATTTTGGTGATGATTTGTGTACAAATATAATAATATTATAACAGATGTTGTGCTAAATATTATTGTGTTGTTATGTACTTTTAAATGTCTAAAGTATAAACTTGAAAATTGTCATGACAACCTTGTAAACTTACGTGCCAAACAGTTCTATGATAACACTAATATGTACACTTTTTACTTAAAACATTTTTATATTATCTGTCAAATATGTTCTAAATTCCTGCATGACATTAAATGAAAGACGACGACGACTGTCCATTAGACAAAGACCAACTTGGTATGTATACAATTAAATAATGCTAAACTTGGTTGTAAAAGGTTGACTTATTCAATTGAATAGTGTTGTAGAAATTGTTTTTACTTTGATTTGTCTGGTCATAATTTGTGATCAACTGAAATAAATTTATAACTGTGAACCGTGTAAACCCAGCTTTTGTCATTGACACAAAGTACACATAACTTATGTGGCTTTGCCGAGTTAGGTTTTATGTTTGTTCTATTTAGAAAGTACTAACTGTCACGTTTTTCAATCATGATTATTGATTTCTAATCTCAGATACATTTTGTAACAATTATTAAATTAAATATGTAAATTTATGTAATCTCTACAATAAAAAAATAACTGTGCGCCAATCGCATATTAATTTATTAGTAATCAATTTACAGAAACCTTGCCTTGCAATTATGTTTGATAAAATTATGTTTAAAGTCAACTATGATAAATGGCTACTGTTTTAATACTAGTTATGAAAATTAATTTATATTTTTTCAAAGTTTAGGAGTTTATCCTAAATTTAAGGTTGTAAATATTTTCTATGTATTGAGCATATTTTTACTTGTTATTTACATCAATGTAGATTAAATCTTAATCATACATACACTTTTTAAATGAATATCTACTTTTTCTACATAGTTAAATTATTAGACTTTGAGATGGCACCAGTTTTATTATTTGACATTATTCATAATTTACTGTAGATAACGGTTGTTGTCATAAAAATTGTATTTTAAACAAGTCTAATGTCATAAATAATTATATTTTCAATTTGCAATAGTATAATAAATTGTTTTTTTGTTGTTTGTCAGAAAAAGTATGAACCCTTTAGTTATATTATAAAATGCCATCTTGTAGTGATTTGAAAAAATATAGACTACAAGAAACCTAAATATTTAGACTAATCATAAGTTATTTTGTGTAGTAAATTATCCGTTAACAACCAAGTTTCAACATCCGGGAAATAACTAAATGCATAAAACCTAAAATATAATGTACGTACAGGATTCCACACATGGAGTTTATTACACACGATGGTGGCGTATTATCCGGACAAGCCATCTCCTGAGCAGCGGAATGATATGGAACAATTTTTCAACCTTATTGGTCGATTATATCCATGTCATGCATGTGCTCGTGATTTTGCTCAACTGTAAGTCATAAGCTTAGAAAATGTTAAATTTTTCTCATAAATACAATACACTAATTGTTTCTTTTGTTTTTATACAGGTTAACTGTTAGACCACCAGTAACTGATTCTCAGACTACATTGTCTGAATGGCTGTGCTGGATACACAATCAAATAAACAAAAAAGTTGGCAACCCACAGTTTGATTGTAACCTGGTAAACGAACGATGGAGGGATGGGTGGAAAGACGGAAGTTGTGATTAAACAAATATACATTGTTTTATTAATTTATATTCATGTATTGTGTACCTACTATTTGCAATGTCAAGACATTGTCTTAAAACATAAATAACTAGAAAAAAAAATTGACAAACGTCTTGGAATAATATATTAGAGATTGTACACAATAACTAAATTTGTTCCATATTGTTAATGGCATGTGACATTTCAAATGTCTAATAATTATTATTTATCATAATAATCAATCCTGCCACCACTTGTATAATTTCTCATTGCTAATATATTTACTAGCTTTTGGCAAGTGTCTTCAATTTTCACAATTTTATCATTTTGTTTTTTGGTTATAAAATTTTCACGCATTGCTTTGTCCTTTAAATTCAAACAAATGTTTGTGTACATATCTGTTCCTACTGGACCTGAGAACAAAAAACACTAATAATCCAATCTGAAAAGAAAGTTTAGAGAAATTATTTTACCTGGAGAATAGCTTAGAACATTTAATGTAGGATTTTCTAAGGCCAGTACACGAAAGTACATTTCTCGACTAGCTTTTCCAACACAATAATATCCAAGTGATTTGAATGGTTGAATTCCAAACAACGAAGTTATGTTTACAATGCATTTTTCCGCAGTATCAGAATTGAATTTAGATAAAAATACACTTGTTAAGCAGGTAACCGAATATAAGTTCAATGACATGTACCTAGAGCAAAATTTGGATTGTTAACTATTACTTAATCAATAACATAAAAAATATACTATTCTTAATATAGTTCATATACATAGCTTGAGATAAAAATAATTTACATTATTTTGTTTTTTTTTTATAAGATGACCTAGTAAATTATAGTAAATATTTAAAAACTGAAATAACTAGCTATACTTTAACTAAAAAACATTACACTTTTAAAAGAACCCAAAACTATTATTAACCAACTATTGGTCGCGATATGAATGCCAAAAAAATGTTAGTAAAAAATTTGACCAAATTAGTAAAAAAAATTCCTACGTTCTATATAAATGAGACACGTGTAAGTGGAACAAAATTTTTTATTTAATTACTTATTCCATTCATCGTAATCGTTCATGTCAGCTGTAAGATGATCCAAATTACCAATCGATCCTGCATTATGGATTAACAGAAATAGTTCATACTTTGTGGCATCAATAGGCTCAACAATCTTTTCAAATATGGTTGCATTTGAATTGACCAAATCAACGCTATAATACTGTAAAAAAAAGTGTATATTAATAAATAAACAAAATTATTTGATTTTTTACACACCTCCACTAAAATGTCACCATTTTCTTTCATCACCAAGTCTTTAGTTTTTTCAAGGCCATTTGTATCTCTAGCAATAAGAACAATGGTCGAATCCGGTACTAAAAGCCTGCTAATTTCTACCGCTAAACTTTGTCCAATGCCTTTGCTGGCGCCAGTCAATATGACACAAGTGGGACGACTCCAAAACTCATTCATTCTGAGGGTCTTCTTCGATTAGTTTTTGGGTTTCAGTGGCGGACAAAGGTTGTTCTGGGTTAATCCACGCGACAAATCCTGAGGGCTGAACAGCTATAGACTGTTCGTTTTCGAATACCACACCGTCAGAATCCACTAAACGTTCTAAACACTCCCTGCGAGCTTCGCACAGTTGGTCGACGATCTGACGACGTTTCGTATTGTCGGACTGAGGTCCGTTCTTCAGTTTCTTCAGCTTTTCCTCTGTTAAACATACACAGACAGTGTCAAATAACACGTACATAAATTTAGATACGCCTGCAGTATAAAATCCCACCACATACACGATTATATAACGCGTTATGCAATATCGCTTTGGTACTATGGGAAGGCGGAGATTTTGTTAGATTTGTCGGGGCTTCTTTAATATTTTTTTAATTATATGTGACAGGAGTTCAATTAATTCAAAGACTGTGGATTTTTAATAGTTGTGCTAATACCCAAGTGTCGTATGTATTCGCAGTCCGGTTGGAAACCACTTTTTTGATTGGCCGATGTAAAATCGTTCTCGAATCGGTAATCAACGGGTTGCAACGTCAGCTGAGGCCAAGGATCGAAGGTTTGTTGCTGCGACTTGTGATCCATTCAGCATGAAACTGAAGCCCAAATACATTTTATTTTTATAATCAAATAATTCAATAATTCAAAATAATCATAAAAGAGTGCCCACTTGTTATTAAAGTTGTTGCCGCAATAGGTACATTAATTATTTATAGTATCTACCTGTAAAAAGAAAATGGTCAAAGACCACAGATAGATCACGTAGTACGTGTGTGCACGGATATCATTACATTTTTAATTATTTTTTTTTTATCTGAAGTGTAAACGGGGTTTTGGTTTTTTATAAGAAGACAATTTTGAAAGGCTAGAGCATGAACATATACTAATGATAAGAAGTAAAGTCGTCGGCCCATTTAATCTATAAACAGTTATTATTTATTATTATAATTATTATTTAATAATTATACTTATAATCAGGGTTGCCATCCGTACTATTTTTTAAAGTGTTGTACTTTTTTTTTTCACTTCTGTACTTTGGACTTTGTAGTTTTAATAAAGTACGCTAAAATACTTTATTTCTTATAATATTATTTACTTGAGGAAAATAGTTCATCAATTATTCTTAACACGGAATATATAGATATTGTGGGGACGCTAATAAACTGTATAATATGTAGAAGTAATGGTATATGTAATATGTAGAAGTAATAGTATTCAATATTACAATTGATATTAATCAATTTTATTATTATTCTTAGTATTTTTGTGATATTTTAGCATTATAAGCAATCGCAAGCGTTGCTGTCGTGCACTACCACGAATGAGTTTAATGCGATCACGATACAATCTTATCAGTTTTTCCAGTCAGCCACGCACACGTCATTCTATTCTTGGAACGGATATTATTGTTGTTTTCAGTTAGTATTTTAGTGGTTTATAGTAACTTCTTCAGTGTTCACGAACAGGCAACGACCGATACGTGTTGTCTGCAGTTGTATTAAAATTCATTAATTTTAGTTATTTATTCATTATTAAATAAAATCGTGCATTTGATATGGTTAATAATATAATAAATACAAATTATAACTCGGTCTGCCAATTTAGGATGTCGTACTTCGTTACAAACTATCGAAATAAATATTGGTTTTCATTTTGTTTAACATATAGGATTCGTCTGCTGACCGACCGCTTTCAGATGATTTAAATAGCACGAAAAAGCGTGACAAAACTTCATAAATTAAGGTTTGAAATTAGAAGATTACATTAACTCGCTCACTTACTCGCTCAGTCACTTGTGACTAAACCGTAACTGGAGAATAATATATATTAATAATACGCCGAGCGTTTAATACACACGAAATACACACAGAAATACACACGTGTCGCGAGGAGAAACCCCGAAGAGCGATGAAAAATACAAAAATTACGATGGCGGTCAATACACGAGAAAAAAAATGTGATCCACAAACGAAAGCAGGGGCGTATTTATGGGGGGGGGCTGACGGGGCTGCAGCCCTCCCTGAAATATCAGAATTATAAAAATTACATTTTATACATTTTTAAAATTACATTATATACTCTTACATGTTTTTCTTCAGCCCCCCCTGAAAAAATGCTCTGGATACGCCCCTGAACGAAAGAATAAAACGCAAAAACGTGCATATATCCTGCGTATCGGGAAACCAGGCCGTAGCGCTCCCGCCTCATTCCAACTCCTCACGCCTTACACACCAAATATATTGCAAAACGAATCTATTTACAAACGCTATCGACGGAGATTCAACGACCCGGCAGGATCGCGCCAAGTATAAAAAAAAAAAAGCCCCTTCAAAATGAACGCATCGGCAATACAACGCGCAGCGACCGGCCGGGTATACAATATTTTGTTAAACAGTACAACAATCTTGTTGGTAATTTCCGTGGGTGTGTACGCTGCACAATTCATTTTGTACAATATTAACGGAGTTATAACCAGTTTAATCATGAATTATTTGGAATAATTATAGCGGAAAAGAGGACTCGTTAGTTGTTACCTATCGATAGTATATAAAGTCTATATATCTATATTATAGAAAAAAATAATTATTGAAATTATGTATGTACAATGAATAAAAATACGAAATACTTTGTGTGTATAACATAAATTATGTACCTATTATTATACATACAGGCAATAATAATAAAAAAAAAAAAAAAAAAAGTGAGCGATATCCCAACAAAAACACTCCGCCTAACTCCGTGAAAAAAAAAAAAAACGCCAAGTATAAAAAAACCAGCGCACTAATAGTTGTGATATCATTTTATAACCAAGTATTTAAACTATATAGCTATAGATATATTATTATTTATGTTAAAATTGAACTGCTAATTGAACTTAGCTTGGCGACTTTAAAGTTAATTTAAAATTTAATTACTATATCTTTCAACCGCTGCATGTATTCAATACCAAATGAAAACGCTCGAGAATTTTTAACCGAAGTCGCCGAGGTAAGTTCAATTATTAGCAGTAAATTTTAACATTAAAGGTAACATTATATCTATAACTATAAATTTTTTATGTACGGTTAAGATACTATTAGTTATCAAATGATATCACAACTTTCAGAGCGGATTTTTTCATGCTGAGCGTTTTTTTACACGGAGTATAGGGTAGTGTTTTTGTTGGGATTGTTGTTACACTGTCGACGGCGATAGATATTCTTTTATAAACTTGTTTTTTCCTTTTCGAGACTAATTGAGTCGTAGCCGACAAACTCGATAATAATTGGCTGTCCATACAGGATTTTTATTATTTTTTCGTTTTTATCGTTTAGTGACCACATAAAAATTATTCACGTTATACTTACTTAAAATTGTTACTCATACGCCGCACCTATCAGCTACTACGGCTTTCAAACACCGAACACGTACGTAACCCCCCAACGTGCTTTTTGTTATTTCTTTTTACCAAGAATTAGTGCGTCATTTGTATGAATTTGTATGACAATTTTCAGAATTTGTACGGCGTTCTTGGATGGGGCTGTAGAAACGTTTCCCCAGCCCCACCAACGGTATAAAATGAAATTTTTGCAATTTTTTTTGCCACAAATTAATGCGTCATTTGCATGAATTCGTATGACGTTTCTACGTTCCCCCGCATCCAAGGAAAATTCGGCAAGGTACGTCGGGGAGGGCTGGGAACGTCTTTTAAACGATTTTAAAATGTCCTAAGATCTAGAAGGCCAACAATTATTAATACATACCAAATTATTAAGTACATTGATGACATAAAATTATATATAAATTAGAAACGATATATTTATACGACGTTTATGATATCGTTGTATAATTATCGAATACAACGTGAAAACAAAGAACTCGAGAGTATTATAATATATTCTATAATTAATTATTTACTCGAAACGGCGTAGAAGGCAGAAGTTGTAGAACTGTTATTGTAATTTTGTAATGTAGCGTAAAGTATTTAATTATAGTTGAGTTAGTGCTACGTATTATACAGATGTCTCGCTGTGCGTGTTGCCGTGAACAACTTTTTATTTATTAAATATTTTCAAAATCTGTTTTTGGAAAATTGTCACTATTTTATTATTACATTTAATTAAATAAAATTAAAAATAAAATTTTGGTTTTTCAGTAATTTATGTAAACTCAAAATCAGCCCTATGTTTTATATGGGGCTGATTTTTCTTTTAAAACTTTCATAATATACGTCTATACAGACACAATAATCAACGAGTTATTTATTTTCAAAACGTCGGCAAAAAGTATTATTTACTATAATACAAACGTTAATAGTTGTACAATGATTTGTACTTAATGAATAATAATTTTGCCAACATTTCGAAAATATATTATTAATATATATATATAAAATATATTGTGTGTATGAAAGTTTTGGGTATTTTTAAGAAAAATCAGACCGATAAAAAATAAAAAAGCTATTTTGAATTTACGGTTATTACTGAAAAACCAAAATATTAATTTTAAATTTTTTTTTAGTAAAAAAAAAAAGCCGGAATCACTCTAGGTCGCGTGGTAGTTTTATGCTGTGGATCGTCGGTCACTGTTTTGGAAGGTTTTTATAGAATTTATATTCATATAGAATTTGTATCGGAGCTTTACAATTTTGATATTATGTATGTGAAAGTTTCAGCTGATTCCGATCGTTATTGTGGAAGTTATGGCCAAAAATCTAAATCGATTACGTCAAAAACACGTTTGCCGTTTTTATCGTTTTTCCTTAATTTTCGCTTAGTTTTTTCATTGTACCTTTTTAATTTTATTTACGCTTAAGTCTACGACCTCTCTCAAAGTACAATCTGTGTCCGTATACCTGTCGTTAGAGATACCGACTTTGAAAATCGGAGCGTTATTGAAGAAGTTATCGGCAATTACATAGTGGTAGAAAAAAAATAAAAAACACACATCATGCGAAAACCAATACATTTATTCGCAACACTTAATTTTCTATACTAATATAGTAACAATTTTCCTAAAACAGATTTTGTAAATATTTAATGGACAAAAAGTCGTGATCCCGGGGACACGCACACGATGAGACACTCTGTATAATAATGATCAGTATAATATTATAACTATATAATAATGTGATCTTTTAAACTGCGGCTGGCCACTCGCGGAGGGAGGGACGTCACCCATAATATACTAATATGATATAAATAATTGAACGCCTAAGAATTTATTAATTAAATGAACGTCATCAAACACGTTCTGTAAACATGTTCTGTAACTTGTTTATTTTTTTCTCAGATTTCAAAAATAATATTGTCCTGACTTATAGTAGTACCTACCTACACCTAACTCTGGTCACTGTGTTGGTAGTACCTACTTCTGATAATTTTTTTTAAACCTTTTTTTTTTTGTTGCAAAATAAAATAATATTATCTACAAAGTGTGTTCTTAGGCACCTATAGGTACTTATTTACGTGTATACATGTTTTTTTTTTTTTGTTACCGTAAAGAGCAACGAGTTTAGAGCTCGTACAAGAGAACGTAGAGCGTATAATATTGATAACGTAAAGTAATATACCTAACTATTACTATATATATATTATAGTAATATAGTCGCGTAGCGTATAGCCGTAGTGAATAGTTAGGTTTTTGCATTCCGCGGTGTCGGTTCGCGTAGTTGGTAGGTAGTTGTACAATATGTTATCGTTATTATTACAGTGATCCGTATTACGGACATGGGTCGGCGTTTTTCTTTCCGTGCGATTTTGATTTTTCAATAATATTTCCGATCGCGAGTCCAAAAAAGTCGTGTTCAGTGACGACGACGATGTTTAACACCGCGGCTCGCCTTCCCTAGAGCAGCAGCAGCAGCAGCAGCAGCTTACGGCGATCGAAGTAGGTAAATTCAAATGTTTCGAACCGAGAGAACAAGCAAATTGTTGTAAAAAATCTACTCTCGGCCTACATTGCCGAAAAAAAAAACCAAACAACCGTTTCCACTCTCAAAACACCGTTCGTCTCGATCTGTTTGCAGTAATCTTTTTGAGGGCTCGTCGTCAGCGGCTTGTTTACCATGTCCAAAGTGATCGACCTGTACGAGTTCTTGTTGGAAGCCGAGCTTCATCAGTACTATTCCGAGCTGAAAAACGACTTGAAGGCAAGTTTTCTGACGTCCATGGCCGTTGTGCGATTTCGCCGTCGATTGCTATTTGTCCAGTCGTCGTTTTTCTTACTGTACCACGTTGTAATTGATTATTGTTTTTCAGGTGATGACCGTGCCCCAAGTGAAATTCGTCACTGAAGATGACTTGTACCAGGTGGGTATGTCCAAGCCGGAGATCAGACGTTTGAAAAAGTACTTTCAAAAGTATTATCCCCAAAATTACTTCTCAAAGTTCAAAAAAGTTGGTGTTTACCGTACCGTTGTAGTCTTGTCCAGTGCGGTATGTCTAAACGTGGTATGTAATGTTATGCGTTCAATTTGTTTCAGTTAATATCTTCTAAGGACAATAAAGATCAGTGGAGCGAGTGTTCGGGTTCTCAAGACACGTTGAAGCCAATTTATGAAAAACGACCGCCAGCTCGCGTTCCTAACAAACATATCATTCCAGCAGATTCAATAACTATTAATAAAGAACTGGGTGTCGGAGAGTTTGGTGTGGTTCAGCAAGGTGTTTGGACCAACGAAGGAGACCGAGTTAGTCTAAATTGTGTAATTAACTTTGAACCGATCCTTTAGTATTGGACTTTGATGATTTTACGTTAGATTCAAGTCGCTATCAAATGTCTGAGTCGAGAACGCATGCAAAATAATCCCATAGAATTTCTAAAGGAAGCTGCTATAATGCACAGCATCGATAATGAACATATTGTGCGATTGTATGGAGTTGTTTTGGATACTGATGCTCTGATGCTAGTAATTAAAACATTTTTTTGTAGAGTAATATGTTAGTAATTAATTGTTCTTAAAATAAAATTACTTGGTTTTATTCATAGGTAACTGAGTTAGCGCCATTAAGATCTCTTTTGGAATGTTTGAAAGAACCATCACTCCGAGCAAGTTTTCCAGTAATGTCGTTGTGTGACTTTGCTGTACAAATATGCAACGGAATGCATTACTTGGAGACTAAACGACTTATACACAGGTACTTTTGACAAATAGGTGTATTTTGTGATTTTTTTAAATGTTATTGTTGACTTTACTTTTAGAGATTTGGCTGCTAGAAACATCTTAGTGTTTACAAAGAACAAGGTGAAAATATCAGATTTTGGATTGTCACGAGCTCTTGGTGTTGGTAAAGATTATTACCAAACAAACTTTAACGTGAACCTGAAGTTACCGATAGCCTGGTTATTATTTTTTCTAAATAGTTGTTAACATAATTAATATTTATGTTAATTTATTAATTGAAAAATTGTATTCAGGTGTGCTCCAGAATGCATAAGTTATTTACGTTTTACTTCATCTTCTGATGTATGGGCATATGGTGTCACTTTATGGGAGATGTTTAGCTACGGATTTCAGCCTTGGGCTGCTCTCACAGGACAACAAATTCTTGAGGCTATTGATGAACCTAATTTTCAGGTTATTATATTATTATACTTTTTCTATACTTATCTGTTTATTGTATTAAAAAGTTTGTTTTCTCATTTTAGAGACTGGAACAACCAGATTGTTGTCCCAAAGAATATTTTAATGTCATGACTAAATGTTGGCAACATGATGCTACAAAACGACCCCGATTTGGAGATTTAGTGTCCATATTATTGGATGTAAGTAAAGTTAATATTTTAGCTAGTTACTATGTGTCATAATTTAGGAGTTATTGATGATAAAATATGTTGTTGATTGATGTTAAATTGTTGTTTAACTAATTAGTGTAAACCAGAGCAAGTGCAAACTGTAATAAACTTTGAAGAAAAAAAGAGAGACATGCTTCAGTATTCCATTGGAGAAATTATTACAGTACTCGATAAAACGTAAATATATTATACACATACGTCTTATATTATTGAAATTCTAATTTCTAATTTTAATTTAAATTTTTTCCTTCTTAGACCCGGAGTTCCTACCTTATGGAAAGGTGTATTGTGCAATGGAAAGGCTGGTTTATTTAATCCTTCAAACACTGTGGCATATTTGGGATTAAATTTACCATCCAACAGAAACTCGGAATTCAATAGAAATGGTAATTTGTAGTAAAAAACTTTTTTCAAGTTAAAACTAAATAAATTTATAAATATTTTATACTAAAATACAGATTCAAAGTATTCATCGCGTCGTAGTCGCCTGAAAATCGACATGATATCTTGTCCTCAAGGTGATGTTAAACATATGGGTCATGTAGGTTTAGATGGTGCATATTTTGGTGACATTGAATTTATGAGTACTAATGCACCAAAGGTAAATGTCACTTATTACTAGTTTATTACTTATCTATATAATATACTCTATAGACTTAAAACTATTGGATTGACTATCGAATATCTATTTATGTACTTACTAAATTACTTATCAACACTACAACATTCATAATTAGATTTATACCATATTTTACATGTTCATTTTTAGTATAACCATCTTCCTCATCAAGTGGTAGCACCTTATAAACCTCAAGAAGACTCTGCTAGTGTTAGTGATTCCCCAATCTCAATCAAGGCTTGCTCTGATCGCGCTCCTTTACTTAATGGCAATAAGTCAGAAAGTAAAAAAAATGGTACGTTTGTATTAATTGTTATTGTCAATTACAGCAGCAGTACAAAATTATTTATAATTACCTTTATTTATATTAGTAGATTTAACAACTTGGTTGGACAAAAATAAGCTGCCCAAAATTTCAAATGACCATGAATATCATGAAATTAGTGATGAAGACACCATTGCTGAAAGTCCTAGATTTGAAGTAAGTTCTTTTTAGTTTAATTTAATGTTGAAATTAAACAACATTAAATGCTGAATTATATTTAAGTTAAAAACTGCTATGTACCATAGTTGATACTTATTACTTAATAATTATTTATTATTAATGTAATGCTAATGATGCTGTTTTAGAAAACATTTGACTTTGGCCCAAGTCTTGTTGAAGAAATGGAAACAATGTTTAGGACCATAAGTACAAATGGAGTCAGTAATTATGCTGTTTCTCCTCCAAGATCTCCTCTTGATCCGTTAGACACAAACCACAGAAACGAATTACGGGAAATTGCCGCTTCTATTGCTGCTGCTGCCGCTGTGAATTCTAAAACAAAAAAGAAACAGGCTACGGTTTGTTAGAATAGTTTTAACTTTTAATTGTCTAGACTCTACATTTTGTTTTATATTTACAATTTTTTGTTTTCTTTAGGTTAAACCAATATCTGCATCTGATGAAAAGAGTCTTGATTCAGCTATTGCTATGGCCAACGAGTTAGCTAACCGTTCAATGGGATCTGATATTGAACATTCATCTCATCACCATGTAGCTGAATCCCCATCATCGCCTACTAAGCGGAAGTTTACATTCAAGTTTCCACCGCCAATTGGCTCCCTGAACAAAACACAAAAGCATGAACCCAAAACATTCACAGATGAAGCAGCTTCCATTCCTGATATACAAGTAAAATACAATTCAAATATTTTTATGTGCGTCTAACTTTGGTTTCAATATTAATTAAAGTCTGTTTTCCTTTACTGTCCCTTTCCCATTATGTTGATTTAATGCTTGTAGTCGTGTAGTAGTTTGCAATCTTTTTCATCATTCATTAGTGCAGATTCTATATTGGATAGTGCCCCATTCCGTCTGCCCTTATGGGACAAGGCATCTACTGAATTCTATTTTGCACGGTCTAGAGAATTATTGACCAGGGAATCTCCCAGTATAGGTTCACTTGATTACTTATCTTGTAACTCATTGAAGACTATTGAACGGTCCAATGTAGATTCAACAGAAACATTGGTTGGCGAACAATATTCCTGTCCAAGTTCGCCCAAACTTAATAAACCAAAACCTGTAGAATCATTTCGAGCAAATACACTTCCCAATAGCAAAAAATGTGATAAACTTAGGCGAAGTTGGTCTGATTCCGAAAGTAGCTTATACCATACCAATGATGATGTCCTGAACAAAGTTCCTACAAATGTTCGTTTGATTGATGACGAAACTGCTGAATTGTAGTAGTAGACAGTTTTTGTTGATTGATATTTAGTTGTATTACCTAGTGAATAGTAAGTAGTAATAAAAAATTAACAAAAGCTCATGGCATTATTGATAATTTACATATCTATCTACCATTAACTATCTAGTAATAAGACTGGATTCATAATATTTTATCAAGACTCATTAAATAATAATTTTATTTATAATAATTTTTTTTATTTGACCACCTATAAGGTCAGTGTCTGGTCAAAGTTTAAATTAATGTATATTATATCATATGGAATTTATTTTTCAGTGGTTTGTCTTTATATATTATATTTAAGATCATTTTCCACTTTATTATTATTTAATATCTATTTTATGATAATGTCTTTGGGTATGATAGTTACTAATTTAACTTACATAGTATATAATCAGTTGTAAATAAAAAGACTTACAAATAGTTTGTAAATGTTCGAGAATTATAAAATTCTGAGTACAGTGAAATACAAATTTTTTTTTCTGTGAATACTTTTTTTTGGGCAGAAAGACTAAATAGTATTCCAATCGTTAAATATGATGTAACAATCAAGCCGGGAAAGTGGAATGAGATTGAGCTTTGCTTGAATTGTTTTTGAATTTTTTGAGTTCTGATCTAAAAACCAAAAAATATGACCTGATAAGGTAGAAAGAGTTCTTTACATATGGCACCACCAAAAAAAATAGGTAATATTAGGCTTAAAACTGTACTTTATTTAAAACTGTTTTCAAATTTTTTGAGTTTTGATTAAAAAACAAAAAAAACTTCAAAAATACTCCAAATGACTTAAAATTTTCACTTGGGGATAGGATGGGTAAAGCTGTTATACAAATGTGATTGGAATTAATTCCTTAACGTTTTCACACATTATTAGAATGAATAAGCTTAAAAAATCATAAAAGTTTTGAAAAAATTAGAGCTTAATATATAATTTTAAAACTTAGAACTTGTTTAGCATTTAACTTACCTACTGAGTACTAACATCAAATTAGTAACAGACCTAAAGCAACCAACTCCAAAGCAAAGTTGCTATCTCCAGTAATTCCCAACTGTCCTAATAGTCAATTTCAAAAAATTAAAACGAGCTATTTTTTATAGAAACAATATTTGATTGGATTTGGATTAATTGCATTAAGCATGTATCAGTAGCATGAAAAAAATATTATTTTTTAGCCAAAGGTCTTATTAAAAATAGGGGAGTAAATTTAGAAAATGTTATCTTATGAATAGTTTTAGCCATGGTTATTTACTCAAGTTGGCGGTTGGCGCGTTATTACTGGTCTACGTGACGACAACAAAAAAACAATAGTTACTAACTGTAGCTAGTTGTCACAAGGCCTACATTTAAATATTTATTATAAAGAAAATGAATTATTTTTTCTTTACTCAGTATTAATGAGACCACAGATAAAATATAATCTGTGATGAGAACAATGAGCAATGATTTCCATTATTTTCAACTTGTTCAAGTTAGGCTTTGTGACAATTAGTCCTGCATGGTTGCAGCATAGACTATCTTTATACACGGGAATTATAGGTAATTTAATCCACTGAACTTTAGTCAGTTATTTAGTTGTAATTACGCTTGTGGCTTTTGTAGTTTTTTGTACTTACTGTTTTGATATATTTTATACATTTTATAAATTATTTTATTACGATGCTCAAAAATTATTGTTTGTATGATTTATAGTAGATAGTCTATTGTTTATTCTAAATTATTGAAAGTCTTTATATTAATTATAATTTTTTCAATGTTTCTATGTGGTAGGTTCTTAGATAAATTTTTTTTTGTGTTTTATTTATAGTTTAGTTTTTTATTTTTGTTTTATTTTATTTTTTTACTCCTTTTTGTCCTGTGATTTTCCTGTTTGGTTTCCTTTGCTTGGACTTGCATAGGGATGTATAACTGAAGAGGCCAAACAAGCGTACAATGGTCTTATTGAAAAACCAGTAACTACAATGGATGGTGGCCTCATTAACTCATTCAGAATGTTGAAAAAGACTACCCCAGTGACCAATCCAAAATTCCGATTTAACAAAAATGATAACAGGTAAATAAAATATATAGGTGTGTTTTTGTAAAGTAAAGTGGTTTGCTGTTTAATTGTTTGGTGATCCTCTTGTATTTTAATGATAGCAAAGTGCAAATCTTTGCTTCCATTACTGAAAGATCATTATCAGTTAACATTAGTATACCAGTTTGCTTTTGGTAACCTTCGTGAAAACGACTTTTAAATTTAAATTTTTTAAGTACATTTAGGTATTATAAATTTATCTTCAAAGTAAGGTTTAATTCCATGTTAAAAGTTAGGCATAATTTTTTTATACAGATCATATTATATTATTTACTATATTAGATGTATACATGTGTATAATATTATCTACAGTTAAGTAACAAACTAAAGACAGTGATGAGACAAGTCCTCGAGCAGCTTAATGGTAGAGTAAATCCGATAACGGAGAGAACTGGGTTCAATTCTGAGCCCGGTGGCAAATTTTTGAGCCATTTTTCTTGTTCTTAACAATATATTATATAGTTTTTGCATTATTTTAAATCGTTTTAAAAATATTGCACTTTGTTATATTTGATAAATGCCATAAATAAATCAGTACACATTTAGCACATCCATTTTATCGAGTGTTAAACATCTAAATTTTATTCAGTTGTATGAACGAGTAGGAAAAGAATATTTTAAAAAAAAAGGTTTTCTCTATCTCAAAAGCATAAAATAAACTACTTAGTAACTTGTTTTCTAGAAACTTATGTAAAATACCCACAGTGGCGGTTTTTGGAATTTTTTCTGGAAGAATCCATTGAATTTCTTTATGATATTCCAAATTTTAAAAGAAAATCATACACAGTATACTTAGAACTTAAAAAGTCCAGCCCTCTGGTAGTTTAAAAAATGATTGCAAATTAAACTGTATTTTACAGATTATTTTAATAATAAATTACCCTAGTGTTCTACTAAGTCAATGTTAATATTGTATATTTTTCAGAAATGGTAACAGTATGGTAACTTCTGAAGATAGCGAAAATGAGTCAAGTAAGTAATAGTTAATAGGAATTTTTTTGTTTGATTCCATAGGTTCATTATTTAGATATTATTACTTCATATAATATTATGGATTTATGTATTTTGTTTCATAGATTGTAATGTCATACCGTTACCACCCAAAGATCCAAGAGCTGTACAACAATTGACTGCATCCAAACCACGACACCATAGGAAGTATCCGTTAGTAATGCCAAACTCTGGAAGTAGTTCATTGTGTCAAGCAGCAACGATCACTAGCGAACAACAGCCGTTTAGTGATCAATCTGTTGCCTGTAGTAAGTAGTGGTGAATAGGGGACTAATTGTTGTAAAGTTGTTGTATTTCATAAATGATAATCTCTATTTCAGATTTAGATGACAAAAATGAGGCAGATGCTAGAAATTGTTATCAAGATCACATGTAAGTATTAATCATTTTCATCAAAAATATAGTAGTTTATACTTTCCTAAAAACATTTTTATGTGGTTCTTTCAACAATTATTTGTTTTAAGCAGCCTGCTAAAATAATTAAAGATCTTGGCAACACAATATTTATCAAATAATTGCGTTTCTTAGATATTCTAAATTTTTTCATAGATATTTCATTGCCATAATACCAAACTTTGATTCTAAATAATTTTTCGTTGATACATTTTTTCACTGTAAACAATACATGCTTTATCATGTCCATGGCCTTAATATGCATAATATCTTCTTCTAGATTTAGGTTCAAACCTCGATTTAAATCTTTTTAAGCAATTTAAGATCATAGAATCTTATTTATTTTGTGTAATTGTGTGTACTACACTATATTTTATCTGTATTCTTTATGGTTAGGTTAATAAAATAGGTAAGGATGTAAGGTAATTTTATGTGAGCTACTACAATAGTTTATTAATAATTATTACTTAACATGTTTTTAGTTCAAATGAAGTGACTTTTGATGAGCGCATTGCATTGGAACTGGATGCCTTAGACAATTTAGACACTGCTGAGTCACCTGTAGCTGAATGTCAAACAATTACTTTTGACAGACCTCAGCCAGATGGTGATGGGGAAAATGATGTTCAGCATGGCCTTCTTGATAAAGCTGCTGATGTTGAGTCTGACAATGTTGAACATCCGGAACAAAGCCAAGTTGAAGACTGCGACGAAGTTCGAATAATGATCAAAGTTCTTGGTCCAAAAGTAAGTGCTAATAATTTTTATGTTATTATGTTTTATGTGTTTAATATTTGTTTGAACACTAATAAGAAGCATTAGTTACTAACAAGTAACTAGTGATTCTGTTTAATAAATATTTAGACTAGCTGTGTAAACATGTTATAGAGAGTTCAAATTTTCCAATTACTAATATATCATGACTTAATGACTTGTTGATTGTGCAGTAGTTTTTTTTTTTCAAAAAATTTATCTTGCATATATTTATTTACATGTGATTTGGTTTATTTAAAGGCGTCTGGAAAACAGTGTTTGGCCAAGTTAAAAGCTACTAGTTGGGATGTGCATCATGCTATCAAACTGGCAAAACTTGAATCGGCTCTGGAGACTGAAGGCCACGTGAACATGGAGCATAGCGTGTGTTTAATTGCTTTGGAAAAAGCTAATTGGGATATTGTGAAAGCCGCCAGAAGTATTATGGATAGCGCAATGACCACCATCAACAACAGAAGTATTTTAGTTTAAGACTATTTCTGTATAGATACTTTGTGTTGAATTGTTAATTCACACAATATATATACATTGAAAGAATTTATGATTAGCATTTTTTCTTTGGAAACATGATCAATTTTATGTGGTTAATTTTCACGTGTGATAATAACTGATAACAATACTTGCCAATCTTCTATACATTGTCAAACTTTATTTTTCAAATTATCTTTATTTTAATTTTTCTGTTTTACTTTTTTATGTTTATAACCTTGAAAAGTTCCTGTTTCTACTTTACTCTTATTTTTTGAATTATATATTTATTTATGGAAATCATACTAAAAATAATAAAATATTATTATATACATTATTTATTTATAAATTCA
The DNA here is from genome assembly GCA_017140985.1 of Hormaphis cornu. NCBI lineage: Eukaryota > Metazoa > Arthropoda > Insecta > Hemiptera > Hormaphididae > Hormaphis > Hormaphis cornu. The sequence continues at coordinate 7,732,057 of CM029364.1, read as the reverse complement.
TATTTTGTAAATCAAATAGGGATGGGTTTTCAAACTCTTTGAACTTCGAACAGCTTGATACAAAATTAAGTTTTAAATTTTAAAAGTTTAACTATTCTAACATAGAACTTTTAAATTATTTATAAATAACACTTTGTTATTTACATCACTGTTATATTCTAAATCTTTACATTTTAAATTTGTCGTGATTAAGTTTTACAATTATAAAATTTTTTTTTGAAGTTTGAAAGTTCAAATAAAATTCAAGTTTGAGTTTAAAAAAATGTATGTTTGACCCATCCCTATAATCAAACACGCTACCTATTTTATACAAATAATCGCTTGTTTCATGCAATCTAACAATAGACTTATGTATTAATAAATATATTTTTTACTTTAATACATTATTTACATTTGTATGTGATTAGTAAATTTATGTTAAAAAAAAAAAAAAATAACAATCCAGATCATCATGGTATCCGTCTATGATGTTAACTGTCATTAGTCACCACAAATCCTTTGATGAAAGGCAAACCAATTCTGACTTTATTTTGGTAGGACATGTAGTCTTCTTTGAAAAAATTCAACAGTGTTATTTCTTCATAGTAGATACGGTTCTCGAAGAATTTCCAGCTGGCCAAAGCGTACGCCACAACGCATACTGGATTTATCATGATGACCTAAATGTGTGACAAGGCTAGTTATGTACGCACTTTAGTGCATAGTATCGTATTCAAGTCCACACCTGTGTTCCGATGCTCCAGTAAAACCAGCCAACATAACTTGGATGTCTGAACCATGAATAAATGCCATGTGTAATCAACACGTGTGTTTGTGTTTTTTCTTCCTGGACTAGATGAGTGAAGTTGTCTCTTGCAGTCCATATTGCAGATTTTCTCACAATTTCACCAACAACGCACATGAAAAGACCAACGTAACTGATTTTATGCATAGTTTTCATTTCTGAAAAGCATTCAAATGTCATAGTCTTTAAATGCCATAAAACATATTACTTTTAAACAAAATGTTGTTTACAATTTCAATTAATAGTGCAGAATTCTGTCTGATGCTTGTAAGAAACGTGTTTAACAACAGAATTACTGTCCAACAGTATTAGCTTAGAGAAAAAGTAAGTTTTACCAGGTAAGAAATAATGCCAAAGTAGATATTCTAGCCAGCTTGTTGCAGCAGCAACGCCATAAGCAACACTGTGATTTAACATGAACGATGAAGGTGTTAAAGATTTTGGATTACACACTGCTATGCTGAGGAACTCTGAGTAATGAAATATGACCATCACGCAGATGTACCTAAAATATACGAACAAAAATGAAAAAACACGATTTAATCAATGAATATAGAGAATTCTTTTTTCTTCGGTGTTACTAATACTATAGACCAGTGGTTCTCAATCTTATTAAGACCGCGACCCAAATTTTCTTCCAAAAATCTATCGCGACCCCCTTAGTTTTACATGTATAGAATTAAAAAATTAATATCAAAAAACACATTTTTTCTATTTTATTACTTATTTACTACTTTATAATAATAATTATAATAATAATCTTATAATAAAATATAATACTTAATTAATAATTAGGCGCGTATGTGATGAATGTGCTTGTTTCCTACAATTGTTGATTACAGCACCAACATCAACGTCAATTGTAGCTATTTTCAAACGCAAAGAGTGCGATAATCATACTTTCTTGTCTTTTTTTTTCGTTTTAAAACCGAAGTTGAACTAGATGAAGGTTCACTTTCATCAGTTTCAATTTTTCGCTTATTTACCAACCATTTATCCATCATACAATTTTCGTAAATTATCTGTCTCAGAAATAGCGCGCACAATCACACCAAGCAATCGAACGAACCAAAACAAACGCACGCAGTTCAACACACTCATACACAGGCACGACACATTAGCTAAAACTACAAGCCGGCGATAAAACAGCGTAACGACTAACGACCAACTGAAAATTTACAGACAACTATAGTTGCCGAGTACCGACTTTATCGTCTTATTTTATCGAAATATTTCTGCGATAACGATATACCACAAAAATACCCGTCGTAATAATTCCCGTAATAATTCTTATATTACATTATACTTCTATAGTCTAAACAATTTTAAAAAAAAATGTATTTATTACAATCTGTATAGTTCAAAAAACTTCTCGCGACCCCCCAAAAATTGACTCACGACCCCCCCGGGGGTCGCGACCCACAGTTTGAGAAACGCTGCTATAGACTATATTAGTTATTACAGTATACTCTGATTATCATTTTGGTATATGGGCGAAGCAAAGAAGCTAATAGTTTTACTAATAAGTTAATTTTTTATTTTGTAGCCGTGTCTATCGCATGGTTTCAATGCAAATGCTCCAATCATAAAGTTAGACCATTTTCTTGTATATCTGGTGCGTTCACACACTATTTAAAAATACTTTTAAAGTTATACCCAAAAACAATTTTATTATTTGGTTGTTACTTCCAAAACAATGATTGAAGAAACTTTTCACAAAATGCTTGAATATACATACAATAAAAGTTTGTTACAAATCTCAAACTATTCTGACAATTTTAGTGTTAAGCGTAGAACTTTTTGAAAAAATCCAAACTTTGTGGTTGTTTTCAATCAATAAAAACTTTTAATTTTCCAGAAAATTTTTTTGTTATTTAAAGTTTACATAAAGTTTGTGATTAAAATAATTCCCATTTGTATTCAGTCGTTTTATAGTGAAAATTGTATTATACAGAAATTTATTTACAAACAAAAAAAATTGTAAAGCTAACAACAAAATCTGTATCTAAAACTTTTTTGAAAAAATCCATTTTGTAGTTTCCAAAAGTGTGTAAAAAAAGTATATTAATTTTCAACCTGTATACTGTATACATTTAAGCGTAATATGGGTTTCAAATCATTTTGACCGTTTTAGTTTTGAGACTCCAAACCGTGGCATAAGCTCAATGTACAAACACTCAATGTAACCAATGTATAACATTTTGCTAAATCATCCCCCAGACTCAAGTTCACACACAGTTGATTTTTGTTCGTCGTTCGTACCATCCAAACGGTGTCCACGATGCGGGCGCCAGAAGCGAAACGAGCACGCCCGCAGACATGGCCAGGCCCAAAATCAACGCTTGAGAGTAAATCTGGAAAAAAAAAAGACATTATATTTAAAACGTTATATCGTCCATATTATTGAGTTTGTTTTACGAGTTTACTTTGAACACGATTCCACTGCACAGGACCTGCAACACGACGAAGGCGACAGCCGAGTACACGACGAACAGCAGCAGACACGCGTGGTTCGCGTCCAAGCCTTTGAGGTGCGCGGAGAGCGCGCCGCCGCCGCCACGGGACATCGGCAACGAGGCAAACGAGCACAGTCCCAACAGAAAGCCGTAAACGCTCAGCACGCCGTATTTCGAGATCATGTTTTCGTTTTTCGGAGAAAATTCCGTGGCCACAGTAGCAGGTATCACCTCTACCAGCTACCGATATTAATTTTTTCGATCTTCACGGGTGGTTTTACGCAACCGACGGCCGTTCGTCGGCCACTTTGATTCCCAGACATTGATCGAGTTTCTTTTTTACGAACCCGTTAACAGAGCTCGACGCGCAACTGGACGATAATTATGTTGACGATAATTTCGGAAAACGAGCGTTATTTTGTTATAATTTTTTATTTTGTTATATTTTGTTATATAGTTGTTTATTTTCGCGTTATCAAAATGTTATCGGCCTCGTCGTATCAAACGGGGCGTATTTTTCTTTTCACCTGTTGTGCGTGTTTACCAAACAACAATAACAATATTAACCGTATCAATTTTATACGTTTTTGTTGCACTCGGCGAGTTCAGTTGCATTCCAAAATCCCAGACGTACTGGGCGTACGCTACCTAGATAGATATTTTTTTTAACCATACGTGTTCCTACGTTTTTTTTATTTCGTACGAGACTTATTAACTTTTTAGGGTCGTTTTTTCGACCGTGCGCGAAACACGAAGCAGCTCTGTCCGACAGTTATTAAAAATTGTCTATTATTTACATTAACAGACAGACTGTACGAGCATCGATATGTACGCCAGGAGCAAGACGCCGAGCATGGGCACGCCGTCCGTGTACTCGATACACGCCAGCCACCTGACGCTGCGGTCGTCCAATCTGCGGTCGACGCGGTCGATGAAATCGCTGAGGGTGCCGTGGTACCAGCGTCCCATCCTGAAGGACGCGATCTTCATCGACACGCAGCGAGGCGCGCTGGTCATCGCCTTCTACTCGCTGGTAAAAATTTCCGCAACGACGATGATAATATAAAAGTCCGGCATTCATATTTACCGATTTATTTCTGTCAGTTTTTGAGCGTTTTTACGTTTGCCGCGTCCGCGTTCGACACTTACTGCCTGGCCATGGCCCGTCCCGGTTCCACACACTACGGATACTACATCATGAGCTACCAGTTTGTGTACGTCGGCAGTGCCTGGGGTAAGTGGGTGAACAATGTAAAAACAAAATGAAAAAAATGAATATAATAGGTAGGTCACCTAGTAGCGGCGGCAAGAGTCGGTTGTCGATTCGCGCTAAAAACGCAGTTAAAAGTGTATTATTTTTGTGATCTTGGGTTTTATTACATTTAGGATAAGCAATCACAAGTTTAATTTTAAGAGCCCCATTTCTCCATACCATACTAGCATTCCTCGGAGAAACTTAATAGGAGTTTCGGTTCAAGAGTCCCATCAAGGCGTTCCCATTTAGGAGATACCAAAAATTATTGCCGAGGTGTAAAATCTATAAATGCTGTGTTTGAATCACATATTTTATTTTTATCTAGTGAAATTTTACCAATGTTTTTTCGTCCCTATAATTGTTATGCTTTTGGTTGGTTTTCTAACAAAACAGATTTCTAGGGTGGGTATTTTTTTTAAACAATTGTTTCTATAGCTGTAAAATTCATTAATAATTTTGTTAATTTCAGTAAGAAGTATGCTGTTTCTATTTTCAATGTTTTCATTTGTTGCGTCTTGTGTCATTTTTGTAACAAGCTTAATTTTGATATCGGCCTTACGTAAGGTAAAATATTGTTCTAATTATTTACGTTACATAGTTTATTTTAGTTATCTCGTCGTTAATGAAGCAATCTTTTGATGACTTTACAGGAACATGAAAAACGAATTCTACCATGGTTGTTTTCGTTTGCCGTGTTTGCTGTCTTTCGATTTGTTGCCTGGTTATTTTGTTCCATTGCAAATGATCCGATATTTGGTTATAATTTCACCATGATTATCCTTGGTGCGGTGTTCACTGTTGTAAACGTGTACGGCTGGATTCTTGTGTATTCTTTGTTCCTGGAACTGTCTGATCTCACCAAACTAGAAGATTTAGCACACTTGAGAGTATGTAAATTGGTAATGAGTTTTGTTCTGGAATGTACGTTTAAATCATTATTTTCTTTTAGCTTGGAACCATGAACTCTTTAAATGCGTCTACAACACACTCACTTGCTGGATCTCGTCCTACCACTCCGCACAGCACAGTTTCCACTGCTCCTGTTGGTTAGGTATGGATTCATGTGGAGTATTTATCTAATTAGTATTTTTAGTTTCTAAATTATTTTACATTATAAAGGTTTCAGATTATAAGTGAACATTGATACAATGTAATTATATCCGTCCATTTTACTTTTAAATGTAATATAGTTCTTAATGACCAAACGGTATCGTTTTTTTTTTTTGTAAGCAGTGGCGGCACGAACCAATACTCATTTACAAAAATACTTCACACTCCACCCTTAAATTTTTATATCGCACTAAGAATATGTGTATTTATGTCATTAAATATAAAAAATGTACAAATTTAAATACAGAATTTTTCCCAAAAGGTACCACCACCCTTATAGTAAACAGTACGCACATGCGTAAAATTTACCTGTAACGTGCCGTCACTGTAAGTATTGGTTTCGTGTTTATATTTTAAGTGCACTTTGTCACATTGTAACCATAACCGGCCATTTTTGTATTCAAACGTATTTAAATTGTTAACAACTATTTGTTATTATTATTTTTCTGTTTTCAAATATTGATTTCATTTTTATGTTTTACATTTTTATAATTTCATTTTTATTTATTAATATTTATTGTAGTATTAACAAACAATTTTTTTTTTGAACATATATTACCTTTTAAATGTTTTTATACTTTTACTATTGCACTTAGTTTAATTTATTACCAAAATTGTTTCTTAAGTTTTGTACTAATTAATAATCATATTTTAGTCTAATAGTATTTAAGTATCATACTAAAAGGACGCCATATTTAGATTTTGAAAGGGTCCAATTAGACCCTAATTTTTTGTACTAAAACAATTTGTGTATGCTAACTTGTGTAATTTACTAAAAAAGTGTAAATGTGCTCAGAAAATAGAGGTAACTGTGATCTAGAATGAAAAGAAACCCATTTTACTAATATACTTATAGAATTTGAATTTTACTTGCGTTACCCAAAAGTTTGAAAAAAATATCTCATATGGCGTGCATACATAATTATGTTTTATTATTTTCCTTTAGTGGTAAAATTTGTAATTGTCTCAAATATAGTTCAAATGGTTTTGTCATGTTTTTCATGTTATAGTACGGCCAGCAAAAAGTGAGCCGCGATACCAATGCTCCGGGTGGCCAAATTTCATCAGGAATTCTATGATTATTTGCCGCATAAATTAATTTCAAACCTTATCATTAACATTATTAAACCCTATTTCTCCTTTATATTTTGGTAAAAACGTATTTTTGAAGAAATTACGCTTAAATACACCACTAGGAACATAATGGTTGCGGCTCACTTTTTGCTGGCCATACTATAGTTCATTGGTGTCCTTTTAATGCAAAAAATTTTTATGTGCACAAAATGTATTATTTAAATACATTTTTAGAAAAATATTTTTTATACCTATTTTTATTAAATTATCATAGCATTACCAAACACTCATTTTTTTTCTTTATGTTATGTTCTGATTTAACTAGATATTTTTATCGCTATATTTATTTTTTGTTTATTCTTATAATATGTGCTTAGTTTTGGCTGATTTGAATAAAATATTTGTTTTTTTTTAAAAATTAATTATTTTTAAAAAATCAGTAAATTATTATATGTTAAAATTACTTTTTGTTTAAAAGTAATAAAATTATAGTATAGATTTATTTTTCGATTGTAGTAACTTTGATTTGATTTCTTGAATTGTATTTGAATTTTATGATCAAAAACTTGAAATATATGCTTCTTTTCTACATCATATAAGAAATCTCATGATTTTTTAGTTATTGTGTTACAGTTTAAATATAAACCTAAGTAGTTAGAAGAAACATACCTCAGTATTGATTGTGGCTCTTTTTCTTCATACACATCTTTTAAAATTCAAGGTCCAAAATTTTTTTGGATATTTTGATTAATTTTTGGTGTTTAACCAGTTTTGAGACGCGGCGTTTGTAGGAAAACATAATTAATGGAGTTCCTAAGTCGGATTATACATACATATAATTTGAAGTAAAAGAAAACAAAAACCGTCTGCCCGGATGCGATGGGATGCCATTATGTCAAGAAGGATGTAACAGCTGACTATTACCTGGATGAATTTTGGCACAAAATTGTGACGGATGGCATTTATGCTCGGGTGTAGTTTTTTTTCAAATTGATCGTTTTTATAAATTTTTTTTAATTGCTCGGGCCTTGACGATAATATTTGCTTTTTGATCTATATTCTCAGATTTTCATTCGAATATGGTCTACGTAATTTTTTCCCCGAGGTTCTTTGTGCCTATTGTCTCGTTAAAATAAAAAACAACACACGATTATTCCGGCCACATCGCGTTCATAATTTTAAAAGACAATTTCAAAAGAAAATACGAAAAAAAAAAATATGTCACGAGGAAGATAATATGTCATACTAGGTACAATGCAAATTGAGAATACGAACTACTTACCTATTATCATTTTGAGTTGAGTTCATTTTTTTTTTTTTTTTTTTGATAGTTAACTGTTGATTTAATGAATTTTTAAAAAGTGAACTTGACTTTTTTCAATATTCATCTAATTTCACAAGTTAAAAAAAAATTTTAAAACTTGTAAAGCTGAAAAAAAAAAAAGTAACTAACGAGTTAATTAACTTGACTTCTTAACAACGAGGCAAGCTGCCTTACTATTAGGACCCTATATTGTTATTTTTCTTTTTCATCGCCCCTTTCCCGCGGGCATAATAATAAGTTTTCTGTTCTCGAGCGCGCCCGGAAGAGAGATGGCTCGCCGGATTCCGGGAAATGAGCGTTTGTGAGTTTTTCAAAATTATTGATGGCGGCCATCCGCCGCTGCACTCGTTCGGCGACACATCGGTCGGTGTCAACCCACGTTCCGAATCCAATTTACTGGGTCGCTCGCTCGAATCACTGGCGTTTTCCATATGCATCGCAATACTTTATTGCCTCCAAACTATTTTTTTTCTTCTCCTTTTTTTTCGAGTACACAATATTTTCCACGAGCAGCGAGTACGGCTAGTGTGTACAAATAACATCCGTTCGTGCTCAAACTACAAACTCGTCGTTCAGAATTTTTGAGCGTAGGTTTTTTTCTCGCAATAACTAAACTCGCGAGCCACTGTATGATAATGTACAAACAATAGACTTGAACGCGTTTCTGTTACGCGATTTACTACTGCGTGTCTGCGTTTGCTCTAAAAACATTCGTAAAAATATAATTGCCACGCGAGGAATATCTCCTGTTTTGAGCTACTCTAGCAAATCTAGTTTTTTTTTGAGGAAAAAACGCGTGTACGAATTTAAATGTTTCGAAAATCGAAACGTTCGCAATAAACGAAGGTTCCTACCAGCTACGTCTCGATAAAACAACTGTTATTGTCTTCGTAGAATCGTAGAATTTCAGTAACTTTGAAACGTATAATATGATAGGTTTATATAATACGGGCTACGCAGGTCCGTTCGCGATGCCGAAAGTATTGATAGAGGTGATTTTTGTGCAATAATACATTTGAAAAAGTGTTGTTGAATTGGATCGAAAAGTGTAGACGACATTTTGCTAGACACTCGAAACTAAGTGTGCAAAACAAAATTTTTTTTTCTTAGAACTTTTATAATGCCTAACTAATAGGTTTAAAAAAAATGTGATGTCGTGTATTTATGCGTTCTCGTGACGGTAATAATAACACTTGATTAACTTTTCGAACAACTTTGATCTCGTAAAAACGAACTTTGGATTTGGCTCGCATAAGTAACTCGTAATTACGCGTTCTGCGTGCAAAATTCGGTACAGCTGTATATATTATATGTAGGTATAATATGCACACTGTACACGTATAATTTTCACGGGACATTTAACTCTCTTTAAGTGATAAATTTCCGTCGTTAAATTAAATATGCGACGGGAAAAATCCTCGCGGCTGCATTTCTCCTGGCAGCGAGGGGGCGATGGGAGGAGGAAACGGCGGGAACACGGAGAAAACTCACGGGTCGAAACGAGCGAAATAGAACGAGAAAAGCGTCGGTTGTGTATTGTGTGTGACCCGGATTCCCTTTCGTACACACCTCTATGTACTTTGAGTGCGAAAGAAGAAACTATAAATCTGCGTCATAACCGAATTTGTGGACGTGAAATTTGTTGACAACGTTCCAAAAATTTTCGAAAACTCGCGGTGTAATGGAATTATAATACGAAAACTGGGACGTCCGCGTCGTATTTTCCTCGTGTAGCAGAAATATTATGCGTCGACGGGTTAAAGCGTCGAAAACGAGACAAGTAGAAAAGCGGCGAATTTTAAATTTGCGAGTTTTGACGTATGCGAATCACAAAAAAAAAATACTAGTTTTCGTTTTAGGTTTTTTTATTCGGTATTGCGTGTGGTCATAATATCATCTTAATAATTGTATAGTGCCAACCGAAAAAATTCGTTTAACAGCGAACGTTGAACGATGGACACTGTACTAATCGAACTATCGAGGCTGTAAGGTCATGTTATTAGTTGACAGAAAAATTTAAAAGGAACATGGGACACTCACACTATGTATTATAATTTTCTAATTACCGTTTGACTAAATTTGATTTGCGTACAATTTTCTATTGAAACACAATAAGTTTTGAATACTTTACACAAAATAAGCTCGTTTCAGCTGTATCGATTTTTTTAACCGGAGTCGTGTTTAGCTTTAAAAAACAAATACATTTAGTGTTCATAAAACAAACGTTTCTAAAAATAATTTAATCCGTTTTGTTGTTAATAACAAGATGATTCTTTAACCGTTGTCGGTTCAACAAGTTTATTTGTCATGTTGAATGCGACGTGCTCGTTTTTACACGAATCGCGGCTGCTGAATTGACAGGATAACACTTATTTCAAACCATTAGATTATTTGATGAGCCGTTTTACTCATCACCCTAAATTTGTTATTATCCGTGGTGTTCTTTTTTCGGTCGGGCTGCAGGTATTGTATAACATAAATAGAAATTAAAACGTTTGCACTCGTTTATAGCACAATAACATAACGCGTAATTAATGTTATAATAATAATACGACGTACGATGCACATTAACGGCTAAGTGAACGAGCCAATTGTAAAAAAAAAAAAAATACACAACTTAAATAATTTTCATCTAAAAATATTTTGACTTGCGCGGATCGGATAACTCCGTGTCTGCAGAACGAAAAACGCATAAGAAGACGCTGCACACCTATTTTTGCTATTTATAACAATATGTTCTACCTTTTATTATTCAAACGTACGACACCAAATTTTCAAAAACGTTGACAACGAAAACCACAAGTGTGGAATTTTTACAATATAGGTTTTTACAATAATGTTTTTCATACACCTAAAAAAGCAGCGAAAAATAATTTTTTTTTTGCATGGAATGTGTGATTATTGATAAATATAGTTTATAGTTATAACAACATATTTCTGTAGTACTGAAATATTGATAAAAAAAATAAGACCTAGGTATTGGTATAGGGGTTAAGAAGAATTCAAATATTATTTTTTAGAATTATAGCCTACGGGTAAATGAATAATTAAAAAAAAAATTGAGTAATGAGTTCCGTCTGAGTGGGCATCACAGTCTTAGAAGGTCTTTGACGGATCATATCAATTCGTAATGCGGGCTACAGCTGTCTAGGCACGTTACAATCGGAGCATCTTATTAAATTAATAGCTTTCTCGTTTTTCTCAGGATCTGTAGTTAAGGAGCAGGTCACTGTTTTGGATGGCACAGTATAAACTTTTTGTTTTAAAATCGAAAGTTAATGTCAACAATCATTGCTCACGAAAATGACGATTCTAAGCGAGCTTAGCAAAGTCAAATACTCGAAACTTTAAAATGTCAAAGTTTTATAACTGTTTGCTAATGATGTGTGAAAATTTCAAGTAATTTGAAAATGTTTGACTTTTTCGAATTTATATAACTCATCAAATGATAGAAATTTCAAAAAAATCCTCCAAATGAATAGTACCATCTCGGTCTCGGGCGTGGAGGGATGTATAAAAGAAACAAAGAAATTATTTGTAGTGTTATAACCCGAAAAAATGTTTTTACAGAAAAACAAAAAGGAGAAGAAAACATAATATTTGTGAGAATTTTAAGTGTATAAACGACGTTTAAACTCACCGAACAACTTTTCGGTTAGGTCACATACAGAATGTGAAATTTCTATACTGCAATGTGGAACGGAGAACACTTTGGAGTATTCGTTGATTTTATTCTATTCTAGTATTTTCGAATCATCGATTGTCGTAATATCCCCTTTACAGATTTCGACAAACTCGCGGAACACCGACTTTTCGGACAGACAAAAAATATTTATAAATAAACAGAAAAACTAACCAACCGTCAGGTTCCATTGCACCATAATACCATGTAGGTAGTTCGACGAGTCTAAAATAAACCGACACCAAAAACACGGACAATAATTACGTTATCGTTTTGTATTTTGGAAAACTCTAGTTTCATATAGCAGCCCGGTAGATACCTCCTAAGTATACGTACCTACGACTAAACACAACTATGGCAACATCGTCGCGGGACGAACCCGTTAAATATCTACTTTAATTAAACGTGTTCGTACCACGGAACTGTCGGTTTATTTCGTTTAAAAAAAAAAAAAAATTCATTTTTCAAAAGATCACCTACGCATTCAACTCCTCGTCAGTGCAGCGTCCTCTGTACTGTTGTACACAATAATAGTTAATAACGTAATATTATTAAATCGGTGGTACAACGTAATAATAATAATAATAATAATTATTAATGGATAATCGTTATTGCCAACAATCGTGTGTTGTGTCGTTTAGACGTAGCTCATGGCCGTAGTGTCACTCTCCTTCGGGCAGCACGACTGGCAGCACGGGAACACGCACTGCAGCGTGTTCTTGAACGCTTCCCGGAAGTCCCGGTTGAAGTACGCGTAGATCAGCGGATTCAGCGACGAGTTGAAGTAACCGATCCAGAACAGCACGGTGACCAGCGTTTCCGGGAAGCTGCACGGTTCGCCGCACAACGTCGATATCACATACCTGCGAAAATAGCAAAAAAACATAACGTATTTGAGATTTTCCGAAAAACCGGTTGAAAACGGTCAAAATGCTTTGTATTATGGTTTCGGCGTCCAGAACGCATTTGAACCGGAACACAGAAGTCAAAACCCACACTAATGCCTATAGTAGTATAACTAATAAAAACGTAACAAGCGATTTTTTTTTTTTTCAATATACATTATAACATTTGTTCAACAGTAAAACAAATTACACAATTTTTAGAATACAGTATGAACTGCATTCGTTCGAAAAAACGGTAGCTACGACCGCAATAGACCGAGAGTTTTTAAAATCAATAACTATTTCTAACTAATCCGAAACCAAAAACGTTATTACGTATTATAAAATATGTTCGTGGTTTTTGAAACCGGCAGACCACTGCTGCAGTTTTACTGTGAGAAACCGTTTCAAAAACTTAAATAGAAATTATGTTTTATGCCGGTTTTATAAAATTCTTTTATTATTTTAATTTAAATAAGACAACAGCCGAATTCCCTGGTTCTTTATACAGCTTATACGACGGTTGTTACGATAAATTATTCCGTAAGTACCAACACCAAAATTCGAAATACTTATAACGCTATATGTTACATAAGAAACGTGCACATTAATAAATCATACGATAAAAACGCGTTCAGCATTTTTTGTTTTCGTCACGGAACCGCGGCGAAACATTCAATGTTTGTTAACGACTTAGCAAAAGAAATACACATAAAACTCAAACTTTTTGGCTTTTGTTCGGGGTTTTCAATGCCACCATCAGAAATTTACTCGAGTTCAATAATATTCCGTCGAATATTGCGTGGGTAGGTATATATTGTGATATACGCGATACACCTATAATCTATATATATATAATGTTATATGTGTGTGTGCAGAGATTGCGATTGAAACTGCTCGAGCGAGTCGATTATTAAAATTTATCGGATAAACTATAAAAACTTTTAGATTTAAATCGCTTTAAATATAAAAAAAAAAACTCAGAATTTAAAAACGAATATATGCACACGCAGAAATGTAAACTGTCCGATTGTGTACGGGGAGTATTTCTATTATACATATGTTGTAAAATAGACCGTTGTATACACCGTTGACCTTCAAACTTTCCCGATTTATGGTGTATTTCCGATCGATAAAAAAAAGAAAAAGTTTTATACTACGAATGTGGAACAATTGGGTGGATCGGGTGAATTTTAAATGGAATAAGTGTTATAGTTATACGTCGTCGTCTACGTTCCATCTACTTATTCACTGCATTGACCGGCGTGAAATGGTTTTTTTTAATAAAATAAATTTTTTTAGTTTCATTTTATGGCTTCAGGAAAATTACAATTTCCGTACGAGTGCCCCGAAAACGTCGTTTGTATCGTTTATAGGTTTTTTTTGTTTTTTTAGTGATTTTGTATTCATAAATATGCAACTGCTTTTTCACTCGAGATGGCATTTTGCAACTCGAATGTATAGACTTGATCTGGATGAATACGGGACGTTGTATTTTTGAATACCTACCATTGAAATTCGCGATACTTTTGTACATTTTAAACACCCGTGATTAAACGTCGGTAGTTTTATAAATTATATTTTTATCAAAATTAAAGATGCATGTAGGTATATATTTAGCGATGTTCCGAGAAAGATCAGTCTCGATCATCATTGGTTATGATAGAAAAAATAACAAAACAATATAAAACAAAGCATGAAAATTGTTCGAAACGAAAACGTACATATTTCTATTACGGTACTCGCGTAAAATTGTGAAATGGCGACATAAATGAGTAAACGCAACCATAAATCTACCGAAAACGATTGCACGATTGAACGATTTTTAAAATTTTCTTCACTTAAGGTTTATTCTATACAGGTACTTGTAAATAATTTAAAAGGTCCGCTAAACATAATGTCAGTTTTGTTACAATTTTATTGTTTGATTTTATTTTCTCAAAAGGTGATAATATACTGTTTTATACGCGGAATGTATATTATACATTCCGCGTATAAAACAGTATAAACTGATGAATTGATTTCTCAAAGATAACAATAATTTTTCGGTCCAAAGTTACTAAGCATTGTGGTACCAGAAAAATAAAAAAATAAATTTAAATAAATTTTCAATGTTACTCAATCATCGATTCATGTTTTTATACTTTATTGTAAAAAAAAAACCCTACACGTGCGAGAGTTTGTGCATTTATTTATTGCTATGAACTGCAAAGTTTAGAAATTTAAAAAAAAGTAATACAATTCTTATACAGAAAACATATGGCTCACCCGTCAAAACGTACAGAAAAATTAAACAAAAACACAAAAAATGCTTATGATTTATCAATGTCCACGTATCACGTAGTTTTATTTCTTAATTGTAATCTAAGTAACAAATGATAATAATAATTATCATTGTTAGTAGGTATATTATTATTTTTATGAAATTTTGGAATTAGTACTAATAATATGCAAATTATTTACGACGTACTACGTTTTTGGCAGAAATCTACTTGATGGAGTTTACAAATGGTAAAATACTTTATTCGAACAGTTTTTGAATATTACACCAAAATAATCGTAAAAACTCACATCATGTTAAAACAATGCATTATTCGCTACGCTCAGAATTATTTAAAAACTAAAAAGTGAGTATACGAGTACTAGTAAATAAAAGACGGTTAACCACTTACAGAGCAAAATCGAGTTGAATCTCAAATAATTGTATATTATTTTATTGATGTAGCGTATTATTCGACATAAGAACAACATGCATGGTATATCAATCAAATAAAATATGTCAATCAGGATGAAAATACGCACATTTTTCGATTTTGAGCTTTTGGAGTAAGTTATATTAGTGCACGAGAACCAATCCCTCACAAAACGAACGTTTTAACAAATTTACGTAAGTGCATATTTTGTTTTTCAATAATTTTTAGATTTTTTTTTTATTCGAGTCGTATTGTGCTTATTTTATCGGTCTCACAGCGGTTTTCTATCCATGGTTGGCCATTGCAGTCTTTTACAAACAATAGTTTCATTCGAAAAAACAAACAACAAAACGTAATGAAAAGCTGTTATTTTACACCGTTTGTAGCGGTGCACCGTTTGTCATGTTAGTACTGCCTCCACTTCGGAGAATGAAAACTGTACGCGCTTTGGTAAGAAAATTTGCGCTGTAGAACAATTGTCGACGAATAAGCGGAAATCCGTCTTCTCGAGGTTAAAAAAAAAAATAAATAATTAGAATTAAAATACAGCTACTTCTCTGTAAGCGAACTCGCAGGATCTCTCGGTTGGACGGCCAAGAGTATACTGCTGAGCTAAAGGTACTGAAATTTACTATCGATTTATACTATACATATGATAGCACTTATGGACGACCGAAATGGCCAGTGTTTGTGAACAGTATCGTTTGAGTGGGTAAGGATTTTATCCGTCCTTCCCCATTATAATTGAACATTCGGAATTGTTTTACGCTGTACCACAGTATAGTCGCTTAAATAAAAAAAATGTTTGTAAAATGTGAAAAGCATCACCTGTTATTAATAATTTATTCTTTTTTTTTTTGGCGATTCTTAAAATTTGCCGTTGGTATAATATCATACCTACATCCGGCCAAAATCTTTACTCAGCACGGGTAACGTTCATCAGAAATGTCCGACAGTTTAGACGAGTAGAGTTTTAAGTCTCGACAAATTGAGCGTTACAAACATTTTAGGAATACAAGACGTACTTTCTTAAGATTTAAAGCAACGACGAACAACTTGTTTATGATGTGTTGTTGTATAAAAGTTTATCTCCAACGCGCACTCAAAATGCATGATTCATAGTCAGAGGATGTGTATACACAATATACGTTAAGAAATAAAATAAATTACGTAACTTTCAGACTAGCCATCCATCATTTTACGTTAAAATGTCCACGTAGGTTAAATGTTCAACTAAAGATGAAAAGCTAAATACAGAATAATTTTTAACAAAAAGTCCCCGTTTCATAGTCGATTTTCGTAACTTTTGTGTTCAGTCGTACAGATTGAAACAATTTAATGGGATTTTTAATGACAATGTGATTCTTAAAAATAAACATTTAAATTTAAATGTTATGAATGTGTAAGACGTGCGTTTGAAATATCTATGTATTTGTTTAGGTAAAATGTTTTACATTTATATACATTTTTTAAACGTTTTTTTTCCTTTCAAAAGACTGATGCAAAAAAAAAAAAAAAAAACAACTTTTGAAGTGTGTTTTATTTGTTTTTATTAACATTAAGAAAACTAAAATTTCAAAAGTTATTTTATAGACGTTTAGTACATTTTCATGTTAAAAGATTCAACGGATTGAAAAAGACTAAACATATAATTAAAAAAAATACTGTTCTATAGTATTTATTTGTACCAAAACACATGCGTAGTTTTTCTTTTAAACGCAGTCAGTATGAGTTTTTTTAGTTTTTTAATACTTAACTCTAATTTTCTGAGAGTGTAAAACAAATAAATACTTATCGACTTCCCAATGGAGTAGGTTTTACCTCAAAGTTATTGTAAAAAAATAAACTTAACTGATTATCAAAATTTTTCAACATCATATTGGATATTGTTTTGTGGAGCTTGTGCTAAAAATGTGAATAAAATATATGACAACTAGGTACATGTTTTATTAAATAAAATTTGTAAGATATTTAAAATTTCATATTTAGCACAAATAAAGCTATTTATTTATTTTATTAACATGTGAAAATATTTTAACGAGTTTTAGTCGAGTTAAGGTTAAAAAAAAAATAGTGAATAAAATCCACGCAGCCTGCGGGTGTAAAATTGTATTAAACAATTGACAAACGCATTTAATTCAAATATCTGTTAATTACTTAAAAATTATAAAAACAGATACAATTTTGTTTGTATGTTGGTTTTACTCTATTTAACGATTTAGATTTTAGGTGATAATTTTAAGTAATATGAAGACATTTTGACCTTTCTGATTTTTGGACCACAACTATTGAATAATAATAAAAATTTAAAAAGAGCTTTAATCAAAGCACTATCCTAGGGCAATTTCGTTTCTTTATAAAGGTTGGTAGCATATCGAGTGAAAATTGGAGCAATTCATTTTACTATATCCGTAAAGTTGTTGACAAAAAAAGAAACACGAACCCGCTGTATACGCTCAAAATCTAAAAAAGGAGTTTTGAAATATCCATTTAATACTGATTTCTATAAAATTAAGTTGAAATTTATTTATTATTATTTTTTTTTTCTGGCGGGAAGGAATTAACTTGTAATTTCTGCTTTATTTAAGGTATTGAAATCGGTTCAAAATTTAACAGTGGATTTATAAATGCATTATTACATATTTTTTGACTTCCACTGTACATAATATTGTAATCGTCAAACAGGGCTCTGAAATTTTTACTTAATATAAAGACTTAATAACTGGGTATTTTATTATTTATTTTTTTTTCAGAAAAAGAACGGTCTAAGCGTGCGCGCCGTTTCCGAGCGTACACTATCGTTCGTATTGACTTAACTTTTAGTTTAATACTGCGGTCGACTGCACGTGAGTGAGTGTTAGAAGAAAAAAAAAAAAAAGAGAGGAAAAAAGAAGTATTCGAAAAAACGTAATTTTGTTGAAAACATCGGAATACGATTGTGATTCAGTTGGAAAAAACTCGCAAATAAAGCGTCGGGATCCCAGGAGTTTAGGCGCTTATATAATACGTATACATGGGCCTATAAATGCCTTTTTACGTTGAAATAATCTTCTCGTAATATGACATTTTAACGGAGGCGAGGAAAAATGTGAATAATCGTACGCAGTCGATATAAAGGCACTACAAAAAGTTACATTGCTCATATTTTATCGTTCGGTCTTTCATTTCTTGTATCTTGCACAAAATCCTGACACTAGTGTTTAAATACTTGCTGAATTTGTTCTAAAATAGAATATATTTTGAAGTTTAAACCGTTGTCGTTTATTATTTACAATTTTTTTTTACAATGATGTTTTTTTGGTTTTTGTTTTTTTTTGTTTTATTTTTTTGTAAGCAACTTTAAGGGTATAAGGAATGCTCTGATTTTTACAGTCAGTATCTCTAATGAAAATTCTCTGAACTTTGATTGTACTTTGAGAGGTGTCAAAGTTGAAAGTTCAAAATTGAAAAAGTTACAACATTGAAACTTCGGAGAAACTTCACAAAAACTTCGGAGAAACATTATGGCAAACGTGTATTTTACATATTGATTTAGTTTTTTTTGGCCATAACTTCCAAAATAATGATTGGAACAAGCTGAACATTTTACATAATATAAAAAATAGGTAAGATACAAGTTTGATAAAAGCTTCAAGTGATTTCAAAATTTTTTGAGCTAAGTATATAGAACTTCAAAATTCTCGAAAAATTTACCAGGACGTATACTAGATAACTGAGCTCGCTCAGAATCGTGTTTTTGAAGGCAATAATCATCATTTATTTTATATATTAAATAATACGGCTAAACCACAACTCCCAAACCAGTGAACCACCCAAAGCGTAGGCGCTAATCCATTTTTTTACATTGTAACCGGTGTTATTCATATTATATTCTCGTTTGATTTAAAAGATGTATTTGAAAATTGTATTTTATATAAAATACGTATATCATAAGAACGTGTGGGTTTCCACGTGAATGAAAATCGTTTTTGACTGTTTAAGTACACCACGCACTTGTGAAAACTAAACGGTCAAATACTCCAACTAACTTTGAATAGTTTGATAGGTACTCAAACCTCAACAAATAATGATAGGTATCAATATTATTATTATTGTTACCTTGTACAACTGTATAATTTTTAATCATTTATCGGGTGACGAGGCATCGAGTTTTTTACAATAATTATTATTACCATTGAAAAACTGTATAATATTTGATTAATTATTTTATTATAAAATGTAAAAACGAAAAAGTAAACAGTTATAATTAATTGGAATTTCGTAATAAAAACAAAATGGGTTTTCTTCTTTAAAATTCAAGGTCTTTGACCAATGTTTTATTTTGTATTCTAATTGTGCAATAAAAACAATTGTCAGTATATAAGAATCTCATTGATTGCCTTTATGCCTTTATTATAAACTTGATAGGTATTCATTTGAAATTATATGCAATGTGTAGGTATAATAGTGGTTTAAATAAGATATAATTAGAGTTTATATCTTAATTGAACATACGTCATACGAAAAGGTAAAAAAATATAATAAAATTTAAGATAACGAACCAACCAACTTTTTTTTCTTGTACATATTAGAAACTAGACAGCTTAGTTTTTGACACCTAAATTATCTATTGCACTATGTTTCATGTTGTCTTTAAAGTATTAAAGGACTCTAAAGTATTGGTTATTAACATAACATAAATATCATTTATATCATAGTAACAACAAATATACTATTAACGATACACTATAGTAAAACACATAAAACATATCATATACTAGTGTGAATTGATCTTTCAAATTTTTCATACGGAAAAACAAGAATTTAGAATTACTGGAGGTGCAGAGTAGAAAAATCAAAACCCAACTATAAAATCGACGAGTGTCACAAATTTAAAATGTGTAAAAATTTCAAATACAATGGCGATTTAAATTTTTATTCAAATCAAATAAAGGAAAATATGCTGTTAAATTTGTAGATATGATTGTTTAAACGTTTTATGAAACAAATAGTGTAAAAATTAACTAATGTGAAAATCTCAAACCCCACATTTTGTTGAAAAATTGTGAAAATATTGATTACAACTTTTTTCGACTTTGAATTTTACCCGATTTATTAATGTGGATATACACAACTTACATTATTTGAAGCATTACAATACATTTTTATTTTTTAAATTTCGAATCATAATTCAAAAAGTATATAAAAAAAAAATATATAAAGTATCATCATCTCCGCCCAATGACCCATCTTTGGAAGCATTATAATAATACGACGAGAATTACTATCCAAAACCGTTTCCACAAAAAAATAAATATAATAAATACAACGAATTTCATCATCAATATTACGTTGAAAATTGAAAAAAAAAAGGGTTTAAAACCATTCGATTCTGCGGCGAATCATTCGTTTACTTTGCCGACCGACAGCCATTTACTCGCTGCAAACAACGTAATTATACTATGCGTTTTGTGCTATCAGCGAGTTTCTGCGTCCGATTGGAGTTCGGACACTTACGAAACAAGTAAACGTTCCAATTTGGATTCTATCCAAGTTCATCCCCGCTCACGACTGGTACAGATATGCCGAGGTCGAAAAACATCACTTTTCAGTGTAGGTACTTGAATGAATCGATTTATTTAATAATTAGGAAAATAAACATGAAAATTAAGTACACAAAATCACGAAAATAGATCCAAAAGTATTATACCGTTCCATATTTTTTGCAACGTAATTAAACAGAACGTCACTGATAATTTGTTGACGATAATCGTAGACAAATTTATTTTTCGTAGTCGGTATCTAGGTATAATTTAATCTTCAATATTTTACGTTCTAAAACGCGGGAAAAGGGCAAAAGTGAAAATTAATTTGTCAAAATCTTGCGTGATCTTGAAAGTTAATGTCGATTTCGAAAAAAACCATGCCATTTATTTCGTTGACGGTTAGTGAGAACGATACCAGGTTAGGTTAGGCTCGTTTTGGATCGTGCCCGGACCCAAGGGCCAACGTTCTTTCTCGATTTTGCATGAAACTATATTTTAAGTCCGTCGTTGAACCGAAAAAAACGGTTTTATTTTTGTTTGGTTTGTCTATTATTCATAATTTACTTTAAGGTTTAGTATCGATGTTTTGAAAATTTGTTTTTGTCGGTTCAATCATAGAAATTTGTAAGCCGGTTTTGTAAAAAAAAAAAAATAGCTTCACCCAACAACTGTTGCTGTTGCGTTGGTAATTTTATTCTCGATTAAAATTTTATTATATGTGCACGTTTTACTTGTACATAACAATTTCCACGTGTTTTTTTCCCCTTAATTTAACCGTTATTTTAAGTTAACAATATATAAGATATTTTTCAGTATAATATTGAGATATAAATAGCTGGTATAAGCAATATAAGTAGTCATTAGTGATTTGAAGAAAACTTATCATAATAATTAGGTATAATATGCGAAAATTCAAGTTTTAGATCAATAATTTAGATCAATTATGTACAAATGGATTATTAGGTAATCAAGTATTATTAACTTCGACATCATAAACTTTGTATGTTCATAATTAAAAACATACCCATTGATTTAAAGTTAATAACTAACAGCACAATACCTATTTTAGAAAATTTTCCAGGAAATAAAACTTGAAGTAATTAATAATTACAACTTTTCAACTTGAATATATCAAGACATGTACAATTATTTTACTATCATTTATAATAAAATGCTTAGTGTTTTTGTCAATTTAAATAAAAAAGATTACCTACTATATTATTATCATGTAAAGTACTCAGAAAATTCTTTTAATATTATTGATAAAAACATGACGTTAAAACTGTCAGGTAATTAAATATTGAATTGGAATTTCTTCGGAATATTGATTGATTATTTGAATAACCGCTGACATCTGTTTCATTTAAATATTGACATATTTTTCAACTTGAAATAGTTGTTATTAGTAGGTATTTTATATTTTTAATGACAAGAGTAAGTTTTGTTTTTAAAGGTCTTTGAGTATCTACGAAATTATTATAATTTTATGAGTTACATACTGTAAGACTTCATTTTTATTTAGTTATTTTATTATTATAGTTTTAGATTTTTGTACCGAAAAAAAAAGATAAACGTATAAATGTTTTATGATTAATAATCGGTTTGTATACTATTTATTTTGTACAGTATTAATTTATATAGCATGTATAGAATATTATAATAAATTACTGTTTTCAATTAATATTATGTTTCTAAAGTTCAACCGCATTTCCGTAAAAAAAAAAAAATATGGCGAAGCTTAATAAATTTAATAAAAACATAGTTTTTTTAACGAATTTAAAAAAACGTAGATACGATTTTATAATCCTCTTACTGTATTATGTTCGTGGCTTACAATACCCGAATGGTAATAGTATTATTTTCGTACTCACCAAAGAAAAAATGGCAACCAGCACAACAGGAATACGCCCATGATTATTCCCAGCGTGCGGGCTGCTTTGTGCTCTGTTCTCCAACTTGTACTCGTTGTTTTTGGAACTGAAAAAAACAAAAAATCATTATTATATTAAATCGAAATAATTTGATGCGACCAGATGTGGGGAACGTTTCAATTCAATTTGTTTAAAATACATTTTCTGTTTTAATAGCGTCTACAGTATAATTATTATTGTTTGTTTCTTTAAGTTTAAAATACGTTTTGAGGATATATTGCCCGTTTTTGACAGCAAACTCTCACGCGGTTCTTTGAAATTCGCCATACTTCTATACAATTTAAGGACACTATAAATATTTTTAAAATCGCAATACCTTCTATTATTTTATTGAACACAAAAACGTCATAATCTGGGGAAATATTTTCGGTAAACTATTAGGTAATTTGTAATGTTATTAAATTATAAAAAGATTTTCAGAAAAGTTTGCCTCTCCCTCCCCCCCCACTGGTGCACATATGCGGTTTAACAGCAGCTAACAAAAGGGTCAAACCGTCAACGTGCTTCCGGTTTTCGCAAACTATTACAACAGCAAAGTTTTCCTACCATGCAGTGCATTTGTATGAGGATAATACCTATGTCAAACGCAGCACGAGGGAATGTAGGAAGCCTTAACAGTTCAAGTTAACACAACACAGTAACCGGTAATAACAATAAAAATAGTGAAATAAAATATCAATTTTAATACATATATTGTAATTGGATGTAAGTACGTCAAGAAGGTCGTGCGTGACAATTTACATAGATCGTATCGAAATATTCACTAGAGCTGGTGAAATCACCCACTAAGCCAATTAATATTTAAGTAAGTACCTATTAATTGTATACATTTTGAAAATTTTTGAGATAAATTAATATGGAGCGACTTTAGAATTTATTTGAAAACAATATTATAAAATATATCGTAGTTCTCATTTACGGGTTTTTTTCAGAATACCGATAATATTTTGCACATACCTCAAGTTTATAGTGAAAATTTTTTACTTCTCGAAAAAAAAAAAAATTCAGTTTCTTCTCACAAACTTGATAAAACTTTACGGTAAATATCACAAAAAAAAAAAACTTCTTCTGTTAATTATAATAGCGTGTAAACTGTTATATAAAATAATTTAAAGTTGGATTCGGCACGATGATCAAATGTGTTATTCAATCGTTAAAAGTTGAATAGTTTACACTTTAAAAATAATTTCAAATATTCGGTCGGCGTCTGAAATTATTCACGGAAAAAATGGCCTGTGGTCATGAAACTCGTAATATTTTTTGCGTAAAATGCCCGTATTAAACGACCCTAAAGTCTCCTTATTCTGATTCCCTCGGTTCTCCAGAACTGTGGCGCAGCACACAGGGTAGATAAGATCAACGTTAAATGTCAAAATGTTTTATAAATGATTTAAAAAGAATGATTTTTTGTCGTGTATGTTCGTTGCATAGTTTGTAAATAAAAATAAGATATTCACACGGGTTTTTATTTTATCAATACAAACAAGTCTGTTTGCACGCATTTAGTATTATATTAATCGATACGTTTAAGATGTATAGTTTATCGTATTTACTGCAGTAAACTGTGAACAAAACTAATAACGTAAAATTAAATAGTTTATTGTTTGTCTTACTATCGAGAAACGGATTAAAATAAAAAAAAAATAAATAAAACCAGAACAGAAATACTGACATTTAAAAAATATATTCACATAATGCGATACGTTAAAACATCGAGCTGGTGTTCAATAATTGAAATCAAACAGATCTGGTATCTTTAAGAAAACAGATCGAACTGAAACTCATCAAAGTCTAAATATCAAAAAAATTCTAGTTTCAAGTCATTTTATAATGGTTGTAACCCTGTATATGCAGTAAAATGACACGGTCGATCCTGTGTGTGTGTGTGTGTGAATGAGTTAATTTCGTCAACGGTTAAAATTATACGAGGGTTATGCAAATTTCAACTAATGGCGCGCTAATTAAAGTAGAGCGATGTTCACCCAAGTTTGGCCAGAAATCGTTATGGCAAATTTAATCGAGTCGCGTTAATACTTTTTAAATTGTTTAAATCGCCCCAAAGCAGAAGATTTAATCGGGAAACGATGTTTACAATGGTAATGATTTTGACAAATGTTATTCTTTTTGAAACGTTTTTTAACTTTCATAAATAAAAACTAATTAAAAATTAGAGTAGGTATTAAAAACAAAAATTCAAGTTATTGATTCGGTATTGTTTGATAGATTTTTGGTCTTAAAAAATAAAAAAAGCCCAGTAACAATAATGTTGAAGATTGATGAAGAAACACTCTGGAATCTCACAAAACCTATCGTTACAAAAGTATCACTGTAGTTCTTAGAGTATCGCCATGTCGGATTTTTGAACTTGCGTCCAGAAATGCCCATTTTAGCATCAAGTAATATTGTTATGCTTGTTTGACGTTTTGTGCTGTTGGCAACAAGTGGCTAATATTTCTTGTAAGTTTATTCATGTTGTACTGTATAGTTTCCACTATTTATTGCCTGTTGTGTTTCATTGAGAAATTACACAAGCCGACTGTAATTCGTGCGTGTTAGGGTTTTTCCTGTGACAAAAAAAAAAAAAAGAAAAAATCTAAACGCAAGAAAAAATTAAACTCTGCTCGGATTTACGAAGAAAATAATTAATTTCGCGATTTAATTAAAATTTACACAAGTCCTGCGCGCGTAATTTGTCTGCGGCGTCGACAAAAGGACAAAGGTTTTCTACGATTTTAACCGGTCGTCCATTTGTGAGATTTAACGACGCTATTTCTGTGTTTCGCATTGTTTTTAATATTTAATTTGATAATTGTACACCTGCATTTTTGTATACGAACTAATATCATTCGTCGGTAGGATTTAAGCTTGTAATTCAATATTGTCTTGAATAGTATTTATTGCTTTGAAAATAAATTTTTTTCTTGAATTCGATGAATCAACCAACGAATGTGCGGTTATTTTACAAAGATATTAGGTATAGGTACTTGCAATTACCTATTTTTCACAATATCTTTCTTTTACATTCATTTTTGCATGTTTGTTATCGTAATTTCATGTTAAACACAATAAGTATTATTTTTTTTATCAAATTTTAAAACATCAATACAATCTGATAGTCCTGTGGACATCAATCATTAAAAATCTCTAATATACTTATAACGTGATGAAACGTACTCAAAGAAATATTTCTAAAAATTAGTTAACAACGTTTATTAGTTTTTGGTTTTTATAACCGTTAAATGGTTATACAACTCATAATTCATTGAACTTTTAAAAATGTACCCTTATTATTATTATTATTTTAAAGGTTAGATTTAATTATTTTATATTAAATGATAATCAAGCTTTTGCGTGGGCTTAGTTTAAATACGAATGTTCAAGTTTTGTTCATTAACCAAGAGTAAAGTTCGTTTGGAGTTGTTAATAAAGTAAATGATGTAGTTCGAACCTCGTCGCGTTATCTCTTGTGCCTCATTGTAGTAAAAAAAAGCAAAATAAATATCACCAAATTTAAATGAAAAACAAAAGACCGTATATAATATTTTATATTGTCTCAACAAATGGTGGTGGTTTTATTTTCGTTACAAAAAACACAATATAATTTGGTACCTAATATTATTTTTTGAAAACTTTTATCATTAAAAATAAACATTATTTTAATAATAAAATAAAATTATGGAAATACAAGTAGAGTAAATTTTTGTAATTTATTAATTTAAGATAGCCATTGTTTATGTAAATTTAATTTAACTGGAGTACGAATAATCATCATCAATATTTTCTCCACGTTCATGCCCGCTACAATTTAAAAATTATTATAGTTATATTTTCATTTGATAACAAACTTAATTGCATACACGTGTTTTTTGTACGCATCATAAATGTTCCAGTTGATGTTATTAAATCAAAAGTGAAATCGTATTTTGATATGTTGTTCATTGCAGTAAAAATATGTTTTATTAGTAACGTTGTCTATGCAGTTGGTTAAAGAGAAACTCATTCTACACGTCCCATGTTTTTAACGTTTTTTTTTTTCGAGTTATAATTAAATACAAACCATTATTGTTGACGTTTGAAACAATACGACCATGAATAACGATGTACCATAAATACGAGGTATATCTTACTATACCTTA
Organism: Hormaphis cornu; assembly: GCA_017140985.1. Classification (NCBI taxonomy): domain Eukaryota; kingdom Metazoa; phylum Arthropoda; class Insecta; order Hemiptera; family Hormaphididae; genus Hormaphis; species Hormaphis cornu. The sequence goes on along the minus strand of CM029364.1, from coordinate 7,705,203 downwards.
TTTTAGGTATTACATTGTTTTCTTTATTAAATTAATTCTGGTCACAGTGTACGAAATTATCGTAACAATGAACGTCTGTAATTCATGTTTTCTGATTTTCATATACATTCAATAAGAAATTATGTATTTGAAAAAGGTGTACAATGATTCAAATAGTAGATACTGAAAACAAACATTTTCAGTAGTTTTAGAGAGGAGCTAATTATAATATGAAATAATAATAGAACAAAAATTTTTTTTTTCAATATTGGTTTATTTTCTTTTGGTTATAAGCCATCATCGGGTTCCAAAACGAAAGTTAAAAAAAAAATCAGGTAAGTACTTGAACTACTCGAATGGTCGTAAACTTAAAATACATTATTTTTTATTTTATACGAGTGTTAATTACATAAAAATCAATCGCTAACAAAGAAAATGAATGGTTTTTTTCACCTTGATTTTTCGTTTCTTAAAAACACGTACCTAACTCAAATCACTATTTAAATTTGAAGGTGGGGGGAAGTAAAAGAGAAAAAACGAAGAAGAGTTTAAAATAGATGTGATTTACTGGGGGTTCACTGGAAGGACGAACGTTTACTGTTTTGAAGTGTTCTAGAACTAAATGCAAAAACGGCTGATAAGCTTTCGGTTGAATGACATGGCAAGTAAATAAAATAACAAAAAAATCAAATTATATTGATTTTAGTTGACTTTGGCAAAAACGTACGGGTAAATAATAGGTTTATAGCTTCCACATTACAAATATAAACTTGAGACTAAATATTTGGGTACGTTTAAAAGGTTTGGCGTAACATGTGATTCACCAAAAACTCACCAAGCCCGCAGTGAAAGTCAATGTTAGTTTACTGCAGTTGAAGCAGAATTATTGATTTTTGTTAGTTTTTCGGCTCTACTAAATATTTGAAAAGGTCAAAATCTAATGCAGGTTGCCAAAAAAAAAAAAAAAAAATTACGATTTTCTAGCTGCCAGCAACCACAATCCGATATCGCCCAGTTATTCCGGGCTCTAAAGAAATAAAAGAGAGGAGTAGGCCATTGTTTTGAGTTGGTCTCTTTTTTCGATTGTCCGGTTTAAACGTATTATACATTTCTTCTAAGTAACAAGTAGTGAAAATTTCCAGAATTTCGCAGTTCCAAAGTTTAAAGGAATACTTGCCTATATCTTTTATATAAGTATCGATCAAATCAATTGTTACAGATCTGAAGTCAATCACCAAAAACCATTAAAAGAAACTGTGTATGATACTATAATAATACATTTTCAAGTTTACCACAGTATAACGTGTTAGTTCGTTGTAAATGATAAAATTATTACTCTTTAAGTGAATGCTTTTCGCGCTAAACCACAATCGCACCACAATCCAGTTTTTTTCCACCATAACGTTTATTTTAGCGTTTTCTCAAGCTGAATCAAACGTTAAAATGTAAAATACGCGTCTGAACATAAATACTTACTGACTGCAGTACTCCGAATTTTATTTGTATAGAAATTTATATTGGAAATAATAATAAATTTGAAGTAGGTATACCGGTGAACAACCGACAATGTGAACTTATTTATATTATTTTATAAAATAAATAAAAATAGAAACATCGACTTTTTATACTCGAAAAAATCGTTTATATCTTTTATATTAGAACACTGGAGTGTAATGCGTGCGTCCAAATGAAATCACGCCTTTGCATTTATTATCATTGTTTCGTTTTCTTTTCATCTGTATGTTATTGTTGTTTGATAGAATTCCCGTTTTTATTTATTATTATCTCCGATCTACATTGTATAGTTTTCAAGAAAAAACAGGTTATTTTTGCTCAGTTTTTGTGCTTGCTTCCGAACACTATTATGGGCTCCAAACGTCCACAGAAATTAACTATAGATAATAATTTAAAACTCGTCAGTATACGATAGTTAAACACGCAAAAACCTACACGATTTTTTAAATACTATTCAGAGTAATATATTAACTATCACTACAGTAAACTAATATCATTACATTTAGGTACACATAACTACTAAATTTAAAGATAAATTATGTAAATATTAGCTTTTATGTCAGTGCTCTCATAATTTTAAGCGTACATTTACAATATAGTTGATATTGCTTTGGATATTATGTTATAATATTATAATATTTGAAATGATCCATAATTTTCATTTAATGATTTTGTTTAATTAAAATAATATATTAAACATCATTAATTGACTTAAAAGAGAAAACAATAATGCTGAAACATTTTGATATTAAAATTTTAAATCAATGGTGATGGCAAAATATTTTCAAGAATAATCTTTCATAAAAAATAATAATAATAGACGTTTACGACATTGTGTTCAACACAGATGTGTACCACATTTGCCTATACGTTGTGCCGTTTTAAACAATTTAATATTTCACTCTCAAATATTTTATCACAATTTTCACATTTACACAGTTTAACGGAACAAATCAGCACTGTGTCATTGAAATAATGAAGCACAAAATATGTAGTTTATAACATAAAAATACATAAGATTTGTATTTATGGTTAATAAATACTTAATTATCTATTTATATTTACGGTCAATTAACACTTAGTTTTAATTTTAATATTTTTGTATACTTTCCTTCATATAGAATGATGATTTATCATTGATGCGGTTAAGTTATAGAATTAAATTATTTTCTATTAATTTTTGTTTTTCTACAATTAACGCCAACCGGTTTTTATTACAGTATTGACGAAAGTAAGTTAAGACAAAACAAGATATTATAGAGGTACAAATAATTTATATAATTCTAGTTAAGTTAAAGGTAGGTTTTTATACTTTATTTTTGTGCATTTGATGATTGTTGTCACCGCTTAAAAAATATTCGATGTGTATAGTTCACGGATAATATGTATTCATGTTTGAAATTGTTATTATAATTAGTTCAAAGTTAATTATTAACATATTACTACGTTGTAATACAATAAATTCGAGTTGAAATCATACAGATTTTATTACTTTAAGGCTTAAACTGCTTATTTTTAAATGTGTTGATAAGTTTTTTAAAATCTAGAATTCAAAAATTATCATTTAATAAAAATTGTGCACTGAAAATATTAAAAGTTGACGGATAGATGATCAAAAAACGAGAAAATAATATGGGCTTATAAACGAATAATACTTTTAGAAAATTATTATGAAGACTGTTATAATGAGATTATAATGATAGTGAAATACAAACATTATCGTAACAAATTTAACTTGCTGTATTTAGCAACGAAGTATACAACGAAAATATTTAAGTATATTGAACTTTTTACAACTTACATGTGTACAAAAATTGACAAGTTTCATTGATACTGATTTGCATAAAAAATAATATTTTACTATAGTAACCAATTTTTTAGTAACACTAAAATATTAATTGTGAAGCGATCTGGAATAAAATTATTGGAAACTAGCCCGTGTAGAATAATTTTCGTTATCTCCCGCTAGAAAAAGTGAACATAAAAGAAAATAAATCAAGAAAATGGTATGACATTGAGAACAATGTTTTTTTATTTTTTATAAGTTCTAAACAAGTTTAAAAAACTATTGAATATATATTGACACTGACGATTCATTCTGAAATCTGGGAGTCAAAACATCAAAGCAATATGCTCGTTCTTCAACGTACAAGTAGTACCTAAGTATACCTACTGTTTTAATATAAAATTACAAATGATGAAACTATGTGGATTTCGCAAAGTGAAATATTGTTCGTACATGGACAAAGACAAACTGCGTTGGTATATTAGTGTATCACGTGAAATTTATTATAGTTTGGTGGGTAGGTACATATTTTCGGTGATCGGCTCAAGAAGACAGGTATGATACTCATTGTACGTAGTCGGCAGAATTCAATGTTCAGGATTCTGGCGAAAACAATATTGCCATTTCTCGGCGTGAATGTATATAGGTATATATCATACCGAATTTAACGCTCCGAATGATTAATCGTTTTTACAGTCTTCAAAACGTACCGCATTTTACTGTTTTCTTATTGCGTTTTACTCAAGAGCGTGTTTTGCGTATCAACACATAAATCATAAAAAATGCAGATGAAAACAATTCATCGGGCTTAATAAAATATTTTAAATTAACTTTTTGTACGTGGTATGGGAAATATGCGTTTTGAGAACTACCGGTGAACGAGTCGACGGAATATAATTAAACAAGAACGATGGTTTTTAAACAACTATAGCGCTGCATTTCGGCGTGATTTTTTAAATCTATATTTACACTTGGCAGACTCGATATATTTCTAACACGGAAACTAGCGTGAAAAACGAATGTCACAATATTGACTTCCAAACAGTTCATTCATGAAAGTGAAAAGTGAGCGTATAGTTCGTTTGAATAAATACTTTTCTATATAATACTGTATTAACATACCCGGTACTTAAAAAAAAGTAGAAATGTTAGCTTTTTATGATATTACCCATATTGGTTTCTTTTTTTTACAAGAAATTTCTTTGCTAAACCTCAACAGTTAAACTATTGGACTGTAGTGTAAAACTTTTTTCTGTTATACAACAACTGTTCTAAGACTTCTACTTAATATAATTGAGCATACACGATTTACCACTTACTTGAAGTGTGTGGGTACCAATTTTATTCATCACGAATGAATTTTGGTTTTACTAAAGTTGTCCCATTGCATAATTTCGAATTTTTTACAGTAAAAATAAAAACGAACTTCATACAACACCATAATTTTTAAATTTTTGATTAGCAAATGTTATAAGAGCTTAAAAATTATATATTTGTATGTATGTGAAGCTTTCGAATCAAGTGTTGAAAGATCAATCCAACTTAAAATATATTTATATATTATATTTTTAATATTTTATAATGGCTGTTAAATGAAAAAAATAAAATTATTTAACAACTTACTGACAAATCACATAATTATTATTTTCTACTATGGAAAAACGACTTAATGGTTTTTTGGATACACACAAGCTGTGGTCGCATTTAAGACGACAGTGTCAAGATGACTATTTGGAAAATTATACGAACGTGTGGTACAAAGCAAGCGGCTGTCTGCCGTTTCTTGTCTCATTATACGTCAACGATATGGCTTCAAGGCATATGTTGACGACATTGAGGAAACAATTTTCATCACCTTTGATTTAATTGAAATGGGTGATATTAGCAAAAATATTTCACTCGAGCCAAACTTTCGTGGATTTAAAATACGATTCTCGTCATCGTGTTATATAGTAACTGATGTGAGGAAAAAATTAGATCGATCCGGATACGATCTGAAAAGGAAATCGTATATTTATGTTATCTGTGAAGTCGAAAAATGAAGTTAAAGGTAAAATGTTGTCAGTAAATTTTTAGCATATTTCTAATTCAAAAAATTAATTCTGTCCAAAGTCGACAAAAAACGTTTGCAATCAAAAAGGTACACGCAGTAACTTTTTCACGGAAAATGACTACCTCTTTTTAGTTCTCAAAGAAATATTAGGTACTAAATTCTATCTTAATATTGCGTTCTGCGATAATATAAATGTGTTAAAGTTTTCTCTTGTTTTTGCTCTGTAATTTGTTTGTATTAAGTTTGAAAGAATGATTTATCGTTTTCCACGGATAAAACTTAATACTGATTACATTATATTCAAAGTAATAATTACTGTTACAAACAGAACCATGCTGCAGTGATGTATAGTGTTATTGATCAGAAATATAATTTTAAAATCTACTTCGTAAGTTAATAATAAATTTTAATTATTTTGATTTCGTGTTTAGTTTTGAGAACACTAACTGAGTAATAACAGAGAATGAAATTCAACCAATCTAAGAATAACAAAGAAAAAAAAAAATAAGAAATGAGACTGTAGTGATTTTTTTTGTGATAATTTTTTTACGTACATTACCTCACCACCCCTACACACGTTTTTTGGAGTTTTTTCCATACATGTATTTAGTATGTTATTCGCATGAATTTGTATGACAATTTTCAAATTTTGTACGATATTCAATTTTGAGCAAATGCCGATATTAAAGGTGGGTTCTGGGGAAACGACAATTCATCACATGCGACAATTTGTCGCATACGTTTTTTTGTCGCATACGACTTTTTGTCGCATACGACAATTTGTCGCATACGACTTTTTGTAGCATACGACAATTTGTCGCATACGATTTTTTGTCTTATACAACAATTTGGTCCTGTGCTCAAACCTGTGATGGCATTTTTAACCATATTATAAATGTTTCCAAGGATAGGGAGAATTGAAAACGTTTTATTTTAATGCGTGGACCTTCGTTTTATGGGATCCCAAGAATTACCCGGATTTCAGGATTACAAGAGGATATATAATACGCGTAACACCCCGCGAGAGTGTTTGTTACGCGTGTTATTTGTTGAATATTTATTGCCGAACTAAACAAAAACGCGTTTCGCGTACTTATAAACGCCGACAACGATTTCCATTGTTTACGATACGTTCGTGAAGCACATTTACAAATTCGCCCTCGTCGGACAATCTCCGCGTAAAAGTTTGGAGGTTTTTACGTTTGTTGTGTTTAAAGCGTTGCAAATAAATCCAATCATGACACTTTGAAATGCGATCGGCGGAGTTTATACGTTCAGTTTTTGCGTGCGACGGGTTGTTTGATTATATTTTAGTAGGTACCCACATAGTGTTACTGCACTTAATAATCCTAATAACTTTTAAAATCACTGAAACAGTGTCGGTCATATAGAAATGTCTAAAATAATATGTTTGTAAGCATTGGTATTATTCGAGTGTTATATACTAAACAGTTTCTTGGCTTTATATCGAGTTAAATCCCGTCCATCTATCTCGACGGGAGACCAAATATCGAACAAAAGGAGTTGCGTAAAAAAAAATTAAGTGCAAATGTAATAATGAGATGAATGGAAAAACAACGGTTGATTAAACTCGGTAAAATGTTGACAACTGTATACCTAATATAAAAGTAAAGTAATTTCGCTCGCTTTGGAGTAGATCACTCGTTTGGATGGTTTATTATGCGGGTTTCGTCTACGTTTTACGTTGAGTTAACTCAGCAAGTTGTAATGATATTCACGTTTAGCATTAAAAAATGGTTAAAATGTATTTAAAATATTTACAAAGTTTTTTTCTTCATCCGTGGTTGACCAATATAGTGTATGTGAACAATTCAATTGATTTTAATAATATTTGGAAGAGTAATTGGACAAAAAAAAAATAAAAAAACAAAAACAACAAAATATTAATCATAAAATATCAACCGAAAATGTTTCAACAATACATAGAGTTACATCCATCTGTTATGTTTACACAGCGAATCCGGAGTCTTTACATATTATTTACTTATCTTGGAGTTATGTCAGTGTAGGTAAATTTTCGTGGGACCATCATCGTGGTTTGTGTACATACGAGGTAGAACTTTCTTATATCGTTTTCGAGCACTTTTACAAAAGGCAAGTAAACCAATATGTTATAAACTTTTCCGTCATCCGCAAGAGTCTTAAAAACACCATGTTAAAGTACCTACAAATAGCAACTACATTTTAGCCTTACTTGTTCGAAAATGGAATGGAAAAAACACTATTTTTTTTTAACCGTACCTATATTATGAGTGATAAATTTATCGCGTGAAGGGTTGTCGAGCTTTTACACTTTTGTCGATCGTTTAAGCATCGAATGTTATAAAGCTATTAGGCCGCAATAATCAATGCAAATAACGATTTACTGTCGTAGTTAAATTATTGGTATGATCATACAAATTGTATACGAACTATTTACAAATATTACGAAAATGGTTTTTACTCCGGTGTTCACAAAAATAGTTAAAATATACATTAGATCTACACAGAAGTAAATACAAACACATTAATTCGTCTGAGAATATTCATGTGGATGGCGCTTATAAATACCGTAAAACTACTTTTGTTTGTTTTTATATCGAGTCGGATCAACGGAAATTTTGTGACAGCATCCGTTTCAAATGTGCTAGATATTCATCAATAACATATTTTTTTATAGAGGTTAAGTATTCAATGTTAATATTACTTTGTTTATTTACAGAATACTCAAAAACGGGTAGGGCAATCGACGTTGAAAATCACTTTGTTTGCTTACTATCCGCAAAACATGCAATATGGATGAAACAATTTTTTTTTATAGTGTGTACAGAGTTGTTTTGCTTACGGCATGATATTCTTGTTTCATTGTGAAGGGAATTTTCAAAATTCGTTCGAAAAGTATTTGGTAGATATCAGAATTTTCGAAAACCGTTATTCAAAATATATTGAATACGGAATACTTTAAAACACGTATACGAAATAAAATTATAAAAACATTTTAAATATTTAATTTTAAATGTAAGTGTTTTTGAATACGAAGTACAAAAGTATTTAAATAAATTTACCCAAACGCGTCCGACAAATTACATTACAAGACCGAGTATATATTATTTTATTTTCTCAAGAAAAAAAAAAGATAAAGCTTTGGCCATTCGGCACTATTATACAATTCAACAATATATTATGCTGTTTACTTTTGTGAATCCAATTCCAAACGAAAAATCTTCCCATTAAAAAACGGCAAAACGAGGAAAACCAAGAACGAAAAAACCATAAAAAACGGTAAATGGCTGGGTAAAATTATTGGATATAGTCGGTGCGCACGAAATTTATCACTGACGACAGCGTGCGGTTCAACCCGAGTTAAAACGTTCAAATCGTTTTGCATGGCGCAGAAATGTACGCGGGGATCTTAAACGTAATTTAAGACAGTCAAAAGTTCTGTTAAAAAGCACACTGAAAATACAAAAGTTACTTTATTTTCACTACGTATTCGTAAGGTCAGATTTCGAGAAAATATTTTTTGAGAGTTGAGAATAGCCGCACATAGACTCAACAAACAAATTAGTTATAAATTTAAACTCGATTTGCATTATAGCCACATATAAACGGATGAGTGATGAAAATTACAGATCAATGAATAATATTTTGCCTTAGACTTTGAAAAAAACTGTAAATCAAATAAGTAAAAATGAACAAATTGTTTGTGACGTGGTTGATAAATTGAATAAACTACTTTCCAAAATTAAGGAAATTCGACGGTAAATCTGTATGAACGTCGTTTTTAAACAAACAATATACAATTGTTTTTGAAGAAACAAATTATACATGAAAACTATTTAGGAATTTCGCACACAGGCAGTAAATAATAAAATTTAAAATTATTATCGATACTAAAGAGAGAAATTGTTAATAATCTTATCGTTCAACAATCAAAAACAATAAAACAAACGTTTCAAATAAAAACTTAGTATTGTTTTATTTCTGTTTTATTCTTGAGTTGTATTTAAAGGAAAAACATTTTAAAATTTTTAACAATGCACTGAATATTTGGTAAGTCTTAACGTTTAAAATACATGACAATGTTTTTTTTTTTTAGCACTCAGAGCTTGATGAATCGCCAAATATCCTTGAGACATTAAAAACTCTGTAAGTAAAAATCTGTTTTTTGTGGTGCATCAGAACTTGCCATGATAATAATGTTTATTTATTAAAATGCCATGGGAGATTATCGCTTTTTTCGAATGCCCGAGAATATTTTGGGCATGTCGAAATAAAATACGTCTGACTCACGGCCATACAGTTGTTAGACGTTATACTTCGAGGAGCTTTAAATTACATAAAATTGTTTTTTTTTTTTTAAGTGATTAAACTAATATTTTTCCTCTATTGACTGTTATTGCGTCAGAGAAACGTATTCTAAGAGTCAATTTAGAGTAGGTAGGTACGTTATACATGTACGTAAAAAGTCATAAAAAATAGACGGTAACCTACGTAATAGTTTTGCCAAAAGTAGATAACGAGTCGTTGGGTGAAAAAAAGTCCAATTCCTTACATTTTAGCACTAACTACCCATATTCGCTAGGTAAGTAAAATTCTTAGTGTCTCAAAATCAACCGATTTTATTTTATTTCTTCACTATTTTTTAAATGCCATTTATAACGACCAGTTTGGAATTGTTTTTTTTTTCAATTTAACTTTAGTATAAACTGTAAATGGAACGGACCGACGTATTGTATTAGAAAATCTTAAAAAAAGCTTATAACTTTCTGGAATTCACTTTGTTTATATTTTTCTAGTAAACGGTATTTGTCCATGGTGTCCATGACAGGTTAACAAATCAAACGGATAATAAATAACTAAAGTTATTACAGTACAAACCTGAGATCAAGATGGTTCAACTAACTTAATGCAGTTGTTGAGATAAATGAGTTATAGTGAGAATACGATTAGGATACGTTTGAACTTGTAATAAAATGACGTTGATAAGAAAAAAAAAAGATAATAATTAGGTTTTTATTTCAATTTTTGCCCTTAGGCTCTTATTTATAATGTCATTAGGTAATCACTATGAAATAGTATAAAAAGTAACACTATATTGTACAAAACTTTTTTTTTTTAAAACATAATGATTGATTTGATAAAGAATAAAGTGAGAAATTTTAAATAGTTGTAGTTAATTTTCAATAAGTAAGTTACAAGACAGTTATTACTAAACAAAAACTATCTACATAGGTACTTGATTGTGCGTAGATGAATTGTTTGTTAGTTGCTAGGTACGTTAAAATTTTTAATTTGGTTGATGTGAACAAAATGATGTTGAATAAAAAAATAAACGCTAACACAAGACCACAATCTCTTAACCACAAAGGACAAAAAAAAAAAAAAAAAAAGGAAGTAAAGGAAAAGAAAAAAAACAACAGCTGAATTGTATAACATAACGGCGAATCTGGTAGAAATTAAGTGCAATGAAATGGTTTAGATTTTCGAGGAGCCATTACCGTTGCGTTACGACGTTGGAGACACTTTTTCGCTTTGTCTTCAAATTTGCCACCGCAGTCCACCCGGAAGACTAATGGCTCACATAATATTGTTCAGAGTACTTCGCATTTCGGTTTAGGGGTTTTAAAAATACGCAATTAATTTTCATACAAACATAAACGACGTGGCTCTTATCTTCTGGAAAACAACTTATACATAAAAAAAAAATATAAAATATTTGTACTTAAATAATTTACTAAAAATCAATGCCTGGAAAAAAATTAAATTCTTTTTATTCATTTTTTATAAAATCTGCCATAAAATATGGTATTGCCAGATTTACTTAGTCTAACACGTTTCGGACAAACTAGTTTTGCCTAAATTCGGGTTAGGCCGGTTCCAGATGATAAATGGGTACGGGTGCAGAATTACTATTTTGAGAACATTAAAAATTTCTAAATTTGTGGAAAAAACGTTGACCCTTGGTCATTTTTCTTCTGATTTTTTCAATTAATGATATACTTAAGCTTGATCCGAGATGATACATGGATTTGAAGCTTTTTTAAAAATTTTGCTTAATTTTTGAATTTTACCCCAAAAATCGAGAAATTTACGGCGAATAATTTGAAATTTTCAGGTTTGTAATGACGTTTTCGGGTAAAAGGTAAAGTGCTCCAATCGTTACGTTGAATAGCATATATAAGTTGGGATTTTGGCTTCAAGTTTTATCTTATTTAAAGCATTTTTTTATATTTTGATTTTTTTCGGAATTATGAGGCAAAAACCACGAAAATGGCAAAATTGCCGAATTCGGCGTCATCAGAACTGCTATATCTATTAAACTATCGTTATGAATAATTATTACATGTCGTTTTCAAATTTTTATGTACAATTATATGATACGTTATAAAAGATTGAAAACAGTTTTTGCTAAAAATAATACACTATTTATTTTTTTTCACATACGTGTAATAGGAGTAATTTGCGATTTTTTTTTTTTCACCCAGGACTTATATTAGATTAGACAGATCGCTCAGAATCAATTTTTTTTTTCTAATGCAATGATTTGAAACCAACGACCCATCCAAAGCGCTTAGTCGCTACTGCACGTTTACCGTGGTACCGTTCTTTTTTGAACTTTCTGTATAATTTAAAATATTTAATAATTTCGTTGAGACGATTAATTTTTGTTTGTTTTAAATTTATTGAACATCAGTGCTTTGTTCTCTGTGTCAGGTCGTCTCGTGATATATAACATTCTTGAATACAAGTATTTAGGCATGCATATTGCGCGAAGGATATACATATTATATGTGATGTACGTATATAATTTATATTACAACTACACATTTTGTATACTCGTTTAATTAATTTCAGTAATTTATGCGATGACTAGAAAAATGTACGAGCGGGTCCTGTAACTTTTACATTTTATTTGAAGCTAGCAATGTAATTTAACAGCATGAATTAATTTTTGATTTTGCCTCTAAACTATAAATTTTATTTGTTTTCGACCTTCAGCTATATCGTAGATACTTTTAATCGTAATATTTTGTTATACGCGTCCGTTTTGTAAGGGTTTTTTTTTTTTTAAACGAGGTGACCTAAAAAGTTATAACTAAATGTATCCATACTACAGGGTAATACAATAATATTATGGTACTGATAGTATTTGTTCTATTATTTTTATTTGTAATCGTTCTTTATATAATATACGTCCATAGTGTACGGACGTATAAGCTTTCAACGACATTCCACGTAAAATGTTGTTTTATAAAATTTTTTTGCAATATATTTTTTAATCGTACAATATGAGAAACTATGTACATATAATTAATTAATACTCGTATTATTATCATTTCGAATGAATATATTAACTTTGGAAGTCGAATCCGTTATCGTCACGAGGGCTTTAGGCCAAAGCACTCGTGAAAGTGAACCGTAAGCGATTACGTTTTATTGACAATTCGATCACCATGTGAATCCACACAACCGCCACTTTCTCATGGGACGCGAACCTCGGAAATGAAACCGAATCGAGTCTTCTTATGTCAATATTGTCACTAGGTGTAGATACTCCAATATAAAATATACCGTACCGGATTACCGGTAAACAGTTCGACAAAATAATTATCGTGCACTGCACACGGCACATGCTTGCATCAAATATATTACGCTGAATAATATTATTATACATTTTGATGACTTAATAAACTGTTCATTTGAGTGTGTGCACGACGTCGTATCTACGTGCGATATTCGGTGTACTTACCATAGACGAAATTCGAATTTTTGGGGGACTCATTGTCCGTTCTGTGTATTTTTTTAAAAAGTCGGATGGCCTTAACACTAACTTAATGCCTTCCCCGAATCGTGCCAACAGTACTTACTACTTATGCCGTTGAAACCGTGATCTGTTTTGTAATTTTTTTATGGAAGTGTTTATTATTTTTATATTTTCGAACAGATTAAAACGTTCTTTCGTTTCGAGAGAATCGCATATTTGCCGATTTGACTGGTTCACGGTTATGATCATTTCGTGCGCGGTGAAACGTTTTACAAAAACATTCGATAAAATGTAATAAAAAAAAAAAAAAAATACAATTTTGGTTTGTTGTCGATGAATCTTCGTTAAAATAATATGCGAGAAAATGTCAATTAGGTATTTGCGTTTAATGTATAATAATATTCTTGATGTATATTTATGTATATTGATGTATATTTTAATGTATATAATATTATTAATGTATAATAATATTTACGAGTAGATTGATGTATGGAAATACGAAAAAAATAGTTTTAGTTTTAACTAAATTATATATAAGTTTTAAAAAAAAAAATATAACGCTTTTGTGAAAAAAAAATATTGTTGCTGATGTCGACATAAATATTTTATAATTATTTTTTATTGCTCCGAAGTTACACAAGTAATTCGGTAAAAAACGATTTTATAGCGGAGATACAATCGATGAATTACCTGAAAATTACCTATTCGATGTCAAACATCCAAAAAAGTGAAAATTATACCCACCAAACACGTTCAAATGTTCATTTGTGACTTCAATTATTCATCGTCACGTGCATACAATTGTGGTATTACTACTAGTCATCGCGGTAATTGACGGATAAAAAAAAATATTTTGTAGAAAACGTCAGCCATTTGTATACAAATTCAAACTCTAATTCGAGATATCGTCAAAATTAATATTATATCCATGAATATAAAATTTTCAAAATAAATAATTCATGAGCAAAATGTGTGCAAAAAAAAAAATAAAAATAAAAATACAGTAGTGAAGTAGTAGTGAATGGTATAATAATAAAATAATTTAACGGGTCTTTCTTCTATGAACGAAACGTACATTTTTTAGCTCAACGGTAAATGAACATTATGTTAATTTTCTCAAACATTATTCAAACCATTCTTGCATTTTACTCTTTTATTCGTATTTTCATGCTTTATACGAAATATGGTGGGTCAAGAAATTAGAAATCAATTTAATTATTGGTTTAATATTTTTGTTTTAAAACAAAACAAAAAAAACATATGTAACAAATCAAGCTTTGACAATTTGTATGCCATTTATTTAAAATGCTGAAAAAAGTTCAATATTTTACGGGTTTTCAGTTCAAATAAAACTGACACATCGATACATATTCAATGTGTATTAAATATATAGTATATATATGTATTAAGTATATAGTTTTGTTTGAAAATAAATTTGTAACTGTTCCATGCTTCTGGTTTTAGTTTTATTTTTAGGTTTTAGTTTATTTTTCAGGTCAAATTTCAATAAATAAGTGCTGGTCGATAGTTTTGATATCAAAGCACAGTTGTAATTTCCATAAACATTTTTACGATCGCAGAAATAAGATCGAAATTAAATGAAAAAAATTCTAAAAAATACCCGAAAAATTCTCGACGTTTGTTACTCAAGTTGTATTTATTTACAATAAACTGTTTTCGATTGGATTAGTTGCAATATTATTATTTATCACTTTATAAAATGTAATTCAAACTTATACTTCCAAAATTGTATATTTATAAAATAATTTATGTACCTATCATTGTTTTAATTACCAAGTCATTTTATCCCCGCGCTCCTCCTTTTCGCTGCGACGTGCTATAGAAAACCGTGTTCTTCAATTTTGGTTTGCTTATGCTCCATAACTTATTTAGGGAACTATACGTAAGTGAATATTCGTCTTAATTCATTTTCTCTCGATGTTTCGCTTTTGGTGGCTAGCATTCGGAACAAAATAACATTTTAGTATAATTTAATATTAAGTATAGGTACACGCATCCTATCTGATTACTGGCCGTATAAATTCAATTCCGATTGCTAAAATTCAATTAATATGTTACATTGGTTTTAGAATAATTTCGAACGTTTCTGTTTTGTAATTGCATTAACTCAAAAACTACGAGTTTTAACAGTCCATAAATTATGGCGTTGGATCCATATCATTTGTTTTAGCGTATATGGCTCGAAGCATACAAAAAAATAAAAATTTATTAGGTATAATTAAACTTTTGCGTATAATAATAGCAATAACAATAACTAGAGCATTGTAGATGTATTAAAAAAGTAGCATTGAACTGCCTGACCTGACCGTTAGTGAAAAGTTAATTATAAAAAATGTGCTAAAATAAACAATAGTCGCCATTACTTAAAACTTGCTCTAATATTAAACGCCATCAATGTGCCTATGTGTTGAATGGTCAATTTTCAGTAAGATTTAGAATAATTCAAATGACCGTTAATGGACGTTGAAATTTACGGTTTTCGCATAGGGCGATCCCTAAGAAACCTTTGTACCAAATTTGGTGAGAATTGGTTTAAAATTGTGGCGTGCAAAGCTCGTACCAAAGGACGGGCTGACAGAACAAAATTATAAAGTATCGCTTAATAGCTATGTAACATAATAATCGTTTAAGACTGAATTGAAAATAACAAATTTACTTCTAGAACATACCGATTTCACTTATCAAACCGATCATGTGGTAGAGAGCGAAACGAACCGAGACAAAATAATTATACGAGTAAATAATTACAATAACGAAAAATAGATGTGTACCTACCATAGAAAATCTACTTCTTGTAAACCAGTAAAATATAAAACCACCGACGAAGCATGGGAATCCCTAAAGCAGTCAGAGGACAGTGGTTGGAGTCGCGGATTACACTTCGGGTTTAAAAATCAATAAACGGAACACAAACATTTTTCTAAAATAATTGTATTCAATTAAATTGCGAAACAATATTTATCGACGTATTACGGTCGACATTGTTCGAAACGTTCGTCGAGATCTTAAAGTTTTGAATTTGACTCTGATATTGGAGTATATTACGGCCATCTGATATTAAATTAATTAATATATCATACAAAAGCGTTGAACGCACATTTTGCGGCCATCAGAGGTTAGGCGAAACAAGCGAAACAAAAGAAGGAGATAAATAACAACGTCAATTTTGTAAATAAATCACACCGATGAACTCGAAAATTGTCCTGAAGAACGGTCGGCGAGTAGTCTTTTCGGGCGTTCTCGCAATAATATACTTCGTCTTGGCGCCGCAATCGTCGCGTTATTTATGTGTCGAACACTCCCATTCACTGCATGGGACACAACGTTCGTATTGAATTAGTCATTTTAATATTTTATTTATTTTTTTTTTTTTACCGTGCCAAAAATCATAAAATCATCATTTGTTGGTATAATATTATTTTAAGAGACTTGGCGTAATATTCAAGGTGAATCTGAAACTGCACTCTATTAACAGAAGATACAATTAAATTTAATTAAAAAAAAAAAAAATACGTTAATTCTACTGCTTTTAATAGTATACAAGATATAATTATTTGTTTGAAGTATTATATTTTAAATTCATCAAATTCATATTTAATTATAATCAAAAACGTTGCTACGTGTATTGAAAAATTAATTGTTGCTTTAATCGCTTGTAGAACAGAGATTCTAATGTAATACATTAAAAAAAAAATGTTAATTTTGTATTGTTTAGAGTTTGTATGAAAAAAAAACCCATTCTGTAAATCATTTTGTTTGACACAAATTGATAGGTAGCATAAAAATTTGGCTTAAAAAATTTTTTTTTTTTTTATTCGAATGTCATTTCTTAATTTAATTTTCTGAGCAATTTTTATGTTTACTAGAGAAAAAATGTATAAATTACAATACGAATTATGTGTAATAAAACTAATAAGGTAACTTTTCCAGGCTTTTAAAGTTGTAGAATACAAAAGTAAATTGATTTTTAAAACGTTTAATTTAAAAAACATGACGTCTGTAAGTTGCATATTATAAAACAAGAAAAGTTTAGAAAAGCAAATTTTTTGAATATTAATTAATTAAAATAGGTGGTGAACTAAAAAAAAAAAAAAAATCAAAACACTTAAATTTTTTTTTTATGAATATTTTAAATCAATCTATGAACATGAAAGACTAAAGTTTTTTAAAATGTTTGTTATAAGTAACATCAATAACATGATAATGATGTAAATTTTAAAACAAATCCAACAATATTATACAATTTAACTTTATAATATATCATAATATTATGGTTTGAATCAATATCATTGCGGCTTACCATACTTTTCAAATTTTGTAAAATTAAATAATTTTAATTACTAGTGAAACTTAGCAAATGAACCATATCTTTTAAGTTTAAAGAATACATTATAAAACGCAAAAGTGTATATGTAAATTGTATGTGTAATAACGAAAAAAAAAAAAAAAACCATCTTATTTAAAACGGTCATTCCGACATTGTTTGTTATGCAAACTTTCATAAAAACGACCTAAATTTTACAGTTACGGTAGCTTCTACCAAAGTATATTACTGAAGTCAGAAGTGCAACCGTACTTTCACTTTTAATGAAGTAAAGTTTTTACAAGCATAATTGAAATCGTATTTCCGGTTTTTGTCAATATCCACTTTTAAGACTTTTGGCAACAGATGCAAATCCAAGATTAAATTTCAGAAAAAAAGTGAACTTCCACAAAAATCACGCAGTACGCAAATACTTAGCATAACGCAATGTTCAAAATAATTTTATTAAAATCCAATAAAACTAATTTAGCATACAATATCTATAGTATCAAAATAAAATTTAATTAGTCAAAATGATCTTTTCATTTGTAAAAAACTGCAATTGTAATTTGTAACGCATTAAATAAATAAATTTGTTATAATTGGAATAATTTTATGTTTTTTAATTTAACTAAGTGATTCATTCCTGATTTTCAATTAATAATAATTGTACAAAATTTGTTAGTCTCATTTAGTTTATAACACTGGTTTGATTGGTATTCAGAATATAATTGAAAATAATCATGCAATCATCACATAAAAGTTAAATACTATAATATTCAATTGACAAATGAAATCCGGCTCAAGACTGGACACTAAAGAGTTTAAATTTAAATTATACGAACGATTCGTATCAATTTAATGTCATACATATAAAAAAATAATTAAAGCAAATTACTACACGTCATATCAATCAAAGTACATTTAAAACAAAAATCTTGTAACGGATACTAACAAACTCTAGGAAATACGGTGCTGAACATTTTTTTTCCTAAGATCAGAAAAATAAAAACAATAATAGATCAAAGATAAAAAAAATAATGACCGTTGGATTTAAAAACGAATAAGCAATACAATCACGGTTATTTTCATTCTACTCGAGACTATTTGGGTAAAGGTACGGTAATAAAAGCCAAACATGTGTATTTTGTGTTCAAAAATCTCGAGTTTATCTGCCTACCTCTGTCTATAGCCGCCACCGTTACTAATTACATGTTTTAGATTTGCCGTCCGTGGTAAAATCGGTTGGGGCACATTAAGCCTTATCGCTTGCGAATTAAGTGACACGTTATACAATATTAACCAAGAAAATGTATATATTTTACAACAAAAGCTTATGTAGAGGTTATAAGTCAGGTTAGGCCAGGTACGGTAGTGTTAGTTCCAGCCACAACTAAAAAAAATAACCGAAAAAAATACCTACTTGAACCAATCGCGTGGAATCGTTTCGTGAAATGTATAAATAAATATTTTTTATTTTATTTTGTTAAAACCATCATAAATTACATAAATACATTATACAAGTTACCTAGTTTACAATGATTGTCTATCTATTCTAAGCTATTAGCTTGTGTTAGAGACAGAGAGAGAGTAATAATTAATAATTAAAACACAAATTATATAGTGAAGCGATAAAAAACAATAGAAACATTTGTAAGAATAAAATAAAATTCTACATAGTTTAATATACATACGTACATAGCACATTAGCAACTCAATTTCGATTACAATTAGTAATATACATTTGTGTGGCCAAACCCAATAACGATTTACTACAAAGTTGTGTGGATAAAAAATGAAACGGTAATTTTACGCACAAATAAAATAAACGGTTTCGTATTTATAATGATCCCAGCGTTGACGAAAATATATTTGCGATGAACAGCTACGATTTTATTTTTAGAGCGTGTAAAGATCAATCGGCTTTATAGATATCATAAAAAAATACGATCGAGTTAATAAAAAAACGAAAAATTAACTGTTATTTTTCAACGGAATCCTGTTGTTGGTACTATTAGCTGTTCCTACCGGGAATACCACCTGTGTAGCAAATACACTCAGCGACAATAATATATTCTCATAGATTTCTTCGTCATTTCATAATATGATTTAATTTTTCCCTTAATTTTTTTTACGTCATTATTACGAATGAATCCGGATCACTATACCGGCAACGGTGGCCTGTGGATACATATATATATATATATATTGTTTTCAGTCCAACAAAGCGTCATAATTTTTGCATGCCGTAGTTTAATCACCGCCGTATGACAGCCACTAGCCGAAACACAATTCAATTGTTTCTATTCCAGACGAGCTACCGTTTTTTCGTCGAGCGAAATTCAGACCATTTTTTCTTGCCGGATTTTTTTCCTTCGGAAAAACGTTTCGTTAACGATTTTTCTTTAAGACCTCTCTGGTAATTATCATTGTTTTCGTAGCACGTCCATTAAGACCGAAATCGTGGGCGTCTCCCGGAGAGTCGCTCAACGCTTTTAAATTGGCTTTACAAAACACAGCGTCACCTAGATCGACACTATCTTCAAAATATATTGTACATTGTTGAGCGACATTTTCATCACGTGGTACTACTAATAGATTAATTTTTATCACACGAAAAAAAAAGAATTTATGTCCGTTATACGATTTTTATATTATGACCATTTCGTACACTTTGACTCTTTGATTTTTTAAGTTCAAAACAATTATACTATGAGCAGTGGTATGGTACTAAAGCAGTATGCAGCAGGATCACTATAGGTACCTACTTATGATATTATCTTGATGACGCGCTGTATTGTAAACGCGTGATCGGCATTACTGTACGTCGTCTAAATAAAGCAGTGATCGCCATGGAAAACGGAGATTCCGGGTGAACTCGGTTACGTAGAGAATCGTTACAAAACAAAATGAGATGTTTGACGATTTTTTACGTACGTGAACGTAAAATAAAAAGGACAAAGAGAGTATATATATGTAAAGCGAATAAGGAACAAACAACAAGAGCGGTTATGGAACGGAAACCGGATGGGAGACGCGGTTTCGAGGTGGACGGACGTAAAAAGTAGAAAATGGCCGTCTTAGAGCCGCCGGGAGCGCGAGAACGGAACCGGGAGAGACGAAGCTGGGACGAAAAAACTCCGATTCGATTTGTGCGGATGCCGTTGAAGCGAAGATGAAACGTTTTTGAAAAACGTTTTTGATTTACGCTTTTGACTTTTTGACTCGCCGGGGCCGCGATGGTTATGAAGATCGTTTCGGTGACCGGGATCGCACGTAGTCTACTACACGACTCTAAATCCAAAACGCGTTGTCGACACCACTCCGGACAGTATCATCTCAACGATGCGATATAACACAAAACGGCGTCCGCGCGTGTGAACAGCTCGCGCACAGAAAGTATGACGACGACACACGTTATTGCGGTCGTCGTCCGTGATAGATCTTGGCCTGCGACGACAAAGCGAATTCGTCCCTTCGTACGAGCTTCGTATTGTTATTCGTCCGCAACGATGATACCGCCGCGGATAATGGCCCCGGCGTTTCGGGATTATTATTCTAAGGGTTCTGAGTCTTCTCGCCGAAACGACAATACATCATTGTGTCCCCGGGCGCGTGGGAAATTTCGTCAGCGGGGCGGCGCTGCGGTAGACCACCGCCGCGCATAATAACAACGTAATGTCCCGCGGTCGGAAAGTTTTTCCGAGTTTTCCGACGTTGAGTTTTCACACGGGAAAAAATTCGAAAGCGTTAACGCTACGAACGTATTTACGGTCAGTCCGCGCCGATCCTCGGAACAGTTCGACAGTTCAAACACGCTATGAACCGAGAAAACGGTTTTAAAACGAAACACAACCGTTATACAGACACGACTCTATACATTTTTCTAATATCCGTTAAAACAGCCGTTAGTAACGTCGTCTAATAGCATCGGAGTAAAACTTTTTATTTTTACTGTTTCGCGACTAAAAAAATTTGTTTAAAATTTTATCCGTGTCGTTTCATAAAATCAACTGAAATGTTGATCTTAAGGTTTGAACCGCGAACACGTTGCTGTGACGTGTAATTCACTTTTGTATTGTTGTACGAATTGAAATTACGAAAATTATTTTTCACCGTTATTGTTTTATTTACTAGAAGTTTTCTGCTGAACGAGTTTTGAAAATTCAAAAAATGAACAAATTTTTTTTTCAAATCAACGCGATTAAATTTTTCAATTCTCGTATAGGTACGTAAAAAATCTAACGTGTTTAAAAAAAAGAAATTTCCAACCATAAAAATTTAATCTAAAAAAAATAAAATCGATTCAACTCCGAGTATAGTTGAGAAGCTGTAAATTTCTTTCAGTATTTGTGGTAATTTTTCAAATAAACATCGTTGTTATGACATTTTAATATTGTTCCGATTTGTGTATTTTTTCAATATTAATTTTGTGACATCCAAAGAAAAAAAACAACCGTTGACGACCCTCCCCAAGTATACTACTATCGACGGACAGCGATATCAATCCACAAGGGTCACCGAAAACCATAAGAAAATGTACAGACCAAACAGAAACTACATCCGTTTTAAGTGTTTCACTGTGTTTCTCGAAGACAAAAGTTTGTTCATAAAAATGCTGGTAAAAGGTTTTTCGTATACTCGTATATATTTTTCACGATGACAATTATTTTTATGCGCGGTGCCGTTTTCAAAATTTAGAGCATCACGAAAAGTGTATTATTTTCCACCATAAAACGGTTTAATGTAGCTCACAACGACGTTTTTGCACGTTAAAAGTTACGCCTCAAAAACACGCACTGCGTAGTAAATAAGGTGGGGGGGGGGTGCCTTGTATAATATAGTCACAGTGCACGCACTCGGATATTATATAAAACAATTTTAAAATGTGTTTTTTTTTTCCAATACCGATTACTCGTATCCGTAATTTGTTCTGAGTGTATCGAAGAATGTACAACAGTTTTACACGTCATGATGATAAGATAGAAGTAAGTATTTTTACAAATTCAAACTGTTTTCCCCTATTTTTAATTTAGAAGATGCCGCCTATAGTATACGACTGTTTTTCTCTGCTGTTACGCCTCACGTTTTATATGTAAATACTCGGAATCGTTATTTTCGTTTGCGATTCACCACCGTTTCCTTAAAAATATAAACATCTAATTAAACACGTTCCAAAACAATGACATCAAACCGCGACTTATAGCTTTTCCGACTTTTTTCAGTGTTTTTTTTTTTTTGTGAAACGTGCGTGCTATGTTTATTGATTTTTGATGATATTTCTCAAAAACGTAAAAGTCATAATTTCAAAACTTGAATGAAAAACGCTAGGCACATGCCATATCATCATCAAGACAAAACATCGTTTTTTAGTGTTTTTCTTTTCTTCTCCTAGTCAACGTCTTCTTATCATCGGAAGTCGAATACGTTCATCGTCATCACAACACTCGGGGCGTATACGCGCAGATTCCGAAGAGTTGCCATTTTCATCTGTTTCGAAGATTCGGTCATCAAATATATATATATATATTATAGTATACCACTGCGGTTCTCGTCGTGCGTAAACTCGGCGCGTATCGATATTGTTAGACAAATAATTAGATTATCATCGAAAGTTGAGACGTGAATTCGTCGGATTCAATAAGAGGATATCGCGGCACGCATTAGTCGGTCCACGGCACAAACGACGGCCGGATAAGACTCCGGAAACCGAAGACCGTGAAGCACAATAACTCAAAGACGAGTTCCCGTGGTCCGATTATATTACCTACTGCCGAAAATCGATGGCGAAAGTTGCCTATGGAGACGGAGGCGGATCAAGGGATTGAAACGGCCTCGGGAAATCGCTATATAGTCGCGATAATCCAAAACATTTTGTATTACTTTTTTTTGTTTGGAATGGGCTTCGTGTTTTTAAAATGGTCATGTTTTTACAATGAAAATTGTAAACGGGAAACAAAATAATTGTAATAAAGAGACGCTAATCATCATCACCAGTTCGACAGTGTTCAAAACTGTTAATAAAAACTGTATGTAGGTACGACCGATTTGTTTTTTAACACGATATAGTTTTTTGAAGATCATACCCGTCTGGAAATTATTTAAACTCGGCATACATTAATATTATAAAATGCGCATTTTTTGTTTTATTTCCTTAATTCGTACAGCACTATTATCTTTTAGGAATATTTTCCGGCTATTTTTAGATACTTCAGAGTATAATATACGAATCAATGAACTTACCTGTCATATTTTTGAGACTAATCTGAATGATATTATAACGATCGTTTAACATCCTACGAATTACCAATCTTTTTTAATGCGCGATAATTTGAATAACCAGAAAGACGGGTACTATCCCAATACTTCAATTTTTTTTTTAGCATTAAATTAGTGTATAAGTAATACTATACTATTTTGACATTTCAAATTTAAATGCTCGTAAAATAGTTATGCACTTATACTGTATGTAGACATGAATATAATAATAGGTAATGCTTGTTATATATTCTGTGCTAGCACAAAAAACTTGAATACGTTGGTTAAAAAATGTACTAACATAGGTAGTAAATAATATTTAAATTAATAATAATACGTTTGACTTTTACTGCAGAATACACTATTTTGAAATAGAATTATAGTTTATTTGATGAAATTTTGAATTAGCATTCATACATTAATTGAAAAAAATAGTATCAGCGTTGATTAGAGTTTTAAAATGTATAGATTAATTTGTAAAATCTTCCTACATCAAAAACATAATAAAAGTATTGGTAGAAGATACCTATTTACTATAATTTTTACTTGTTGTTCTTTTATTAAGCGGTATCCACCGTTTCGTTTAAGATTTCGGATAAATATTATAACGATTATAAACGATAACCATAGTGAAAACCAAGATCAGAATAATCAGTTTTCAAATGTTTTTTTTATTTTGACACAAATTTAAAAAAGTCCTAATGTTTTCGCATGTATATATTTACCTGTACAGTAATTGAAAAAAACTTTGTAAAACGTATATATTTATATTTAGTTTATTTATTTATTTTTAGTTATCCCAAAACAAATTGAAGAGCGACTGTACGTTTTAACAAAAATAAATAGTTAAAAAAAACTTTTAGACGAATTTTTAACAAAAAATGTATATACGTAAATAACAAAAAACAAGTAATAATAGATCACAAGAAAAGTTCAGAAGATATTATTTCGTGTAAAAGACTGTAAGTAGTGTCATTATATGTAGGTATCACCATGGTGTAATGCGATTATTTTTTTCAGCTGTAAGTTATGATTATGATTCCTCGACGCGTTCCATAACAATTTATTAAGTTTTATTTTTATTTTTTTCACTCCTACGTTTGTTTTGCCGCACGTGTTATAATTTTGGTAGAAAAGTTAGATAAAGTAGTTTTTTGTGCTTCGCGTTTACGCGAGTTGTTTTCGTAACGAATTCTTCAGTGATCGTTTTATACGATAAAGCTATACAACTTGAATTTATGTACTCGTATACGACAAAACATTTTAAACATTAAATCAAAATCTCGATAAATTCGAGAGCATTTTTGTTTTTAAGGCATTCAAACGTGTTTCGCAAGTCGTTGCGAACAAAGCCATTTAAATGGAAAACGGACAAGGTTTCGTAAACTATACTGGAAAACGCAGTAAAATACGGTAATAACGGGAGCAAGACGATAAAATAGGCTGTATTATCATTTTCCGTCCTGGACATGCGTGTAGAAATTTCTATTTCACTATAGATTGTTTTTTGGATGGAATAATGTTGAATGCAAAGTAATTATTTGATTATAAGTATTATAATATACTAAAATGTAGCTCGACATTTAGGTATTTACTCCGCTATAAATATAATATAAAAATTAATGTATAATGTTATAATCATAGTTTATAAACAATATATTAAATTATTAAAAACAAAAAATAATTGAATTTGAATTCTATATATTATTATATATTTGTTACAAAGATTATTTTTCTTTTCATAAAAAACTCGTGACATTTTTATTTGATTTTCTATAGTAAAGTATACTACAACACTTTACGTGAAACTGAAAGTATTTAGCGCGTTTGACTGAAACGGCGTGTGATTCGTCGAAAATATGCATTTATTTTATATGATTTATCCACATAAAACACTACAATTATTATTTAATGTATATATAATATATGTATACTATGTAAATAAAAATATGTCAACACGTTGAAATAGTTTCAGAGGGAGATTGTTAATATAATGAACGGAAAATGAGAATAACTTGAAGTCAATCGTATTTGTATATTTTATTCAATTATTTATTTTTTGAAAACAGAACATAATTATTCGATATAAATGTATGTTATGGAAATATGCCAATTAATCAAAACTTCAGTCAATAGTTGAATCGACTGTATCTTAATTACTGCTTAATTATTCAAATTATTAGCCGAGGAAATGAAATACCATGCCAAAGATGTTAAATCATTATTTTAAGTTAAAATTGGAATCCATAATAACAATAATGAGCTGTTGTGAGTTTGAGGATACGAGGGTAAAGAAACATTCAAGATTTATCAAGCATAGAAACGCAAAAGTCACTATACAGATTGCAATGAACATAATGAGCTTTACTTTATCTAGTATAGTTACATATAGATGACAAAATAAAATTAAAAATTCAGTACATAAGTACAATTAACATCACACACGCAATTCATAACTTCACGTTTTTCGGTTATGACATTGACTTTATTTTTACTGCTCTTTTATTTTCATGAAAAAATCATTTCGGGTTTTTATTTCAACGTTTCAATTAGGTACAGTATAAAGTGCTATAAAGTGTGAAACTTCACTTTTTGACTAGATCTTATTGTTTTACGGTAATAAGTGATTAGAACTTAATTCTCATAACCGTTTTTTTTTTCACGCATTCAGTAAAACATTATAACTTATATTCTAGTCTTTGATTATAAATTATTTCTGATTAATGTGTCACCAAACATTTAAAACTAATTGAAAAAATGGCCGAAAAAACACTACTTCTACTAAATAAAACATTACACGAGCGTAAAATACTGAAAATCTTGTAATATGAAAGTTTTAGGATTATAAAAGTACATTTAACTGATGGTGGAAAAACCTCGGACACGAAGGTATTTCTAGGAAAACTTTAGTAATCATCTAATCGTCAAGTAACCGGGAAAAGTTTTCGAAACCGTTGTATTATTATCTTTTAGATTTTTAGATCACCATTACCGTTAATGTTACGATGCCCGTTTTTTGTGTGTTTTTATTATAATTGTAAATTAAACAATATTTTATAAAATGTTGTTCGATTTCTGAATCGATTTCTTGTTTTGGATACAAATTATCACAAAGTTTTAAGTGTTGTGTGTGTAATAGTTTCTACCATGTTTCACCCCGTCCATAGAAAATTGAACTTTTAATTTGTCTAAGACTTTTTTATATTGTTTTTCTGAAACATTAAACAGTTAACTTTTCTGACTATAGCTTTGGCATACAGGTTCGATTCGTCAAAACCATGGGGGGGCGGCAACGCTCTGAAACGGTTAAACCTAACAGACAATAAATCAGCATTTCTGTTTTAAATTTCACTGTAATTTAATACTTTTAACACAAAATAAGCTCTGAGTATAACCGATTACCGTTCGAGACACTCCATACAAAAACCGTTAATCGCCACGTCACGAATCGTTTTTCGATTCGATGCAGGTACGATGCGCGAACTTGCATAACACCGGGACGCGTATTAAATTTTCGTTATCGAATTACTTCGTAATAGCTCGATCGCGGGGGAGTATTAATTATGCAGCAGCCTCGCAAAATTTAAGAAAAGTCAAATGTTCTCAATCAACACTACCACGGCAAACTGTTGAAAAAACATTTGTGTTGAGTATTTTCAAACTTTCTTTTTTCCATTCCGGTGTTATTATAATCATTGTATAGCTCATTTTGTATTTTAGTGATTAAGATTTTTCATCGAGCCCCTGAAAAAAATCTCAGTACACGCGTCTGCTCGACCATATTATAACAATAACAATATATATATATGTATATACAATTCTGTCGCCAAGTTTTCGGTGCGTCGGCTATTACTAAGTAATAGTTGATGAATCCCTTGACTCATGATTCATCGAGACATATTCGGGGCTGTTCTGTCGTGTTAACCATTTTGATACATACGGTGCGCAGCTCTATAAACGCTATTGAATTCAGCCGACGAATGGCCGCATTTCCGTTGTTTTCGGTTGCCAGTTAATGTTACTCGTTGTATAGTATCGCAAAAGCGAACCGAATCAAACGCAACGCCGATCGTTTCTACTGATATAATTGCCGCGGTATACGTATACATCATATAATCTTCAGTACCTATACATTTTACTGAATTTCTCTCAACCGGACTGTATTCTCGTCGCTGCTGTTTGGGTTCAGTGTCTCTCGACATGTATAGGTACTTTTAGAACCCAGCAAAGATGGTATTCATTGTGCTATAGTTCGCGCAATGCGTCGATTGGCTGGTTTTCGGTTCAGTCCGACTTTTCGGTCACGAGTTCAATTAAAGTTACCCGATCGAGCCGATATCAACACTATTCTGCGTTTGAAATATTGCTACAATCGGATTTTACATCTCTTTTGATTTTTGGCCAAAAGTATATTTTATACGCAGACTTCGAAAAAAAAAAAAAAACCATGAAACAATAAAGTATACTTACTGTTTTTTTTTTTTTTTAAATTTACCCAATAAAATCAACTATACATAATATTTCGCTATGTGATAACACGAGATTAAACACATCATCATCAGACACCGATGCGAAATTTTGATACTAACTTTGCTTCTGTGTATCAATTGAATTAACCGTGGAAGAGCTTATATTGTTACATAATTTAAAAACAACTATCTATTATTAAAAGTGTAAATTTTTTTACATTTGTAAAAATTATATTACGACTTGAGTTTGCAAGCGGAATACTCAACAAAAATAATTAGAAATTCGACGAATGCCAACTCTTAGAAAAAAAAAAAAAATCATTGCCTTTAATTACTAAATTGTAGCTTATGTTTTTGGCATGGTGAGGCGTAATCAAACTTTTTTTTTTCGTATGGTTTGTATACACTTTTTGTTTTTGTATGCTTAATTTTATTTTTCAAACAAAGTAAAAAACTATAGGTATAATTTTACGAAAAGTGTTTAATTCTAATGACTAATTTTTGGGATGGTAATCAAGTAAAAAACCGTCAGTTAACATGTACTTATACACTTTCCACACCGTTAAAAAGGTAGTAATTTAACACAGGTGGTTCTTTATTTGAAATATTTTTATAAACAGTAACTTAGTATAGGAAAAAACCAATAAGTTATGCGTTTGTGTTTCTAACATCAAATTTTAATATTAAAATATGTACTAAAAATAAAACAGTGTGCTTATTCATGAGGGTAGACTGTACATATAGAGATCTGACTTTAATGTTTTTTTAGCCGGTGATAAGTTTTTATGCTGATATTTCACAACTAAATATTTGCAAAAAAAAAAAAAAAAATACACATATACATATTAAATATCAAATTTTGTTCGTTTCAATCCAAAATTTTATCGAAGTAAATTTTTTTGTTTATTTGAAAATCAATACTTACAACGGAAACACGTTGCGATGGAAAATCACACAATATACGTTACAAACTATTCGGTATTTGTTCGGAGGAGTTGCAACTGTTAAGTAGCTCTATTCTACTAAACTATACGCAAGTGCAATCAAACCCAGGAGTATAATTTTAAAATTGTTTTTTTAAGCAGTTAAATTTTTAAAAATATAACACTGACATCAAGTTCATAAAATTCGCAGAGATGTTTATGGTACTTTAAAGTGCTAACTTTTCTATATGTGACACATATTTAAGTTTTAATCGGTTCGTGATTTTGACGTATTATATTGTCACCCCGTACGTGAGTTTTCCGTATGGTTTACCGCGATGGGGGTGGAAACACATTAAGTATACTTATGGAAAGTGTCGACAAATATTATGTTAAAACCCGGCCGGATAAACGCGCGGCAAAAGCTCTGCGAAGTGTGGCAAAGTGATTTCGCTAAGTCGCTAACGAATTCAGCCACGGAGTAATTACTGTCTCGAACTTGAGCTGAAGTTTCCCAACATATTGAGGGAAAGCTACAAATTCAAAATTTTCCTAGAAAAACCAAGACGAACATTAAATATGGTGATTAGTGGATACCTGGATTTGCGTATGATTGTGTTTTCGGATGGAATGAAGCGAATTTGGTGATTGTAGCCAAGAAATAGCGAGTACGAAATAATACTGTTGAAATATGTTTTTTTTTAGCTTAATTTTCAAATAGGTATAGACTTTTTGCTGATGAATAACAATAATAATGTTAACTTTAAACTTATTTTAACAATTACCCGATTTGAAAATATTTGTTTTGACGCAAGTCAAGTAAGAATTTAAAATGTACACGGACGTAATATTTCATTATATTTATAACGGTTAATAAGGCGATTTATCAAAAAAGTTTTTTAAAAATACACAGCTCTGACCTCGGTTTCAACCTTTTCCGGACTCTCTGTGAAAACTTTGATAATTTGTATGAAATTAATGTTTAGAGATTAATTTATTAATATACGTATGGAGTTATTTACAGTCATTATAAAGGTCCGTTTACGCTAAGTTACAGTAATTTCGATTTTTTTAATAATTCTACTTTTCCTCTATTGCATTGCGCTTTCGTAAGGGTATAAGAAATTGTTTTCTTATATTTAAAAAATAGTGTACTAAACATTTAGTTTGATTTCATTTTTGAAAGAAAGCAAAAAAAAAAAAAAAATAAAAATAGTATTTCTAATTTAATTCAACTCTAATTTAAAGAGAAATAACTCGGGATATTGATTTTTTTAAAATAGCAGTGGTAAATTTAAGGGTGGCGATAGGAAATTCCTTCAACTACAATATTTTTTTCTACAAAAAATAGATAAAGAATAAAAATCTCAACCTCTTGAAGGTAGTAAAATTGTGCGCTGAGCAAGAAATATTCAGTCAATATATTAATGCAAACTAAAAATAAATTATTTGAAAAAGATATTAAAACGTTGAAATGTCCATAAATAATACTTACAAACTTACATATACGTGGCAATTATAATTATTGTATAATAAAGCGATTTCTGCATTTGAAAACGAAAGACGACGGTCATACTATGTTATTTTGGAAAAATTATTTAGAATTTGAAAATTAAGTTCAGTTTATCGTTGAATTAAGTTTAAATTATACCGTAAAAACGTTATGAAATATAATGTCTGTTTTAAACTTATACAGATTTTAGGTCCTATGGGGCTTAAATTATAGAATAAATTAATCTTATTTAATCTAAATTTTTAGTTAAACAGTATATTTTACTCGACGTCAATCTTATAAGCAAACAATATTATCTTTTGATCAGAAAATTTAAACATAAAACGTATATTTACATAATTTCTATTTAAAACAATTTACATGCTGTTGATGATACTATATAAAAAACTGACAAAATATGTAGTAAACAAAAATATTTCACGTCACGGTCGATAAACCGCAAAAATGTTTTTAAACAAATGAATATTCCCTTAACCTGCACCTAAGCTCACCGTCGTATCAAAAATAAAATGAAATTGTTGAGTACGAATATCAGTGAGTACATTCTTCTATTTGAACAAAGGTTTCATAACGAGCTACTCATTTGAGAACTCCAATGGTTTTCTGGTAAATTTTTACAAAACGATATTTCAATACACAATTGGTTTTTAATTACAAAGGATTATTTCATTGAAAGAGTTTTATTTAAAAATACAATTTCAATTACATTTATAACAAAAAAAACGAAAAACTTATTAGTATAAAAATGTGTGCGATTCGTATTAATCTACAAATTTTATTTGTACGTACTCGTACAATATTATTGAACGTATTATATGAAATTGGTAAATTATGTTCTTCTCTGTACCTATAAGCCAAACATCAAAGAAATGTTTATTCATATAAAAGTTAATACAGTTTTACATTCATAAGCATACTAAATGGGATGAAAATATTAAATTTGTTTTATTTTTTTACCATTTTAAATGTATCTGTGTTCATGCATCGACGATTTCCATATTTCAATAGTGTCTCTCATCTTATTCTGGAAAGTGATCTTTTTATAACCGATCCTCAAAATTTATTGACATACTGCAGGACACATATTTAACCGTATCGTATGATTAACACCATCCATGACTCGTACACACTTATGAAAATATTATACGCTGGCTATATTATACGCAGATGTATTTTATGTGCTTTGGCGTATAATATTATGAATTTTGTGAAATATATTCTGCGGAAACCTTACGCCATAAAATATGTTTATAACATCCGAAATACCCGTCTGCACTATGAAAGTCACACGGTACAAAATATTTTAAGTTCAACCAATAAAGCAAAAGTTAGAACACAATATAAAGGGTATATAATATCATGTATATTTAACAATTTTCCAGCAAAATGTGTGGAGCGTCAATTTAGCTTAATTCTTGAACACTTGTAACATAATGATTATTACTTTGTTTTATAAACACAGTAGTTTATTAACTACGATACAAAAATTATTTAGGTATTTCAAAATAAAAAGCAATTAACTTGTTATCGTTCTACGGTGTTGTAAAATACTTGAATTGCAGTTTGAATATATCGAGAGATATCGTAGCGACTCGATAGACTCGAGAGTTTACTGTAACTTATTAAAGAAATATGATTGCATGAAACTTTTTAAGTTTAAAAGATAAATAAGCTATTAAGTCCTTTACCACGCGCACTTAACGTAAGATGATTGCAAGTATCAAAACCAAATATTGAGTGTTATGAAGTAAAATCTACATTTAGCCAAAAATACCCGGTATTATTTTATACTTTTAGTTTTTAGTTTTTTGGTGACACATTCAAGTAGTTAATTATTTTTATGCGCATAATAAGACCTACTGTCTGTATCAAAATAAATTCTAATTTTGTTCAGAATTATAACGTATACGTTTATTCATTTACCATTAGATACTCGGAATCGTAATTATTAATTGTCAAAGATAGCTTATAATTTGGGAAACGATATGAAAGTATGGTGTGTTAAACCAAATTAGGTACCTGTATGTATGGCCAAAATTTTGATTTTTATTCTACGATGGATTTTATTTTTTTGGGACACGATTGCGACGAAAGTGGAAATAACTGTTTTTGTTTTATGCATCAGTTAGTATCTCCAACTAATTATGTTAATTGAGCATATTTTTTGTTTCTAAAACCAATGTAATACAATTATAATTACGTTATTTAAATGTAAATTAAACAGAAATTGATCACCGTTAAACAACGAACGCACTCGTGAATTTGATGTAACAAAAACACCTTGGTTAAAAGACTATATTTTGTTTTCCGAAAATTGTTCTGATCCGTTTAGGTTTTCTTTTTTTTTCTTTACTTGAATATGGATTCAACACGTCGTAATAAATTGGTTCGTAAATCATGTGTAAGCTAACACGGTGTTAAGGTATTGTTGTCAAATGCAACACAAAACGCAGTTCAAAATGATACGTACGATTTTCGTACGTATCATTTCGCTTCAAAATTTTTATCAATTGTGTGAATTTTGTCCATGAAATTTTTAAGAATAATATCAGGTAGTAAATAAAACGAAACATACGGCTTCAAAATAATAAATAATAAAAATAAAATAACCATACTGATATATTTTGCGATTGTTACCGTTTTGGCGATTTCTATGCGTAATTAATAACGCGCAAATGAATATCTCTAACCGCTTGCTTCTATACAAAAGCCTACTGCAACTAATCTAGTCCTACGGAATTGCACTCTGGGGAGCGGCCAAACCAACTAATACCAAAACAACATTCCAAGCATTTCAAGCTATCCGTTTAAGAACTATTGCCGACGCCCCGTGGTACGTTACTAATATGTCTTTGCATAATGATCTAAAAATCCCAACTATTAGTCAAACAGCTGCCACATACTACCCACGATTCCACTCTAAAACGGAACACAACACTAACAGCCTCATCGCTCAACTATTCTCGAACGATCTTCCAGGAAATCCAGCCAGACGCCTTAAACGGAACTGGCACAGAAGTCTCCTGAATGTCTAATTTATTCACTAAACTAAATAATGTATTCGATAATAATTCTCATTGC
>CM029364.1:7606109-7656534 GCA_017140985.1 Hormaphis cornu | reverse complement strand
CTTTGAAAAGGAATGTACATAATTATTTCTTTAAATAAGATTCCAGACACTATTGTTGTTCTTCTTTGCACTCGCTCATTATTCCGATTGTAATATACGACAGTTTGTAAAACACACAACAGACAAATCCATTACGTATGCTTTTATCTTATTTATTTTTGTAAATTTTTCAAGATAATTTTACTCGTTCAGAACGTTTCATAACAATACCTATTTAAACTAAAACATACGCTAAAAGTAAAAATAAAAACCCAATTAAAACAGAAAACACTTTAACCACATCAATATTACACGGATCTGCGTGATAACTTTTTAACGCTAAATAGTTCTGAAATATGATCATGTAGTGAAATGAATTATTGACGAAAACTACTGGTGGTGTTTAAATAAATATTTTGGGAAATTTCCACGATTTTTAACTCTGTCAGCAATTAAATTCTAAATCCAAAACTGGACGAACGAGACCTGTATTAAATTTTTACAACACATGTTTTATCATTTATGCGTACTCCAAAACATGTAATAATTTTAGTGTTTAACTACGCTGAACGAGCAAAAGTTTTATAAAAATTCACAAAATGAGTTTTTTTTTTTTTTTTTTGTTTTTTCCACTGTAAAAACTCATTTTGTTTCGCGGTCGAAATATACTTACGTGTTACCGAAAAAATATCATCACACGTGATACGGCGGTCGTGCGGTGTAATAGAGAGAGAAATAAAAGAAAAAAGTAAAAATGATACAAAAAAAAGAAAAAAGAAATATCACGTGAAACCATGAGGCCATTTCCGTGAAGTTTTACCGGTAACGCGCCGCGAATGCTGACAGCCGTTGTAATTACACTTTTCTTTTTGTTACCACAAGAGTTCGCGCGCTAAATCGATGTTCCACTCTGACTTAAGACCCGCAGACTATTACCGTTTTCTAATGTATACCGGAAATAACAAGTTCAACGTGCACGCGGTTTTTAATGGACATTCTAGACGTCGTTGGCAATTTTTTTTTTATTCCCGAAACATTCTGTTTAGTTTCCGTTGGAACTGGTACAGTAATATTGTGAAATAATATGCTGAAAAATGTCTTTGAGCGTTGTTTGCGTATAACTGTGCTTAAAGTCAAAAGTGACGAGAGACATCGCAAAAATGATCAATCCAAAAAATATTGGGTTTTCGACTTTTACCTGGAGAGGAAACTTGAGCCTCTCGAACCCACTATGGCAGAGGTTCCCAAACTGTCCACCTCGGTGGCCTAGAGGCTCTACTTAAGGGCACTGTGGTCCACGGCTCATGAAAAATTATTTATAATTATTTTTTATCAATTTCAATTTGAATAGTATAGAAAAACTTGGCTGATATTTTTACCAAAATTAACAAGCTCAGTCTTTTCCTCTACAAGGAAGGACTCTGAACATTTTTTATGACAGCCATAAAGTAAGTGCGTCCAGTAGAAAATTGATTTTTGGGCAAAGTGCACTACTGTAGGAGTATTTGAGTGTTTTTCAATAATTTCAGCCTTTCTGAAAGAAAACGAAGAACAAGCTTTTAATAGTGTTATTGAAAAGATTTATGACCACTTCAAACAGCTGAAAAATTAGTTTGAGCAATATTTCTCAGCGACTTAAATAAAATACCGCAACCGCTTCAACGCAGAATCTGACCTCCGACTTAACACAGTAATAGTCAGCATAAAACCTGACACTGCCAAACTTTGCCAAATCAAGCAACCGCATACATTACTTTAATTACGTTACTCACGTTTATGAAAATTTTTCTCAATATTGTAATATTTAAAATTTTTTTTTTGCGTACAAAAAAGTATTGTTTAAGTTACACATGTGTTGTAATTGATCTAATCCAAAAATTTGTTATTAATACTAGTTTTAATCAAAATTTGATAAATTAACTATTTGATACACTTAAGTTTATTCAAATCGAAGAGAATACATATAAATGAAAGTACGTAACATAAAATATGTAAATTGTATATAACAGAATCTTTCTATACACTCCCGATTACCCAAATAATATCATCATTTACACAAACAAAGAACGTGTTATGTAAATACAGCTGTAATTTAATAGTTTACTCGGAAGTAAATAATATCAGTACCTACAATAATAATTTTGTTTCATTTCTCCTAGAAGACAATAAATTTTACCAAAATTTTAAACAAATTATTTCTTTTATTCTAATAGCACCGAGATGAATCCATCATTGAAATTAAATTTTAATACATTTTTCATAGAATTGATAAATTTTCTTCATTTTCACGACACCATTCAGTATGGCAAGAACACGAGCCAAAATATAAATGGTATACCGAGTACATATCTTAAAAGACAATGTCTCAGCATGACGGATGATGCGAATAAACAATAGGTAGCACGTACTATTTGGTAGAACAGTGAAACGAACACAAGATTTTCTGCAAAATAGGGGGTTAATGATAAAGAGACGATGACGAGATTCATCTATCACGACAACCGAAACGAGCCAACCGCTATAACGAAACGTTTTTAAATTGAAAACGATCGATTTGCGTGTTACATTTTTTGGACGATCGACACAAACGGCTAGTTCAGGGATTTGCGAAGAGTGCGAGACCCTTAAAAATAAATCGATACAAGTTGCGGCTTGGGCGTGCTGCGAAAAATACACTTTTAAGCATTAAAAAAAAAAAAAATACAGTGAAACAAAGACATAATTAATGACTGTATTAAGAACGTTTCCCTAAGTAAAAAGTGTTGTATCGATTGACGAGTGAGATATGATAGATGGGACGAATACGGCAACTGGTCTCCAAACACCTTGAGCGAGAGGAAATTTTAAAATGTTGAGCATATAATTCAAAATTATGATTTGATGTTTGAACGTTCGAAAAATGTTAAAATACAAAATAACCTGTCAGAGTACATAAAAAATTCACGAAAATTGTACCCGATTTGTCCTCAACGCGTGTACACACATGGTGTGTAGATTAAACCGATCGGAGTCAACTGTTGGCTAATTGCCGGGAGTTCGAAACAACGGCGGTAATTATCGTAACAAAAACACTCGTTTAGGGCAGGCACTACGCGAGCGGAAAGAGGTCACTGCATGAATATACGACAGTACTCGTACATTAGTGTGATATGCACTTTAGATTATAATAATATCATACAGACAGGAGGAGTAAAGTAATTATTTATCGTGGTATGTATTATATAGTAGTCGCCAGTGAATCAGTTTGGCACTATTTTGTATCCAAAATGTGTACTTTTATAGGCTTTAGCAGACTAATATTGTATAATATCGTTTATCAACGTTCCCACGGCGCCTACGCCGATATTAACAATGTACGTATAAGTTTGTAGAGAAAGAAAAACGTGTAATATTTTTTACGACTACACTAGGAAATAAATCGAATCGGATTCCGCTGGGTGGTCACGAATAAAAAAAGTCGGGATCACACTTGGGTAGTTTGACGGAGTGGCGACTTCGCTTCTGATCGGTTTGGAAGTTGTGGTCGAAACGTATTATTTAATGTCTGAAAGCAATGATGAATCATTGCTTTTGACAAAACGATTCTGAGCGAACTCAGTTATCTAGTATACGTCATGGTAAAACAATATTTAACAAAAAAAAATAAGAAAAAATGCTTAGAAAATTATTTAACTGTTTAAAAATACCTAGCAAAAACGTTTTTCTATTTTTCACACCGCATTAAATCCATTTAGTACACAACAAGTTTGAAATTGACGAGGAATTATTTTTTATAACGATAGTTTAATAGGTATAGCCGTTCTGTCGCCGGATTACTACTTACTTAAGTATTACTTACTTAAGTAATACTTAGTTAAGTACTACTTAAGTATTACTTAAGTAAGTAGTACTTAACTAAGTTATACTTAACTAAGTACTACTTAAGTAAGTAGTATTTAGTTAAGTACTACTTACTTAAGTAATACTTAAGTAATACTTAAGTACTACTTAGTTAAGTACTACTTACTTAAGTAATACTTATGTAATACTTAAGTTATACTTAAGTTATACTTAAGTACTACTTACTTAAGTACTACTTAGTTAAGTACTACTTACTTAAGTACTACTTACTTAAGTACTACTTAGTTAAGTACTACTTACTTAAGTACTACTTAAGTAAAGTAAGTTCTAATCGTTCAGGCTGGATATTTGTGATAAACAATATTTTACTAAATATTTTAAAATTACCATTATTTTATGTTTTAGTGAAATATAAACGAAACAAATTAAGCGATCCGTGCATGGACTTACGGTGAATTTTATACGTTTTATTGTAAATATTTAGGTATGCATTTTGAAGTGTATTTAATATATTTTGAAATCACTGCGTTATCTTTCATTTCAATAGTAGGTACATTGAACATTGTTGGATTGTTTTTGATGATTTCTGCTACATAAGTAATGCTATCTTCACGTACGTTACCATGAGCGACTAAAAAGCAAAAATAACCATGTGGAAAATAAAAATAATTTGTTAAAAGTTTAAAAACATTTGGAATTTATGCGTACAATGTTTCTCATGAGAACGTTATTTTACAAATGAGGATTTTTGTTTCAGTAAAAAATGCGTTGCATTAAAATGCTGCAGATGACCACCGATTTTTGTGTGTCTGACTCGTGACCGTAAATCAAGAAAAATTAAAAATGTTCGTATTAGAACTCCTCTTTTACGTCCTTACACACTTCTAATACACTGAGGTAGTACGTATTAGTAGGTTATACTATGTGACATTATAGGCATTTCTTTACACGTCATATTGACAGTTCGTCTTTGGTTTACAAATATGTTGCAACATCAAAATAAACACCAGGGTGTTTATAAAACACCTTGGAAATCTCATTTTCGAGTCACACAAAGTAATCCTAAAGTCGTTTTGTATAATTGACACGATTTTGTGAAACGACTAGGTTGATCCTGTCAAACTCTATATTTATTTACGTATAATATTAACAACGAAGCTTTGCGAGCAAACACGTAGGTAGATCTCTGTTAGTATAAACTTGTATAAGTACACGTCTCTCGTTTAATATTCATGTGAATTTAGCCTATACATAGTCTTGTGTTTTTCGTTTTCCATTAATAAATTATTAGTTTGAGGGAAAAAAGAAAACTGTCATGGTTTATCATAGTGCAGAGTAATTTTACTCGTCGAAATACCGCTCACAGTGGTGTGTACTGCTATAGAAGAGTTTATTTTTTTCCCGTCATACATGATTATAATATAATATTATGAAATCGTCGTTTCAGGCTGAACACAAATGACATTTTTGCTCGCACAAAATTACTATCCTTAAACCATAATTTACACTACCTACGTATTATATTATGACGTTTTCGCAAGTTTTTTTTACCATCGATATATTATTATTATTATTCTATCTGTATGTAAGTACAATGTTGTTCATTATAAACGTGACACGCAATAGCGGGGTGTTTTTAAATTTGTTAAAAAAAACATTTTGACACGTCTTAAAATGGTTCAGCCGTCGACGGTGTATAATATGAATCGATGAACATAATTTTCGACGTCGTCGGTGATTGACTACAAATAGTAATGTTTATATTGTACAACAACTACAAATTAAACAAATATCTAAAACTAATTTCAAAATGTTTCACACACTACATTCAAACAGATCCTATTATTATTGATTCCGACGGTTTCCGTTTTTTTTTTTGTCAAAAACGTTGAAAAAGAAAAATTAAACAAGACTTCAGGTAAAATAAACTATACGTAGGCGTACTCATGTGTTTTACTAAGTCGGTTGCCACCATATTTAGCGTTTACAAAGAATTTTTTAAAAATATTAAAATTTGATACAACTCTAGGGAATTCAAAAACTATATATATAATAAAATTATTTCATGTTACAATAACAAATTTGTTTTGATACCTTTCAGAGAGGCACACATTTATTTAAAATACGATGCGTTGTTATGTTGTAAATCAGTGATCACTGTCAAACTTGTTACCACTTATAAATTACTATGCATATTGTACGTACCTATGTAAATACACCTACGTTCTAGTGAACAAAATAAATTTTGTACCTATATGGATTGTTGACATTATCACTCATAAGTCATAATATTACAATTTTGTTTGACGCGAACTCCGGTTGTTTGAACGTATATTTGAATAGATAATTAAAGTATGAATATTTGATACGAAAACGCTGCTAGTTTTAGTGTAATGGTTGCAAAACATTTTATGAGTATAACAGCAAAATAATTGATTATTTTCATTAGGTTTTTGGTACAGATGTAGGGATCTTTTTGCTCATAATACTGTTTCGATAGACTAAAAGATTGGAAGGTTTTTATTATGAGTCTGCATGTAATTTATATACGTTGTGAAAGACGTACAAAATAGTCAACGAACAACAATATACAGTGAAGCATTCATTATATAGTATCAATATTATGCAATATCAATAAAATATAACGAGTGTATGTTATATTAACATAAAAAAAAAAAAAAAAAAAAATAATAATTACTATCCAAGTAAATGAGTTGACTTAGCGATACTTAACGACTAACGTTACCGTCACAATTTAAGGTTGCCAAAAACGTAATATACGATTTAAGTTTTTTTTTTTTTTACTCGGCTATCTCTCACACCATACACACACAAAGTGTGATAAAGTAAATAACTGACATAAACAGATTAGTAACATTTGTTGATGTTCTAATCCGAACTTTTTTTCTACAGGCTTTCTGCCTTGTATGTGTTTCTCAAAACTAGGACTCTCCCAAAAATTTGAATTTTAGAATCATTCGGTTCTCACAAGTTTTGATTATGATCATTCTATTAAAGAGTTGGTTATTTAAAACACTCACCGTTTCCGTTCGTCATGTTATCGCTGTCAGGCGGTCGCAGTCTGTGGCTGTAGTGTTGAACCCTATGTTGGTGTATGCTGTTTAGAATTATATTGCTGGATGTCCGCGATAAAGCCTGACGTTGACGAACAGCTTCTTTGTAGATTCTAAAAGAAAACAAAAAAAAAAAAGCAACGATAAATAATAAAATAAGTACGAGTACATAGAGTGCAGACGCTACCGGTTTACTCAATCGATCGATTCCCTAAACGATCCTATTCAAAACATTTTTGACTTTTGAGTATCTATTTATTGTTATTCGTTGGTATTGTGTATTTTACATAGTTCTGTTTTGTCGTCATTTTCGTTTTCAATTACGATTGTACGAAGTCTATAATACATATTGTATCGAAGTATCTACAATAGTAAAATATGTTTACGAAAATTTTTAAAAATAATCGACCTAAAACAAACTTTACCATAACCATACCGTTACGGTTTATTTAACTCGAGAATCGAGTGTACGCGCAATGCACGTGTGTTCGAAGGTGATTTGAAGCTAATATGTAATACCCTCCACCTATTCGTTTGATCAAAATTAAACGCGGTAAAATGGAAATTGGTTTTTGAACACGGTCATTTGATAACGAGTGTTAGACCGCGTCACGTAAGAATTGAATATTATAATATTATGATTTAGCAATATGAACGAATCGAAATAGTATTTTTATTACGAATTTTCGAAATAAATGTCGTCCTGTAAACTGTACACGCATAGCTTATGATTTAATCAAGTCGGGTTTTTCGCGGGATTTCGCGTAATCGTTTCCCATTATCGCGAAAGTCGAGATTCAAATACTGACGAAGTAATTTCCGATCGTCGCTGCGTGCCTCCGCGAGTGTGTGCGAACGAATCGGTGCAGAACAGCGGGCCTATATCTCTAAGCACTATATATATATACGTATATAAAATGATATTACTTTACTCGTCCTGTATACAACTAGAATCGACTATATGTTGACTGTTAAACCGGTAGGCACTCGTAAAAGCACTGACCGAGATAGGTGTTTTTTGATTTAGAATTTCGCGTGAAGCTCTCGAGAACCGTTTTTTTGTTTAGGCATACTTTTTATTTTACGTTGAGTAAACGTTTCCGAAAATAAAGTGCAATCGTATAATATTCTTTCTACGTTTTTGTGATCGACGTCGAGGATAAAGTGTCATCACTGCACAGCGCACGTGATACATTTGAAGTGTAAAAACAGAACACGATAATATGTAAGGTACAAAACAGTATGGACAAAAGATACAAAAACGATAAAATTTTTCTTTTAACGTCCCTCGTATTTTTCAATTACCGTTCTTTGGACGAAATAAAAAACAATGTTTGACGTGTCGACTTAGTAGTAAACTATCGTTCTATAATATGTAGTAAAAACTCATCGATCCACATAAAATGCGTTAAGAAATGCAAGCAAGTATGTGTGCTGTAAACTGAAAACTTGTGTATATTGGGGTTTAGTGAACCATTTTATTTGAAGTTGAAAACAATAATAAAGTTAGTGTTATTAAGATCTTAAAATCAGATTAAACAGGTCACAACAAAATCAAACACTCGACGTGAAAAACTCGAGGTTTCGAGTACCAATTCAATTGGTTATTGTGTAATTGTTATCAATTACATTGAACATTACTTTGTATTATAAAAATTTAGACGAAAATAAACTAATTTGTGCCAACAAAATTACAGTGAACACTGACCATACAATTATTTTCGGTTTCGTATGGGTACGAATAATAATACATAATGATAAAAATTATTTTGCCTCTTAAAATGAATTATCATAATATAAATTAAGGGTATTTTTGAATCTTATTATCAATCATTTTGTACTGAGGTTATTATTTTGTATTAGTATGGGTAATTTTTTTTTTAATAATTTAAATACAACATTAATTGACAAGTTTAAATAATAATGATATTAAATTTATTTGTCGTGTGAAACCTTTTGTTTGTGTATGTAATTAATATTTTTTTTTTTACATTATTTTTTTTGTTACTAATCAAATATTCTGAAGAGAAATTATATTTTAGAACAACACCACATCATAAATTAAAAATCGGTGTCCAAACAAATATACAATGTTCATTTTTTTAAATTTTAGAAATCATCGTTTCGACGATATTCTTTACAAGTTTGTTTGATTTTACTTAATTATTAAAAATAATAAAAACGTATGTACAGAGAAACGAAAAGCAGTTAAAGGTTTTAAATAATCACACGATTTAAATTTTTTAGAAATACGTCTTTAACGACTATAACATAGGATATTATATGACATTCTGATTTTTAAAATCAATACACTTTTCTGAAAGGTCTCTGGACTGAGCCGGTACATCGCGGGTTCTCAAATTTGAGGATTTATAATTTAAAAAGTTACAATAAAAAAA
The DNA here is from genome assembly GCA_017140985.1 of Hormaphis cornu. Taxonomy (NCBI): domain Eukaryota; kingdom Metazoa; phylum Arthropoda; class Insecta; order Hemiptera; family Hormaphididae; genus Hormaphis; species Hormaphis cornu. The sequence continues at coordinate 7,647,242 of CM029364.1, read as the reverse complement.
ACTAAGCGAAATTTAAGAAAAAGAAAACGTTCAAAGTTACGTCTAACGTGTTTTTTGACATTACCAGGACGTTTGCTAGATAATATGTGCTTTCTCAGAATCGTTTTTTTGAAGGCGATGATTTATCATTGGTTTCAACTGATATTAAATAATACTTACGTTTGAACCACAACTTCCAAACCAGTGACACACCCAAAGCGTAGTCGTTACTCTGTCAAACTACCTACGCAACCTAGAGTTATTCCGGCTTTTTTTTATTTTGCGTAACATACTACACAATAACTACTATACACTTATTAGAAGAGTTTATTTAACACTGACTAATAAATCAACCAGTTTGGAAAGAGTAAAAGGAGTTTGCGACATTCGTAGAGCGTTTTTTCTCATTCGAACATTTAATTTTTTTGTTATTGATTGAGTTGCGAGGTTAACCATCCGAAACCTATTTGGGAGAAAGCGTGTACACGTATAACGTGTTCCACTTTATTGGCTTTTAAAAGAGATTTTACGATAAGACAAAATCTATAAATTTTGGACTTTCAAGGATGGACCTCAGTAACTATAGTTCATATTATGTTTTTGATTTTCTGTGTATTTAGTTATTTTTCAAATTTTATTACTTCATAAAAGTATCAATTAATGTTATTTAAGAGACGACAATCAAACTATCAATCAAAACCAGATTCAACGCGAATAATTAATTTTTAAACGTATTTGAACGACAACTAATGAAATAAAATATGGTTTTAATTGATGTTACATTTGTAAATATGCCCACATAAAAATTATGGTTTACACCATCCAATCAATGAGTTCATTTAACTTCTTCATGAGTAGATAAAAAATCAATTTATTTTAGATTCTAAACGTAAGAAAACTTGTATTGATTTGAATGTTTGTTTTTTAACTGCACCGGTATTAACACAACATTATAAAACATACAAATTGGTAATTGGACATTTTTTGAGAATTGTGATATATTAAAATGTATAGTGACAGTAAACAGTCAAAGATTGTGGACAAAATTAAGAATATATATGTACCAAAACGTTGTATTATAAATGTCAACTTATTTTTACTTTACCAACCATAATAATCGATTTATTTTTGCGATCACTCAAAGAGTTTTTCAGAGGAAATAAGATGAATAAAAACTAAATTAGTCATACTTTAAAATTTATTAAGTTCCAAAAAAATGATAATTTTTTGAAATCTTTTTATCAGTGGTACTATAAAAAAAGTAATTTTAATTGAAAAAAACGTTATTTGACAATAATATTTCACATTTGTAAAAAATTCATTGAAAATAAATCTTACGTGTCCGAACGATTTCAAATACTACGTACAATTTTTCATTTTAAAAATTTAGGATATTATATTTATTGCATATTTCTCAGTATTTATTTGAAGTGTAACTGATTTTTTTTTTGATTAATTTTAATGACACTTGTTAAGTTTTTCAAATAAATAAAATAGTTACATCAAATTATAATGTTTACTTTATTATTGTATTGTATTTTTTAAACACATTTATTTTTGAAATGAAAATCAAATGACTCATATAAGGGCACTAAGCATAAAATAACAGTACAAACTTTTTGATTATTTTACTGTACGAGTATAATCATGGAAATTAATAAAGTTATGTCTAGAAATTTAAAAACTACGAAAAATGGCCGAAATAATGAAATAACTATTAAACAAAAAGTTTTTGTTTTGTAGAATATTTGGTAGGCCACCAAAAAACTTTGAAAAGGTACAATTAAATTTCCTATTAAATGCAATATAAAGACGTCGTATTCAAAAAAAAAAAAAAATAAATAAATATTTATCCCCACATTACGCTTATGAAACGTGTACAGCATTTAATTGTTATAAGAAGAAGCACGCTACTAATGATATAAGGTACCTCTTGCTTTGGATTAAATCGTATAAAAAATTATTATGTAGTTCATTTGAAAAGTATACAAAATAATTAATTTATAAAAAAAATTTCCAAAGTTAAATTTGATCATTACGTGTTTACACCTCAATTCGAACCGAGTTAGAGATTCATATAGTATTATAGGTTTAATTTGATTAATTTTTGATTAGTCACAAATATTAAATTAGAACCATGATTGGTACCTATAGGTGAATTCCATTTAAAAAAGTTTACCAGTAAGTGTGATTTAAACACTGAGGATTATGTATTCGAAAATAATTGATTGTGAAATTTCAAACTGTAAAAACGTATAATTTGTAAGACCACAAAAAAGTTTACACACGTTTACTTAGACGTTTACTTTCCACCTATACGATTTAAATATTTTATGAAATTATGGAAAATGTATAAACAGCTCTATCCAACCGATTTGAGTCGACGTTTGGACTATTTTAGTTTTGGGAACACAGAGTACACTTCATGTTTTACGTTCACTTTTGGAAATCCGACTCATCCAATTTTTACCCTCAGAGGTTTTTGAAATTTCACGAATTATGAAGCGTGAACGTACACGTTTCATACACAAACGTATTGGATAAAATATTCCACGAGCTCACTCAAAACATAACATTTTATTGCCAAGCGGATTTCAAAATTTGAATACATATTACGCGGGTAATTTTATTTGACCGCCACGAAACGTCGTAGGTCGATTTTATGTGTCTTACAATGCACTCTCCAAGACGGTTTGTTAGTTTTTCTTGTATTATTATTATTGTTTGTTGTACCGTTATTTTCGTTTCTCGTCCGTAAGTTTTTGATTTCAGTCGTTCTTGTACAGTACATTATGGGTTTTATTTGTTTTTTTTATTATTATGTCACAATAAAAAAAAAAAAAAAAAAATGTACTGTAATATTTTCAGAATTTGTTTTTTAATATATGTCTAAGATTTGTATTAGATTTGTATTTTTCAGAATAATATGGTACATAATACAGCTCTCAAAATCTTTTTTGCAGTATGGAAAATTTAATGTTCAAAATATTCGTTCACAAAAGAATATAGCGCGTAAATGTGTCTCGGATAATAAAAGAGACACAACATAGTTTTGTTTTTGCGGAAGATATGTTGTAATTTGTAATACATTTAACTCGTAAAAGCCTTAATTTACGGCAGCAAGATCTACATAGAAAAAAGAATTAAAAAAAACATATAAGATAGTGTAAATATAAGTTATATGTAGTTATTTCGTACAGAATTGCATTGTTTGATAGCGTACAAGAATGTTTTTCGGATACATGTTTGATTAAAAAAAAAAAAAAAAAAAATAATAATAATAATGGCTTTTATTAACAAATTGAATACATATTTACAAAGAATAAAAATGAACAAATATTTCAGCAAATCAAAAACGATTTAATTTTCTAATGCTTTTGTAGTAAGACGGTCGTATTATTTGTTATTAATTATTTACTCTCTTAAGTTTATTATATTTTGTACATTCTATACATACATACATACCTGAATTTTATATTTATTTATATGGTAATGTAACAATATTTAAGTATTGAGGAAATTGTAAACCTTTTAATTTAAAAAATAGCCACTAGACCACGATACTATAATATTAATAGTTAAAATATAATCCAATAAAGCCGAGAGGTTCGGATATTTGAACGTATTTTTTGCAACAATTAGAATGTATATGATTTACCTACTGACGTTAAAAACAACGTTACACGTTTAAATATTTATATTGTACTTTCTTCGTCTAAGTGTATTTTTTCAAGGATAAAACAGTACAAACCCCGTCCTTAATTAAACTCGAATGAATAATTTTTACAATGTTACTAAACGCTTTTATAATTGACGAAAACGATGTGATATGATTATAATTATGAAAGTATAATAATATATTGTGCAAAACCAAACAAAGGGTTAAAAAAAAAAAAAAAACAATAATATTACATTTTATTTTTCCACGATATTATTCTTAAGGAATAATTTTACATTAAGTCGACACACGGAAATTATATAAAAAGTTATGATCTTTTAGTTACAGTTTTTAAGTTGGTTTATCTATAGTGGTCCTGTTCGTACGATGTGCGTGAAATATTATTATCGTCGTAAAACTCGTAATTAATATTATAGTGCGAGATTATAAACAAAAATAGTGAACGAGCAGTGATTTTTTTTTTTTACAAAAGGTGTAGAGAAAATGACTTCAAACGTCGCTATTTATGCGATCGACGTTCGCCATATCATTATCACGATCGTCCGTCGCGTCGACAAAAAATTACTTTCCTAATCGGGAGGATTCCGTATTTCTTTTTTTTTTTTTTTTACCTTAATAATTGTTTTCTGAATAAAGTTGACTGCCGTAGTCGTGTCAATCGCAACGTAAATTACAAAATGGAATAGAAAAAAAAAAAAAATACAGACAAAACGGCCGTAAATAATAATATGAATCAATAAAAATAAAATAAAACGGTGTAAGAGGTCTAAGGCGTCTCGTCACGCACAACAAAATCGTTCGGTGTTATTATTGTTCCTTTTTTTTTTTTTTAGACTTGCCACCATATCTTTTTAAAAACGTTTAAATTTTTGAAAAAAAAAAAAGTACATTATTATACTGTAAAGGAATAATAATTGGTGTTTGATGGAAATTTATGTATCGAGGTGACGAATAGTTGCCCGAATTCATCTACACGAATTGTATTTATTGCGCTTATAACAATAAACTTTATAACGCAAAAATTGAAAACCCTAAAGTTGACGCCGCGACCGTATGATGAAAATTTTTCTAAACACGAATTTTTAGAAAAAAATTTAGATCGACATCAGCGCGCCCGTATCGACACGAAACCACCGAGTGTAAAAACCGCTAATTTTGCCGCCTTAACAGCCGCACCCGTTCGCTTTAAGTGCTTTAAGATTGAGTCCAGTGACCGCAGTGACAACGTATGCAGCATCGATTCTAGTGTTGGTTTCCTAAAGTTTTTTTATAGCGGGGACGCGATTCGGAGCAGAGCGAATTTGAATTTGAAAATAACCTTTTTTTCTCTTATACGAGAAAACCCTATAATAAATGTCTATCTAAAAAATACATAAACACCGTGAAAACGAATTCGCCATTGTGTCGAACCTTTGTAAAAACTTTAATTACGTGACGACCGTTTTACGACCTCCGTGTAAATTGCCTCACAAATGAACGCGTTCGGGTACCTAAGTTCCTATCGGCCATCATTCTTGAAAACGCGCGAACGTTGCAGTTTACCCAGTGGCGTTTACGAGCGAAACAAAATCGTTGTTATATATTATTATTATTATTATACGTGTGTTCAGGTTGTATAGAGGTCGTGACGACTTTATTGTGTTACGACGCGAAGACGGACTATCGCTTTTAATTTTCTCTGCTCTCGGCGCAACAATTTAATTTATCAACGATCGTAGTACTGTTTGCACTATTCCGTTTTCGACGGAAATTTCCGTTTTTTCCGATCGAACGACTCATCGTCAACCCGTTTTTTTTACGGCGCCGCGGTTCGAACGGGTTTTTTTCCCCGATTCGTTAATCTACTATATGGATGGTACGAAAAATTTAAAACAACGAATGTAAATCATACTTACTATCCACGCTTAGGACCATGATACGTAATAGCGTTACATTTTGAAGCAAAACTATTGTATTTTAGTACAACTATAGCGTGTGCTTTAAAAATATTGTCTAAAACACTTGTTCCATAAAAAGTTTGACATTTAAAATAATATATACATATGGTGTAAAAATAAAACTGATGTTTAGAATAAATCGAAGGATATTTTATGTTCTACAAACGGTTTGTTAAAAAAAATAAACGAAAATATCCAAGTATATTTTAGAATCGATTTTCAAGTCACCTATATAGAACGATTTGTTTTATGGAAAATAATAGTAGCAATATACTATTACGACATCGAGTTCAAATACTTTAATTGAAAATCATAACATTTCAATAGCTATCCGAGAACTCCGTTAAAATTGAAAAGTCAAAATGGTGATGTTGACTTAATAAGCACGGTATATATGTATATATGAACTTAATAGTAGTTTGAAGTATAGGTCATCGTTGGCCTTTATAAACACAAACGTCTAGACGGCAAAATCAAGACATTAAAGGGATAGTCTGCAGGATAAAAATAAAAAGCAGAATATCCATAATCTGGACCGTAATAATTTATCTAAGCGTATTGTGTACCAACCCGTCTGACGGATATAACACAGGCGAGATGGCGTTTTTATGGACATTTTGTTGAACGTTTTTCGTGAAAAACGTTTGAAAAATCAGCAAAGTAATAATTATTTCACTGTACACAGCCGCTTAACGTGCACGACTATAAAAAGTAATTATTCTCGGAACATGCGACAAATCGTTTTTGGACAAAAAATCCGATGAAACGTAATACAAATCTTTTTGGAACAAAACCAAACGCTGCAGTCGTGCGGTATCCTTACTGGTATTTGTAGCGATTTACTTTTTGATACGCATTCATTACGATCAGTTCGCCATACAACGAGAAGTGTTCGGTAAAAGAAACAATAATTGTGAGTAAAAACCGTTTCGAAGATTAAATTGCTCAGAAAAGCAATTGTAAAAAAATGCGTTTGAATGGAAATAAATTATGAATCTCGACCGACGAATTAAATTTAAATGTGCATTATATAGTGATTGATTTTCAGAGATTTTGGACGATTTCCAATATTTTACACAATATTACATTCTTCGTATTATATAAAATTTTGAAAATGTAATAATACTATCATAAAACCGGTATTATCTTCGAAGGTGTGAACTTGGAGAAATAAAATGTTTCTTTTTTTCGATAAATTGTATTCCAGGCACTTCTAGAAAATTTCCCGAACTTTTTTTTTTGGCGCAAAAGGTACCTACCATATTTTAAATGTTAGAATACATAGATTTATTGTTGACGGTTTTATATTAAATTGAAAATCACATTTCATTACAAAATGTGTTTTGAATTTATTTTAAAATGAGTACAAATCGTTATTCTGCTAATTAATTCCCGTCGGGCGCAGTAACAGATTTATTGATTCACAAAACACTTTTACGCATTCCGAGTGCACCGAGGAATGCATTATCGTTTTTACAGTGATTTTTTTTTTTTATCTACACTTTTAAGAATGTGTCAAATGGTCCAATCGTTTAATACTCTACAAAAAAAAAAAAAATTTGGAAAAAAATATAGCTGGAGATTTTTTGAATTTTTGATTTTCCTCCGATTAGTTAAATGAAAAAAATGTTTCAAAACTGCTCCGAATGACACATAAATTTTTCACACTTCATCGTTGTGACGGGTAAAATACAAACGTTACTGGAATTAGTTTCTTGTCGTTTTCACACGTCGTTGAAACGTGAAACAAATTTGAAAAAAACTCGAGTCAAACGTAAAACTGTAAAAATTTAATACCAGTTGCGTATATGACTACCCGATTTCGCTCATAATCTCGTATCCAATACTCATTTACACAGATTTACGCAGATAAACACCAAATTAAAGAAAAGGTCCAGAGACGTCTCTTACGTACACTAGCTGGAAGACATAACACCCTCCCCGTGACCATATTCCCTTTGCTCGAGACCTCCTAAATCTCCTTAGCCTTCCCGTCCGCAGACATTCATACGGTTTATCTTTCCTTTCAGGCATTCTTACGGGCGAAACCGTAGCCTCCCGCCACAAGTTACTTCCCGCTTCACTCGTTCCATATTCCTCTCCGGCCGTCAAACTTCCTCGAAAACTCCATATTTACCCGCTTCACGCGCTAACCGTGAATCTTTTTTTAATTCGTCGTGCCAGTGTGTTCCAGTGATTTTTTCAGCCAAGTGGGCCGTTTATACCTATTTACATCTGTATATATGCCTTGTACCGTGATGATAACAATAAAATTATCCGAAACAACGAAACGTTTTCTGCGCGTCGCATTTCGATGAAGGTTCGTTAAGAGTTTCGGTTCGACCCCAAAGTTTGAAGACGAATAAATGACAACACACTGACGACACGCGGGACGACGACGGCGCGCGGGATTATCGTGATTATCTCGATCCGGCTCTGGCGAACGATATTAAATTTCCAATAATTTCCAAAACTTTGGTCCTGCCGAAAGATGATTAATCCGCGGCGGTGTAAATACGGCGCAGAACGGGCGGTAATTAAGTGGAATAATCCGAGCGAAAGAAATCCCCGGGACTTTGACGGTCGGCTCGCCCCGCACAGAACACACAGACGCCGAACGAATCCAGCCGAGCGCGTCTCCGTATAGCTGTTGTTCGAACGTCAGTTTTGACAACCCGTATTCGTTTCGAAATCGGAAATCGGTCTTGAAAAGTGTGTGAAAGATTTTCTTTTATCGATGACGACAAATTTACCATGGTATGGAACCTTGAATTCGTTCGTGCTCCATTTAAAATACTCTTCGCCGGGCCCGCCGACGATACGCAGTCGATATTTGACGAGTATGACGAAACCCCGTGGTTACTACACACTGGTTAAAACGCGCGGATACGGTTAACCATGTGAGAATATTGTCTCGTTCGTTTCGCGGGTAAACTGATCCGCGCGTTAAGAGCGTTTTCATTTCGAAAATTCTATTTCGAATACATTTCTGGACGTCTCCCATGCGAAAAAAAACTTCTAGACACGGCTCCCGAACAGAACCAATAGTTTTCAATTTAGAATCACTAAACACCTCAGTGTGTACTAAACGTTATAATATACATATATACCTGTAGTACATGACGATCATGACGACGCCGGGTATCCAGAAGGAGACGGACGACGAGATGATGGCGTAGTACCGGTTCACGACGAACACGCACGACATGGGGTTGCTGCGGCGGAACTCCTGGTGCTCGTCGGTGGTGTACCAGCCGAAGAATATCGGCAGGAACGAGATGAGCGCCGGGAGCGTCCACACGTTGAGCAGCGTGTACAGGACGGTGCGCTGCGTCATGGTGATGGGGTACTGCAGCGGGCTGACGATCGCGTAGTACCGGTCCACGCTGATGCAGCACAGGTGCAGTATGGACGCGGTGCTGAAGTACACGTCCAGGCTGTTCCACACGTCGCACATTACGTAGCCGAACATCCACTTGCCGGTGATCTCCACGCTGGCGTTGAACGACATGGCGCACAGGGCCACCAGGAAGTCGGCGAACGCGAGCGACACCACGTAGTAGTTGGTGAGTATGCGCAGCTTGCGGTGCCGCACCACGCTGATCACCACCAGCGCGTTGCCGAGCACCGCGCACAGTATGATCGAGCACATGGCCACCGTCTTGATGACCAGCACGGGGCCCACGGCGGCGGCCGCGGCGGACCCGCCGCCGGCGCCCACGGCCGCCGCCACCCCGTCCGCGGCGGCGCCCGACACGTTGTGCGCCGCGGTCTTGTCGCTCTGGCCGCCGACCACCGAGCACCCGATCACGCCGCCGCCGCCACCGCCGCCGCCGCCGCCGCCGCCGCCGACGCCGCCGCCGCACGTGCCGTTAACGCCGACGACCGCGGTCACCACCGACTCCGCCGCGCCTACCGGCTCCAAGTCCGCGTCGTACGACCACCACACCCGCAGGTCCATGGTGGCCGGCCACCGCCCCGCCGCCCGGTCACATCGACACAACGACCGATTTTGCCGATCGTTTTATTCCTGAAACGAAACGTTCGTGTGAAAAAAAAAAAATAGTTTTTGTTTCCCTATTTTATTATTCGATCTCATCGTTCGTTGGAAAAGTTAAAAAAAATGTATCGTTTTACCGACATAAATTGTACATTTTGTACCGTGTTACGACGCGCGACAGGTGGGTATAAATTACTGTCGGAACGAACAGGTAGGTAGTTCGGAACGCGTTTCGCGACGGTCGATTTCGGCGCAGACTTTCGGTAGGTCTAAAAAGTAAATGTTTGCTCGGCCAAAAAAAAGGAGAGAAAACTTTGTCGTTTTTATAAATTTGTGTTTGCTCAAAATACGTCGTCGTTGTTCACATAGTTACATCATATTGAACGCGCAAACTGACCGAAACGGCCCCCGCACACACGGCCGTTATTAAGCGCGATACTAATATTTTATTGTTACGCGACGGAAACGGACTACACCGCGTGTTCGTCGTACGCAGTAGTTTACCGAACCGTTTCGGGAAAACGTGCGGAAAAACACATTTTTCCAAAAGAATACCGCAACAAACACCGTATGTGAATACCGCAGCGAATTCGACGGAGGCGAGGAATTTTCTTCTCACATTGGAAAATTTCGTTTCAGCGGAACACGGACTATGTAAGAACCGATTTCGAACACGCGTTTCCGTGCGGAGATTATTCCGCATCAAAAATAAACATCACCACCCGGGGGCGAGTGGAGAAAAAAGTTCATTCCGTAAATGACTCGCGTGAGTCTGTCTGTTTTTAGACGTACGAAACGTTCAAGTGTTCTTCTTCGACGAAACAATGACGTGGAAAGTGTAGGGTACGAGGACAGCTATTCTAAGGTGTTAAATATGTTTTTAATTCGTAAGTAAATTACTAGAAATCAAAATTCCGTTGATAATTATTTTTACCTAGTATTGAAAATTGTACGACAACCGGAATATTTTATGTATACTTTTATTTAGAACACTCGGCCAATTTTTTTTTAATGTTTTCTCAAGATATTCGTGGTCCGTCATTCGCGCGGACCCGTTTTACAGCTGATGATAGAAGATGATATAACCATTGTCGATGTCAGAGATCGGTACGATGCCGTCGATATCGAAGCGGCCTGCGATTTCTCGTACTTTTCTCAACGAGAGATTTATATACATATAGAGTCGATAACAACAACAGTATTTTCGCGATCTCGGAGCAAACTGTTCGCGCAAATCACTATACGCATATCAACACGCATTTTACTATCGTGGCGAACGGCGGACACTATTTAGATCTGCAAAAACCACGCGTAACATCGTCTCGGTGAATAATTATCGCGACCGTAATAAATTCGCCGAGCTGTCGGGCGATTCGCGAACTTTCGCGTTTAAACTCGAATATACCGAGCACACCGGATAAGATTCGTTATGCGATTCTGTATGTGTTTGTTCCCGAAATTTACCGCCGAGACATTCGCAGTTATCGTTAAAAATTGTTCTTCTTCGGCAAACGTAATTTTATGATAGGCGAAAGAGTTTTCGACGAATGTTTTCTACGCGTAAACAACGATATGTGTGTATTTTAAACGTTAACTGTACGATATTCGTACAAAAAAAAAAATATTTGTTTTTAGATATTATTGTTTTTACCGACTTTGCCGGCGACTCGTACGACACGCCTACGTCTTTCTAGCAATGATCTTCCGAGGGGCAGTATATTTTGGGGGTATTCCGCGGTGGGCAGCGTCGTATCTAGATAATCGTTTTTATCATTTTTTTATCTTATCTAAATAAATTTAAAAACCTACGTTTTTGTCTCGGATCAACTGTTCGTGTAATCTTCGTAAATTTAGCTGGATAATTTAAAAAAAAAATTGTTTCCGTTAAAAATATATTTTTATGTCCGTTTTTTTATCTAGATTTTTATAATTATTATATAGATAAAAAAATTCGCTCATTATCTTTTATCTGTATCTAGATGATTAATTGTTTTTATCTTTTTACAACGTTGAGCCCGGGGCGACGTGATTGGGTAATGGCTTGTGATATAAATTTTCTTTTATATAATGCAGGATCGAGTGTGCAAACAGAATATTTTCTTAAAATATTTTTTTGTTGTCCGGCTTTTCGTTTTAGATTTTTTGTTCGATACACATATAAAACTCACAAAACGATAATTATCGAATGCGAATCTGTCTATATAGGTAGTGCAGTAAAGAAGCAGGATTATTTGATGCGAAAACCAATAAACTAAGTGACTTTTATCGACCGTACCGGCGTCGATTGAATCGGGATTCCACGTACACGCGGCGCAAAGTGACTTGGGAATAATTCAAAAAAAGAAGAAGAAGAAGAAAAAAAATAACGAAATACATCACCATTCTACGCTGTATACGAAATGATAATTTTTCAGCTCGTTCGCTGTTTAAAAATCCTACGTATACTACAAGTATAAGCGTGTATGGTCGTTAGCGGTTGTATAAACCCCGCTTAGTGTTATGAATTCGGTCATTCTTATTTCTTACACTTGAATACGTTCCATCAAAACCACATTAGACGCGTTTTATAATAAAGAAGAAAAAAAAAAAATCGAGAAAATTTCGAGTGTTTCTGTATGTGTGACGAATTTCAAAATGACTCTATATTTAAAATCAGTGTACCAACCGTGAAAATACATACAAATGTCACCGAATTTGTAAGTTGAGTATAGAAAATGATTGAAACGTTTTAATTTTTATGTCACGTATTCCTAAATAAAACTGAAATCCAACCAGCCGTTTTATTTAGCCGAGTGTGAATTCGCAAATAAAGTTCTGAGTTTGATTCAAATTTAAACGTATACACTTGTATACGGATCGAAACACGATTAGTTAACGTCAATAAAGTTCGTCCGACTTTTATACTTTTTCGTTTATTTTTATAGCGTCAATCGAACGTGATATGTATCGCTCGAACTCTCATACCATTACCCCTCTCGAAATGGAAAATATTTTTCAAATGGTTTGGTCGAACTGAGATCTATTATGATGATTGATTAAACTAGAGAAACGCAAGTTCTATCCAACAATAACGGTTAACATTCGTGTGAAACTATACTGGAAATAATTGAACAATCCTCAGTTTTAGATTACGCAACTTATAGATGGGTTGAAAAAATCAAAAGGGAAAAAGAATAAAAAGCTGGAGAACAGAGAGAAAATGGAAAAAAAAATTATCAACATTTTCATTCGCGTCGTATCATATAGTAGCTCTACAAAAATATCGTACTACAAAAGTCGATTTTTTTTTTTTTTTTGTAGATTTTGATCGGATAAAAATACAATAATTTTACGACGATACATATACCATTTGAAAACAAATATTCGTATAATACGACTATTCAAACAAATTGTTCGATAGTTTATGCGTATTCCGTTATTCGTACTTTATATGAAAATTAAAAAAAATATTATCAGAATTATCCATCAATTTTTCACTGGTATCTAGTACCTACCTGTAATAAATAAAAGTATTTGGAAATTGAAAAAAAAAAAAAACGTTTTAATATACCTAGGTCAAATATTTGTTTGACTGTGTAAATGAAAAATACACTGAACAAAAAAAAAAAAAAATAACGATGGGATATTGAAATATAAGCTTGTCAAAAAGAAGAAAAAAAAAAAACACTGAAATTAACTGTATTTCCCTCGTCAATACAAGGTGTTAGTAAAAAAAATAGGTACTCGATAATTTGTATTACTTTTTTAGTATTTCATATACATATTACTATCAATGTCGGGCTAATTAGTGAAAAAAATTAACAGCGATAAGTCAAATTAATTCAATTAAATGGACTTCGGTTAAAAGTTAACAATGAAAAAAAAAATAGCTAGATAAGTTAAGAGTTAAGATAGAACATGAATTGACTTAACTCAGTAAAAGAAAAGTTAAAATTTTTTTTTGCTTAAATATTCACAAGTCATTAAACGTACATAGTTTTTTCGACTTATGTAGTTAGGAAAATGAACGTAGAAAAAGCCAATGAATTAGTTTTGGTTTAAAAAAAATTACAAAATAAATTTAACCCAGTGACAGTGATAATTTATCATAAAAGTTAAAAAATAATTAACTTTTTAACTAGTTAATGCCCGTTTTCGACTGGGTACTATGTAAGTACACGTGTCCAGCGATCATTTTTTACAGCACTCGTTGGCCATTTCTTCAATCACGAAAATGAGTGTTTAATTTACCAGAACAGTTTCGCCGGAGTTTCACATCCACACGGCGTCGCATATTAAAACAGAACGTTAAGTCGACTCGGCGCTCTCGAAAACGCCGCGTTTTACACGGAACCGCTCGGAGGAGAAGTATCCGTTTTTCGTTTAAATATTGATTGAACCCCTCTCGTGTCGTATATACAACTGCACGCGTCATAAATTATTTATTTTAATTACTCTTCAAATGAAAAACCTACGAACAAGCGTTTAGCAAATTTTTTTTTCATAACAGACTCATAAACCCGAGCACGACTTGAATATTTCATGTGCCTTAATCGCGGTAATGTTCGCCGACGTAATGGAAAGACATTCGCTTTTACGATGACCACTACTAAACGAGGCGTAGACGCGAACGACCAAAAAGGGTTTCTCGAAAATTGTTTTGAAAACAACATAACGTTGCAACGAAAACGGACGTCAATTTGCGTTTTATTAACAACGAAATTTGCATTTACGTCCTAAAATTGAATTTTTTTGAATTTTTGTCACTGTAAGCTTGTGATGAAAAAAACGCGTTGGCAAAACCTTTCTTGACGACGAGATAACACGTTCTCGGCTGACCCAAATGCTCGTTTATATGGGATAAAAGTGATATTTTACAGTTATAACATATTACACAAAAATTTATTTTTTCACTTTTGAATTCGGAACCTAAACGTTATATTATCCTCAACTCTTAAAATACATACAACCGTTATTTTTATTTTTGATATTCGGTGTACAGTAGTAAGTATACCGGCACCTAAATGTATTAAAATATTCTGAAAATCAACACTAAATTTGACAGATAGTTCTTATCGCACGAAAATAATGATAGTTTGCATTTAATAAGTTCAAAATTCATTTTTTATAAAAAGTTGTCGTGATGAAATAATTTCAATTACAATTATGTTAACAGATCAAGACAGGAAAAGAATAGAAGTTGTAAATTTTATCGAATGAGCTGGTAAATTGTATTAGGTACAACTTAAATAAATAAAAACTAAAACAACGCGTGATAAAATAGTAAAGTTGGTGTTTTTTCAGAAATAATATTGCTTCAGGATACCATTGTAAATAATATAGTCTTTTATAAATTGAAAAATTATTCCGACTTATGTAAAACCAAATTGAGTTTTGAAATGTTCAACGGTTGTAATACATTTGGTCTTCAAAATAGATAATATAATTTCAATGAAAACTTCAGAAAATAATAGTATGAAAATGGATAAACTTAAATTTTCATCGCAATAACGAGCAGTCAGTACTACGATATTTATATAAATAGTTTAAAAAAGTTTAGCTGACTACATGGAAGTCTGGTTAACTTACAACTAACACACGTGGAAACAGTGCAAATTTAGTGTTCGTGCGACTGTAAGACGATAAAAATTGTTTTTATTTACAGTATAAAGTTTCACTATTATTTGGGTTCATTTCGCTGTTTTGAATCGTAATCAAAACTTGTGTACAAGCGTTGAATCAAGTTTTGATAAATTATCATAAAACTTAAAAGTATCTGCAAGATCAATACAATAACATCTACCAGTAGGTAAGTTAAACAAAACAAAATAAAAAAAGTCGAAAAAAACCGTGATCAATAATAAGATAAAAGCGGAAGCAAGTTTTGTGTTGAATTAATGTCAAATCAAAAATATGAAAAAATTAAAATGTAAAAAAACAAAAAAAATAAAAAATTTACAATATAATTTAAACTCGTCGAACATCTTGTACGCAAATAAATTGTTTGTTCATTTTTTTAATCGTCAGTTATCACTATAAAAATACAAAATAAAACAGATAATAGTTGATGGTTCGAAATTGCTTATATATTTAAATATATATATATATAATTGAATTTCAACGTAATAGCTTAAATTACACATTGTTTTATTGTAATTAAAAGTATTTATAGACAAATATTAAATTATAACTATGAAGCCATTATTTTCGAATTTTTAAGGCTAATCTGAAAATGCGATGAAAGCTCAAAATAATGTTTACTCACTAAAGTAAATTATCATATAGTTGAGCAAGTATTTTTTTACAATTTTATATATTAAAATAACGTTTTTTTTTTTTCTTTTGATTATCGTAAAATTATTGATAAAATTAATTGCAAGGTAAGTTTAAAATGAACAATGTGCGATATTGAATAAAAAAACTGAAGTTGATTTTTCTAACCATCAACATAGGTATGGTAAATTTTATAGGTGAACATTTTAATACTGATCCGGTTATACTTTAATAAATTAAATACAATAGGTAGTCCGTAAAGAACATATTTTACCCTTAGAAGACGTGTTTACAAAAACAAAAATGAAATTAAAATCAAGTCTTTGTGAAAGAGATAACGCATTTTTTGCTTTTCTCTGAATTTAATATGAATTCACTAAAAAAAAAAAAAAAAAAAAACATAAATAAAATAAAGGTCTTCTTGCAAGTAAAATAAAAAGTATGTGTAATTCCGACGATAAAAACGAGAATAATAGCAATATACAATGCTCTCTACACTCACGTTACCGAGATATTCTTCTTCTCTAATTTTCTTTGTGAGCACCGGAACGTGTTGTAGGAGATCTGAACAAAGTTGTATAAGTTATTGTATATATTGTGGTAAATTATTATCACCAAGTCTTGTGATAAGTTCGGTCGGATATCCGAAGTATACACTAAATGCATAACATTGGGTGATAACAATGTAATAGTATTTTAAAATCGCATGCTCATTTTGTCAGTTTAAATAATTTGTTTTTCTCATTTTACTTTTTCCAAAAATTTATATTAACGAAAAACTTAAAATACTGCCCCAAGACAAAATAATTGCACATTTTGAGTGAAAGTTGTTTTTATATTTTACGAGAACAGAGTATTTCATCACCTTTATATGTGATTCTGAACATTTGTTTTTAACTATGACACATAAGTGTTGAAACAAGATTGTCTGTTGAGTAGGTATAATCATCTAAAGTACAGAAAATAGGAATAGTATATTTATATTAAACGTTAAGAGGAAAAAGTAACCGTTCATTATTCTTTTACAAAGAACAATAAATACACGCCAAACTCATAATAACTCCCACACAGTATAATAATTTTATCTGTAACATTTTTTTTCCAAGTTTCGGTAACTAAAAATAGTATAAAACTAATATCAACGATTTCTTTTATCAAAAACCAGCTTTTTTCTCTTATTTCTCGTTGAGTTAATGAAAATACTTATGTGTAGGATGTAGGTATTTAATTTATTAAATATAATGCGTTTTAAAATGAATTTTTTTTTATCAACAGCTATTGGCGTCACAACTTCTATATTTAACTTTTGATTTGGTAATGACTTAGGAGTATGATTTTACAGGGTATTTGAAAGACAAAATTAGACGTTTTCTAATTATTTCGAAAAAAAAAAATATTTTTGATAGAAACTAATCAATTTTTCTGTAATTAAAAAAATATTTCAAATAACATACAATTTTTAAAAGGCACTAAAAAAAGAAATGGGTAAAATTCTTTTGTCATTAAAAGTTTAGTTGATTCCGATAATTCTTTGAGATTTATATAAGCCATAAAATTTTCTTTTAAATTCATAAAATCTTAATTGATTTTCAAAATTAATTTGTTTAACTTTAATTCAAGCTTATTAACATATTTTTTTACTGTTATTGGTATAAAAATTCCGAAAATCTGCGGATACAATATTCGTTAATAGAACTTTCAAATACGTATTGTTACGTTTGTATTTTTTTTTTGCTTTTTAATAATTTGTTTTAAAATTTTCTCTTGTAGCTGAAACATTTTCACTATTTTTAACGAGTAAGTGTACAAACGTCATAAGAACTTTAAATAATTTTATAGATATTTTAGCTAAATATCCATAAAACTCCAAAATCCAAATGTTTGAGTAATTATTGACTTATTTAATACTTGTGCTCACTCAAAATCCTTGTTTAAATATTTATCATACGTCACTGGTTTTAAATCGAGGCCTGATCTTGCCTAATGTTCATTATAGTACGATTGTACAGTTAAAAAAAAAAAAAAACACTTTCTTCACATTTCCGACATAATTTCTGTTTCGATTAATTTTGAACAGTTTGCGATTAATGTAAATTTTAATACGTTTTTAATCAAACTCTTATCGCAATCAGTTGAAATTAATTTTTAATATTTGCACGTTATTTTTTAAAAAAAACGTAATTCGTAACTTAGCGAGAAGTCGACTTATAAATATGTAATGAATCAAATAAATATATTATTCTATTATGTATTCATGAATTCAGTAAAAATATATGTATATATTTATAAAAATAGGTGGTGTGTTATTAGACGTTAAAAATGTTAACATTTAAACGGATTAAACCGTTTTATTATAGTTAAACGCGTAACTGGAATTAAAATAAACGTGAAACGACCGAGAAAATCAAATTATAGAATCGTTTTAAAGGTATTGTTGATGTAATTAGGTAATGAGCATTAAATGATCATAGGTGGATATCGGGGTTGCTAAAAGAGCTTACCACACCCAAAAATATCAACAGCTCACCCAAAATATTTGATCACTTTTTAAACTAATATTCTTTTATGTAAAAAAAATTAAGTATTTGAGGTAGGTATTTGAATATTTGGGTAAAAGTATTTTTGAGAAAAACAATTAAAATTCTTTTGTTGAATACTTTTTTATACACTTGTTTTTTATAAGTGTTTAAGCAATATTCATAATGATTTTTTTCGTTTTTTAATGTTATGTTTCTTCGAATACTTTTAAGTGTTAACAAATAATTTACAAAATATTTTTCTTATGTTAAAAAAAAATAAAATTCAATTTTTTTTCCATGAAAATTTTCTCACGGCAATTACTGTAATTCAAACGGTTTTTATTTTAAACGTGACGATTGATCTAATGCAGATGTGATACTAATTCTGATATTTCAAATATTTCGAAGATCGAGTAGTTGAGTGAAATTTTGAATACTTTTCAAAGTAAGTATTTGAGTCGATTACTATTTAAAATTAGTATTATTTACAATTCTGCTTTATAATCTGCTTCCGACTCCTCCACTGCACTGCCCCTGCGCAGCGACGTAAATCATAAATAAAAAACGCGTAAACACATTCAACGTCTGTATTTGTACGAAATTAATATTCCAAAAATAATACTACCCACGTGAAAAAAAAAACGTTATTTATTCTTTATATTGTATTTGTAAAACGTTATGACATTGTGTAGGTATATACGCACGCAACGACGTTTTATGCGCAATATGAGACGTGACGTAGCAGTCGATCAAATGTCGTTTTGGGTACAAAAAGGCTGTACATGTTTTTTTTTTTTTTCAAATAAAAATATCATGTTTAATCAAATTTTATTGCGATCACATTGGACGGAAATATATTATAATTTGTATTCGCTATCGACACCAATCAATCATTATCTTGAATTTTCGCAAGCTATATATATATATAAGTATATTAAACGCCTCAAAACCAAAATAATATGTCACTTCAAAAATGATGGAATTTTTATTGTAATTTTTTTATAATCCGTTGACACGCTCGAACCGCTCAGAAACGTTTGTTATAATTCCTGGGATAAAAACGATATTTCTTAATTAAAAAAAAAAAAAAAAATGTAAATTTTTAAAATTAAACTACGACATATTATATAGCCCACTAAAGCACCAAAAAACAAAAATGAATGTAACAAATTCTATTTATAGGTAGTTGGTACAGTCTGTCAGTTTATTATTACGACGAAAACTTAATGACCAAAAAATGTATTTTTGGACACACGTACGAAAAAATTGCATATAACTCAAGATATTTACTATAAAACCATTAGTTAATATCCTGTGATTAAATGTCTCAGTTTTACTTGAACGATTAGTACCATATTATTAGTACAATTTTAAACAAACTATAGGGTCGTACCACGTAAAAAAAAAAAAAAAGCAGTTTTTCTCATAAAAAAAATAAGAATTTGCAGATTATTACTTTAGATACAAGTCAACTAACAAGTTATACACTTTTATTTCAATATTTACCGATTCCTTACACGTCAGAATGTGTAAACATTTCGATTAACAAAGTTTTGGAAGATTAATTTTCAAAAACAATAAAACACGAAAGTATTCAAATAATAGCCTCTACTATTAATAAGTCCCTACTTGTTATACAGCTGTAAAAAAGACAAAATCAAAATTTTACGAAAACATACAGCAAAACGGATGTTAAACTTGTTTCGTCTCTATTGAATATGAAAACTTCTTTATTTACTCAAACTAACGAAATATCGAAAATTTTCGAGTTTTGTACTGATAAACGTTTTTTTATTTTAGTCTTACAGCGAGTAAAAATTTCAAGTAAACTTTTTCGTTCTGTTTTCATAAAATCAAACAAAATGTTTAAATCACCAAAATTGTGTAAGAAATATATTATATTTTAAAAGTATCGAAGTAATTTCACTACTCAATAAAAAAAAAATTAACACATACACGTAATTTACGGTAATTCTTCACTATAACAAGCGAATTTACGAAGAAATTTATACGATTTTCACGAATAATTCGGCGAATATTTAAGAATTTACACAAATAACGTTACACTTCTTAAAAAAACGCGACGACCGAATTAGCGGCAGCGGGTGTGCGGTATTTGTGTCACACGTGACTCATGTGCCGGCGGCAACTTTTAAGTATTACTATAACAGTATGAACAATAATATAGACTCCTGATAACCGCGGTAGTCGTAAACTGTGTTTTGGCAAGGCTCGGCGGATAATTCTGTGTGGTCGACTAATGATTTCAATGCTCGCGAGACAATAAATTACGAATAATATCACCTCAACTACAGCTGCCGCGTGGCTTATATAATTCGCGTTCAAGTTGGGTACGCAATAAATTTTTATTTTCAATTGTCGACCCTTAGCGTTTTCGCGCGCAAACGATCATTATAAATCATAAACGTTTCGGAGAGTCGGAACGGATAAAGAGATTCGCCGATCGCCATGTTCGCCTATGTCAATTACTCGGTTTGAACCGCACGTTCATCATAATAGTGCTCTTTTTATTTATTTTTTTTTTCACAGGTGGGGAAAAAGGAGGAAAAACTTTTTCTTTTTTAGCAAAATAACGAGTTCACATCGCTTTTTAAGTCACATATTAACAGTTGGTTTTATTAAAATACGCTTTAATAGTTTATACGCGTACATAAAAACTACCAATTATCATGAGATTACAGTCGAAATGGAGCCGTTTACGTCCCTGTACACTGCAGCACGTCCGAATCCGGCGGCGACATTTTCAGACGAGAACAGATAATAATGACCTTATTTTAAATTTTAGTTTTAGACTTTGCCGGCCAACGCGCGGAAAAAAAAATCGAGGGGAACAAAACAGTTTTGAGGAGTGCAAAACGACATGTTACGCGACAAGATGTATTGTCGAAAACACCGAAAAGCGGACATTTCTGCGAGATACCCGTAATCTTTATAATGGGGTCTTCAAGCCGGATGCTGCTGCAACGACCTGGACCGAATACCGAACGACTAACGAAACTAACGAAACGCGCGATGCGAAATCTCCTACAAAACGCATACCTGGTAGCTGGGACGCACACGTATACCAACTATTTTTATCGACGAAAAGCGCGTATAGAACAACAGTTTGCATAATCATTTTTCGTTAATTATTATTAAGTTTTCATTATTAACGAAAAAAAATGTTACTAACGATATTCACTTTAAAATAGCCCGGTTATAAAATTTTACCAAAGAACAGTCTGATGGTATTGAATTTTATAGAGGAGGTTGGACCGAATGCAGTACACGAAGTTGCGTTAGACGTATCAGAAATTACGTGAAATTTTGTTTAATTCGAAGTGAAATGCGACCGGAGTGGTTTGAGCAATTATTACAGTTTTGCTGTTTTATACGAATAAGCAATCAAACATATTTCTGTACGAATAGTTAAACGATTCGCCCTAAATCGAAATAATTCTAAGATCGCATACGATGCAATTATTGAAATATTCATAATTTCGTGTTGTTTTATATATATATATCGTTTAAATTTTCAATCACATAAAACAATCACGTACAGTTCGGTTCATTACAAAATTCTGGAAATCATCTTAAAACCGCCAGTATATTACCATGACGCCGTTAAAGTTTGAATGATAACAATTACGTTTACTTCACAAAATTTTATGTTTTTTATATGATTTCTATAACGATTGATCGTTGTTTGACAGCATCGTGGATTGAATTTGAGCAAAAAAAAAAAAATTACCTAATATTTTTGGTGAATTAATTTTTATTATTTAGAAATATTAATTTATTATTTCGTGATGGTTTTTTTTTCGTTTTCCATACAGCTTCTCATTCGCACCAGCACAACACGAACATAATCGTATTGTGAAATATTGATATTGAACTCTGTACGTACAAAACATTCTACTATTTCTAGTCGAAAAAAACTATTATTTTGAAACGATCATAGAAATATTTTAGCCAAACATTATGGTCTTCCCATTGATCTGGAAGCTTAACTCGACCCAACTTAAAATAAAGATAATAACAGTTCGTATATTTTTAATTCGCATGGTTTTTTTTACTTAAATGTTTCGCTCCGCTTCAAACATTTTTCTCGCGTTTTCTTTTGTTAAATTATTCCAAACGAGAAAACAGGAGATGTTTTTCGTCTTCTAACCGATACAAATTTTTTTTTTTTAGAAAGTTTAAAAAAAAACGTATTTTTACAGATCGACTCGAGTTAACGAGTCAACGAGTTATAAAAAACATTTTATTATGTTACCTCGGTTAAAATTAACCGACCCCCCGACATTTTACCGTAATTTTTACTTTCGACGAGTTAATCCCTAGGGCCTTGCTTAGGGGTTCTTTCAAACAGTACACAGTTCTCTTGTATTTTCTAATCGCCGCGATCCGTTTAAGTCGTCCGGCTCACGCGCGGACTATCGCCGTCGTCGCCAAAGTAATTCCGACTGCAGATCCGTGCGAAAAGTACCGCGCTGTTTAGCGCCCGCGCCGACAGCTGATGACCCAGTTCGATGGCGGAAAATAATAACTATATCTATAATGTACGACTGCTGCTGCTGCTGCTGCACGTGACCGAGTTTTATTGCTTGAAATCTGCGGGCTTAAGGGAGCGCATAGGTGTTATGCGAGGAGACGGGCTTTTACGTTTTCGAGCCATTCGACTGGAAATAAAAATAAAAAAAAACGAACGTGTTATTCGTTCGGACAAGCCGAGACAGTTGGACGGCGAGCTACATCATTATCGACGCCTTACAGCAGCGTTTTGATGTTACGGTCTCAGCATTATTGTGGACCATTTTTCAGTGTGTCCGAGTGAACGACATGCGCGCCCGATATTCGAAAATCTCACGAAACTTTTACAGAGTTTTTACGGAGCGGTAATTGTATTACGACGAAGTTGAATTGTTCCACGCTTTGCGTGATTTTTCCAATGCTATGACAAAAAAAAAATGAATGAATCAAACATAAAACTATTCCAAGCCTCCAACTGTATTTTAAAATGTACAAACACACTTGCCCGTATCATTTTTAGTTTGAAATTATTTTAAAACCACTTGGAAATGACTTTAAAAACTTGCGATACACATAGCTCGGACCTTTGTTTAAAAATTTACTACGTTCACCAAACATAGGGAATTAACTGGTTAAAAAGTTTTTTAACTTTTTGACTTAACTAGTGAATCACTTTTGTTTTTAAGTTACTAACACATTCAGTTAAAAATTGTGTTGTATAAATTCAACTTTTTATCATTGTGGCAAGTTGATTTTTTTTGTCGTCAATCAAAACTAGTTTATTGACTTTTTTTTTTTTTTATCATTTATTTTTCTAACTACACGTTATATAAGTTGAAAACACTAAAGATTAGGTGCTTTATGACTTGTGAATATTTTTGCAAAAAAAAATTTTTTTTTACTCAGTTTATTTCATTTTCTATCGTTTCGTTGTTAACTTTCAACTGTTAAACGAAGGCGATTCAACTAACTTATTTTACCGCGGTCAATCGAAGAAACGTTGAATTTTAATGTAGGTACAAGAGAATATTGTATTACACGTTATAGTAAGGCACCCTATACATAATGTGTTTATAGATTTTGATGGTATCGTTCATGTTATTACAATTGTAAGCCGCGTGTACCTTTAAATCTGGCGTATTTCAGTCGTTATATGTATAATATTCCACCGTTTTCACGAGGATAGTACGGACGTGATATAAAAACATAATGTATTCGGTCCCGAAGCATACGTGTTATCGCCAAAAAAAAAAAAAAACCAAACGACACGGAAGAGCGATGAGAGGGTGTGGATTGTTTTCACGGTTATAACAGATAATTAATTGCTTTTGAGTGAATGAGAAAAGCGGGATGATTAACAAGAAAATAATAATATAATTTATTCCAATGACGTTTCGATGCTCCGGGGCGAACGTTTTCAAGTTTGTTATTCGGAAAACAGTACCTACCCACTTTTCCGCATTGTTCGGAGAGTTTTTCCGAATTCTGTACACGCGCGTGTAGATAACTCGCTGCTTGCCGTTCTCGTCGGCTATCGTTCGGGGCGGGTAATCGAATCGGAAATCTCCGGCCTCGGTTTCCGAAATATCCGGATTCCGAATGGTTCGCGCGGTGAGAACTCGTCGAGACGGTGGATTTTCGACGGTGGAAAATAACAGAAGAAACGGAAAGGAGTTTTATTGGAAAAGCTGAACGGGTAAAAGTCGAAAAAAAAAACTACCGGTGCAACAACAATAGTATGCGGTACATAGATATAGGAACGGTTTTGGCTTTTGTTAGCCAAGATCGAATTTTCACGCTTTTTACCCAGCCGGTGGTGCAAAATAATCCATTTTTGTTGTTTGTTTTTTTTTTTTTAACATGTTTAATCTACTTACGTATAACTTCTATTTTTAAATTCCATATTGCCAAAGCAAAATATTTAAAAGAACTTAAATTTCTCTGACCAACTGAAATAGCCAACAACAAACCACGATTAGTAATACCGTAGGTGTGTACACTAACTATAGATTCAAAATTAATTATACGACTATTGTTATTTACTAAACTTATAATTACTATCCACACGTCTATACGTTGCCGTACGTATTTCTATCTTAAAAAGTTAAAATTTGAGTAAATTTTCATTCGTCCTTGCGACAAACACAAATCGTGTAGCTGTATAGTAGTTGAGTACAGGGATGTGTCCGGTTCACGAGTCGTCGAATTTCATCCTTTGATGTGCGAAAAAGAAACACGATAATTCCACGTTACAAAGTGTGTGCTAAAGCTATTTTGTATAGTATTATTGGCAATCAAATATGAAAATTCAGTTTGCATTTAATGTATTATAATAGTACCTACTTACTCACAAAAAACTTAACATGAACAACGCAAACATGTAAAATGTTTAAGAAATCGTTTACACTGTTGAACAACAAAAACTGTACCGAATTGAATGAGAACAGTATATTGTGTATATAAGTACATACTGCAGGCTTTTCGGAAAAATCTATTTAAGTCGAATAAATAAAAGAACCCGAGTGCGAATGTAAATTCCCAAAATCAGTATAGTAATGAATGTTGTTTTATAAATACTGATTTGCATTGAATGAATAAAAAAAAATTCAAAATTTAAATAATCAATACGCACAGTTTGTGCAAACAGAGTTATATTGTGAATTCACGGTTTGACTCAAATACGTTTGTCCGTTTAAGAATTATATCGAAATAACAAGAAAGTAACGATTGTACAATAACATTAAAAATAACGATACTAACAGATTCTTTTGCTAGTTATTTTTTTTACAAACTTTAAGCAGAACATTCCGGAAATAGATCGCTTTTTACGTTAAACGTAGTCATCCGAACAATTGGAAGTGTTTTGCATTCGTCACAGCACCGATTCAAAATAAAGGATTGGAAAACTCCTTTAGAAGCACACAAACACACACACAGAAAAGGTCAAAATAATTTAACGGTCAGCGAATTGATATATTGCATACGGTCAATGCAAATAGTATTCACTTTAGTACCTACAGATCATAACAATTTTAAACCGTTTTCACTCCTTTTAATTCTGGCGCCTAATAAAAAACTAATAATATATTCTATTGGTACGGCACAATTTTTATGGTTTAGCTGAGCTCACTCAGAATCTTTATTAACAATGCTAATGTAGAAATCTATCACGATCATAATATTCGATGCGAATCGTTTTGTTTTGATGAATGTTTAATCATTTATATCGATTCGTATGAAATTGTTTAATTTTGTATATTATATGGTATACGAGTTCAATATTGAAATCAGTGGCCAACACGTATTATGACCGCGTGATAAATCCTATCTAATTCGTACACAATATACTCTTACGCTGTCCCGTTAAATGAAAAAATATTTATAATAATAATAATAATATTATATGCTTGTTATAATTCAGTTACAATTGAGTAAAGAGCAAAAACCATAATGTAAGCGTTTCTTATAATGTATATAAAAAAAATAATAATAATAATAATAATAATAATCTTCTAAAGAAAAATACGGGCATATTTGAAATGTTCGCTTTTCTGTGACAGAATAAGCAACGATTAGTAATTGAATTTTTTTTATTCTACTTAATTTTTTTATTCTCCCCACTTACCTAATAATATATTCGGGGACACCAAACTTAAACATTAATAAAGAAAACTATAATTAAACTAAAAAAAAAAACCTGGATCGTACAACAGTCTGGGCCTGATATGGTCATTAGACGTCAAATTTGCATGATGCGCTCCATTAGTTTTCGTGCTCTGAATTTGTAATTTTCCATTCGCGTGCCATCTCCGGAATAAGTATTATAGAATAAATATTAAATCGTTCAAGCGTACGAGTGAATCTGTGTACTGGCCTCAGAATCACGGGTTCAGGAAACGAGTACGAGTACGTTTTAAACAACACAGCGTACACACGTTCTTTGCAGGACCCGTAAAATGTGGGTACTCGAACGAAAACAATTTAATTAAATCTTTTTTCTAGAGACGATTCGGAAAAGGCGACGATTCTGCGCACACAAATGCAAAAGTTATAAGATTAATGGTTGTTATAGAATTCTCTTTTTTTTTTTATCGAGCGGTGGAGTTTATTAATTTTTACACGTCTGCTAGTCGCGCTGACTTTGATGTTATACTTTTTCCAAGCGTCAAACGCGATTTTTAATCCGTTTTTACCGCGGTGGGTCTACCGCTTCCACAGTACTCATTACAGTCATTTTAATCTGATGTAGTTTTGTTCAAATATCAGTCGGCTTGAAGACTGATCCGATAGGTTTTGCCACTTAGCTCTAAAATCTACGTGCACCAAAAGATTTTTTCCTCCTGTGAATACATTCCGGTCGCCGTAGCCATGAAGTGTTCAATCGAAATCTGTTAGCAGTATTGAGCGTTATATTACAGCGTGACGTTTCACCTAAATTATAAACTATAGTTTTGTTCAAACATATTGTACAGGTGAATACAATGACGTTGTATTGGGAGAAAGGTTTTGTAAGTATACATAATATACGTATAACTATATAGACAACCTCGCGTATACGCTTTGAAAAAAAGGAAAAATGTAAATTCATCTTAAGCGGACGAACGTGAAATCACTAACTAAGCTTATTTTCCCCAGCGGCTTGTTTAGAGAACCCCAGCAGCAATACGTCAGACGTGCCTAAATTTATCGGTCGTAGCACATTTCGATTTTCGAACGGTATTTCTCTATATTACTACGCGATTCGAAAATCATGCATCGATCGTCCGTAAAAAATATAGTCGACCTTTAAGCTAAAAAAAAACGAATAATGCATAAATGTCAAATCGCCGAGCGAAATTTATATCGTACTCACGTATTCGTCGTATATGGAAGTCGCTTTATAATGTCGTTGGTCGTTTTCGACGATCGGCACCCGGATTTGATTTTTTTCGGTATTATTTTTTTATTATTTATTATCTTTTTTTATTTATTTGTTTCGACGGATCAATAATCGCTGCGTACCCAAATGTCTTTTGCGAATGTGACGCGCTAACCGTTATGTTTTAGCTGCTTCGAGTACATCGCACAGGGTGGGTGATACCTACCTACATATTATTATACTTACGCAGTATATGTACTGTAGTTTCATAAATGATTGTTCGTTTTATGATTGTTTTAAAGTTTACTTTTCGAGAAATTTTCTTTTGCAAGTCCTTATTGTGGTCATGCAATCAATCAAAAAAAAAAAAAATTAGCTTATAACAACGAACTGATGTGGTGTAATTTATTTTGCCAAGCGAGAGATTATGATTTTTATAACTCGTCCGTTTTTTTTTTGATGTAATTAAATTACATTTTTGTATTGGCACCTTCATTAAAAAAAATTCTATTCTTCGTGTGACGTTAGAATAATCGCAATTCTTTAAAAAGTCAGTGTACCCGTACCTATTTTTATCAAGTATGTAGTATAATAAATCAATTATTTGAATTCGAGTTGTTTTTGTATTGAAATTTCGTCTTTGAAAATTGTCGAACCAAGTATAGAAGTCGTCCGAAAAATGCTGTTTCTTGTGTGATTTGAAAATTTTACCCTGTACAGTCGTTATTCCGGGGTTTACACGATTCGCAAGACCGAAAGAAAAACGATTGCCCTTATTATAATAATGTTTTTTTATGGGTTTTTCTCCGTCGGTTTTAACGAAAGCTTGGCGATGTTTTAGGTTTCACTATAATAATATAGTCCGCTGCCGCAGTCGATTTATTTCGTCCGTAAACGTCGTCGCCAAATGGTCGTAGCACGTAAATAGTACAAGTTAAAATATTGGAGTAAATATTAATTCAATAACATTTATAATCAATCACTTTTAGTATTCTTTTAAATCTAAATACATTCTATAGTACTTGGATTATCTATGTTAAAAAAAAAGTGATATGTAAAAAACCACACAATACAGTTATAATATAGGAAAATTTTGGTAATCATTTGTAAAATAATACAAAACAAGTTACATAAAATAAGAACTTATATTATTTAGTTATTTCATATTGTCTATTATCACGAGTGTTGAATAATGTTGTCGACAATAAACATGTACAAAAATCATAAAACACAAAGTTAAAATAGTTGATTTGTTTATTTTTCTACGAAATGTGAACCATATTTGTTAGTGAAATTATTTTTGTGTTGCGATTCGTGGTGTATTCGTACCACCACGAATATGTAACAATTACTTTAGAAATTCAAACATATTTTTGGTGCATTATTTTTATACAAAAATATTGTATTTTTTATCGTGTCAAACTATTCAAACCATCATGCAAATTTATCGAGAAAATTAAATTCTTGAAAAAAAAAGTAAGCATGCGTTACGATATTATTTTTCTCTCTATTCGCATAATTTTACTACGTGGCGAAAATATAAAACTTTTACGGTTCTAAACAGTTTTTGGTGAGCAAAATCAACCGTCAACCCAATCGGCATATACTGTACACACGTGAACTCGAAAAACTCGAAAAAAATAAAAAAAAATAAAAACATGCGGCAATGTGCATGTATTATAATATACTTCTGTCTCCCCTTTGAAATTCATAACAGTGTTCCTCCGTCATCTGTTTAAAAAGTATGTTAATATTATACCGACCCGCTGCCGGCTATATACAATAATAATAATAATACATTTTCAAGCGCTATAACTTCAAAACAATATTTTTTTACGTTCGTTTTCCCTTCATTTTTGACCCTTTGGCCGACACTCAAAATTTCAAGTTTTCGAACGATATTGCTTTTATATTATTTTCGAGGAATATATACATGTTTCTTTTTGTTCATACGAATAATATTATAAATTTTGGCTTTATTGCAGTTCAACGGCACATGACGTACTCTTATTTATTATCTACGACGTACATCAGAAAATATAATAATATCGTGTTATGTTCGGAATTTATTTTCACAATTGTACACTATAATATTATGCTATCGTTTACAAGTTCTCTCCTACGAATAATTAAACTGTAAATAATAAAATGCGTAAAAATAAGCGAATCATAAAAATCCACACCCCATTTTTACTCGTCTAAAAAAAAAAAAAAAAAGACAAATATAGTAGTGTGCTTTAATTTATTGTTTGAGTAGGTTCTGTTCATTTTTCTGTACTTATATAAAATAAAGTTATTTGGCAGCATAGTGGTTGATTGGGCATTAATAGTTTGACTTCGTATTTTATAGGTTTTGAAAAAAGATTTTGAATTCTTAAATTGGATAAAAAAAAAAAATAGTCAATTTGCAATTCTTATACATTTATACAACTCTACTGTGAAATAGATTATTGCTCGCATGAAGTCGATGAGATGGCATACATAAAATCACCAGATTGGTCATAAACAAGCACAATAGTATGTCTATAATTAATACCGTTTTGATTCACTACCTTTTATTGTCTCTTTTTAAGTAATTATGTGTGGCTAAGATTTTACAATCACCAACAAATTCATCAAATTTACAGTTTAAATTAACTATTATAATTGCATGTTTCGCAAGTGTACCTAATGTTTTGGTCGCAGTGTTCAATTCAATAGTAAAACAGCAAAATACTCCGTATAAAAATGGTAAGTTCTATTTCCAAAATTATTTTGAAATTTTAACCATGATAAACATTTATAAGCGTTTTTTTGTGACCTATTTCTTAGAGATCATAAAAATAAAAAAGAATAATAACTTTTTAAAAAAGTAAAGTAGCTGGTACCACCTAGTGCAACGGCATTATACAGTTTTCAAACTTTTACCAGTTGAAAAACGTTTTTATATTATTTATGGTGGCCAACTGTAATGTATTATTAAAACTCAATGGATCAGATAAGTTAGTTTGTGATTTTTTCATGACAATTTGATTTAGCACAAAGGTGTCTAGGGACGAATGCAAAATGTTCAATACTTTATTATTGAGCATAAAATATTATAAATCATTATATGTATAAGAAAACTTTGAAACGTTGAGCACGAAAAAATTTGTAAATGTCGAATTACATCTAGTTAAAACTAGAAAAATATAATATTATTAGACAGTGTTATTATGTTTATATAATTTGCAATTTACTTCACTACGATTTTTCGTATAGTATTATATAATTAAATTACAAACGATTAAATGAAAACTTTTTAACTTAGAGAATTAACAACCCTTTTTTTAAAGGTTTATAAGCAAAATTTGAAATTAACATAGTTAAACTAACTTTATGATGAAGTTTCCCGAGCAAAACTAATTTTTTTTTTTGCTGAAGTGTTACATTTTAACCAAAATCCTCACAACATGTAGGTATTAAAGTGATTAATATTCATTTATTGATTTTAAAATGTTTCTCTATAAATTTTGTCTGTCGTACAAAAAGCACTATATGGCGAAGTTTACCAAGACGAGTTCGTACCGAGTTTTGTTATGCGCGTTCAAATCAAAAATCCCGAAAACAAATTTGAAAATTACGATTTCACGAACAAAAGTTTTCGTACGGATTCCTCTAGAATTCATAATATAATAAAATATACTTTTGCTGAAAAGGACGGTCGAACGAAAAAATATCGAACTGTCTTGTATGTAGGTAAATGTCAGGTTTTTTGGACTACCGACTTTTTTTTTGTTACAAAACTCTTACGCCCGTTTCGTTTCATTCAAAATTTTAGTGGAGAAAATGTAAATTGTTTTTTATCAACGCAAAATTGTTGCCCTCTTTTGTGTGTTACAGGAACGGGTTAAACAATGCGTTAACGCGTTGAACGAGGCGTCGTAATTTCTGTCATGAACGAAAAAGTCTGAGATTATATCATCATTTCCCGGTGAAAGACTTCGAATGGTGTACGATTAAGATTTAAACAATTTAATTTAAGACAAAGTATTTAGTCAATGGAAACGCGTAGAACACTATGAAATTATACAATATTATATTTATTATAATAACTTATAATCATTGCGTATTTTTAAACTCCAATGCAGCTTGACGGGCTGTGGTCGACGTAGAAAATGTTTGTATTTATTCTCCTGAGGTCCTAATCAACGATGGTAGAAATTATAAATTCGACAATTTATTAGATTGGGAACCAAACTATTTTTGTAACGAAATTAATACGTTCTAGATTTAAAGCGTAAAAAATATACCTGTATTGCTTTTAGAATTTTTTCTTTGATGTCTATTTTGGTTGAAACATCCATTGAACATTGTTTCTGAATACGAAACTGCGTTAAATGCACAGGATTTTATGGAAAAAAAATCATTTTATAGTAGAATATGAGATAAAAGTCGCTTTGTAAGTTATAACAGCATTAAATTGAAAATAGTATGAATGCGTACGTTTATGTTTTAAAATAGACGAATTGTTTGCTGCAAAAATTATTTTTCTTGTGGAGGATTTCCTATTGGACACTTAAATTGTGATTGTTTTTATATATTTTGTTTTACAATGCCTATAGAACTTATATACATTTATATTATGCTAAATACGGTCGAAAGTATAAATAAAACTGTAGGTATACATTTGTTAGGAATTTTATGAAACCCCAAACCGATTCAGAACAAAACATACTTGGTTTGTTACTATGGTATGTTGTGAATACCGTCATATCGATGCGTTTATACCTATACTATAATTCAATAAAATGAAACGGCAGGTCATAATTCAACGATAGTTGTACGTAGATACCTACTGAATATAACAATAACTTCATCTCTATCTGTATTCAATATCTATAAGATGATATTTATTATGTACTTGTATACAGATCACCAGTTTTAGATATCAATTTTTCAGTTCTCTCTCTGAAACGTTAAAAATAAAAAACCTTTGTTTTTCGACCGGATTTTTTTGAAACGTAATAATATACACATCACACACACTTTATAATACAAATGATAAACGGTTTTTTACCGAATTTTTCGAAATTTAACTCCTAAGGGCGATAAAAAGGAAAGAAGACGTAAAAATGAAAAACGGTTTTTGTTTGGTCGGATTCTTTCGAAGTTTTTCCGCGTACACGGAGTTCTGCATTACAAATAATGAAATAATTTTCACGGAATTTTCTAAAATTAAATCCGTAAAGGACAGCAAGACTTTTTTGCGATACCCCCTTCATATTTTCCCACGACCTAAACGGGTTTTTGAGATGTTTCGAAAGAATGGCGCGTCAACTATGAATTAAATATTTAAATATACCCGGACAGCGCCGGACAGCTATAATAGTATCTATTATCGTACACTCTTCGCGTCGGTATCATTTCATTTTCATAATGATATATCCAGATACCGTATTATTGTGATAAATTTCTGTAATATTTACCGTTTTATAAACGCGTAGTTCGCGTAGTGACATTGTCGCTAATAAATAGTTGACACATGTGAAGTTTTTGTTCGTCGGTATTTTATTTCTTCTTCGGATCGTTTTTTTTTTTTTAGTTCAATACGATACGATACGATATATGTATATGTTATACGTTTTTTTTGGACTTTTTCGCCTTCTATAGACTCTCGGGAAATTACCACGGTCGACTGGCAGTTTCATCGAGGATTATCGATGGGCTTACGGACGACGAATACAGAAGAACGATATTAACGGCGTACCGTTTAACCGCTGGCGATAATAATAAATCGAGTGGTCTCGCGGCGAAATGTAGAAACGTTCTAAAGTGTGATCGCGGTCGACATCAAAAATGTATCGGCGCGAAATCAACGGAAAACGCGGTAATCTCTTCACACAACAAACCTACCGCGAAAAGTTTAAAGAGCAATCAGCTCCGAAAACTTTCGTGCAATCGAATCGCATTGTCAATGTTCGGTTTGTTTGGAAACGCGTCGCTGGGGGGAACCTTTGCGGATTGTTGTGACGGGGTTTTTGTTTGTTTTTTCGAGAAAGTCAATTTGCTCTTAAACGATTCATCAATAAATAAAAAAAAATAATTATCGCCTATCAGTTTCGCTCGACAAATGACCGGTGTAGAGTTTCACGACGGTCGTGTTTCCGCGATAAGTTTATCTGCCGGGAATTTATACGATATATAAATCATATCGTTCAATAAGGACAATAGTTCGAACGGTCTATTATTTTGCGTTTGATTGGAAAGTTTGGAAAACATTGAGATTTTCGAAAATCGCTAATTTTCGCGTAAGTAGTGAATTCTATTTCTCTGTAAAATATTCCCCTCGTCTACTTGAGTCGAGTGCGAAAACATTTTCATATCGTAATATTATTCGAGTATGCGTTTTGTACACCGTGGTTTGACATTACCGATTTTGTTATTTTATGATATTTAAATTCAGAGTGATAAACAAAAACTCGTCTTAAACGGTAATGTCGTCATATCCAGTGAATTTTACTTCATATTTCAACGAGAATATAGTACTGAAGTTACAGTTTAAAATATTGAATATTGGTTTTCAATATAGCTTTCAACGCGATAGCTACTTTTGCCTTCTAGTCATTTCACTAGAGATATCTGTGAAAACATCTAACAAAAATCGTACACCAGTAAGAAAATGTGTGGGTTATAAATTATATCCATTATAGTTTTATAGTCTTTCAAGACAAAATTATTATAAATTATTACTCACCTGAATAATATCTTGTTATGAGATTGTTATAGAATATTGTGACAGAAAAATATTTTGTATCTACAGTTTAGTATATAGGCGCATGAGTATTTTTATTTGTTTGTAAATTCGTTTTAAAAAAATCAAACAATTAATTTAAGAGTGATTAAAAAAATTAGAAATGTGGTCTCTACAAAAACTTAAACCGAACATTGATAGTTTGAAATAGTATAAGTAGGAATTTATCAAGTTTTTTGTGTTTTAAAATAATGTTCAAATAATTTTTATTTGCGTCTATAAGCAATTTTATTTCAATTATTTTTCCCTTTACGGTATTTTCAATAATTATAAAGTACATGGGTTATTGGTTGCTTTTATTTTCTTGGAAGAAACAAAAACAATATTGTTATGTTACACTTGAAATGTTATAGAAATTCAATTTAAAAATATTTTTGTAACTCGCGAACGCAGTATATTTCGTTACTAAGAAAATATTTAATAATGAGAATAATATTAAAATATAGCGCTTTTGTTGGTTATTAAAATTTTAGAGTTTTAAGTAATTTTAAACAACACCGACAAAAATAGATTATTGGGGTGTCGATTTTTTGTAGGTTTTAAAGTTACCGTTGAATATTTTATTACTGAAAAATGTGTGTTACAGATAGGCGTACATATACTTTAGGAAAATTTTTCAATGAAGATAAACTCTTAGCAGTTAAATTTTTTTGTTCAGAAGTCTCATTAAAATAGTATGGTAATTTTTTCGCCGGTAGAATAATATTATGTCAGTATATTACATTTAGAGCACTTACCTCGAAAGCTATAATTTAATAATTTGTATCAATCGATGCATCCAATAAGCAAATTCCGTGTACAACCTTTTTATCAAATAATCTACCAGTAACACGGATAAAATAATTATTTATCATTAATACACCCTCAAATTATGCCATATTATTATCTTTTAAAGATTAAATTCGCCATTAAAAGTTTGTCATAATATCAAAAGTCATTGTAGAAATAGAACTTTTTTTACCCACAATATTATCCGCAGCGCCTATAGTTAATTTGAAATAATTTTCAACAAAATTGTCACAAACAACATGCCTTTTACATTGCACAAGTTTTTTTTTTTCATTCTTTCAATGTTTATTTTTAACGGTTGAACTTAATTAATAAAAATATTAATTAACCGTTGTACCTCTACATTATGCAATATACCCAATACAAATTTTTTTAATACTTTTTTTTGTTTTCATCAAAATACCAATTGAAAAACTATGTAGCATTGTTGTTATGAGAGATACTGATGAAAAAAAAATCAATTGTGAAAAATTCTAAAAAACTTGAAACACAAAATATACACACTGTGACGGGGACATTTTGCATTATATCGTTTTAAACTTCTTGTCTTTTGAAAGCAATTTTTAACGACATCATTTGTCAACAATCGTTCCCACTATTATCATTAATACAAAAAAAATTAAAAATATGAACTGAAAAAGTATTTAGAACGTTTATACAGATGATGATATAGATTATGGGTTAAAAGGTGCATTATTTAAACTTTATCTTAACGTTGAACTCAAAAAATATCAGAGAAAAAATACGAACATTTAAAAAAAGATATTACTGTATTATAGTTTAATGCATTTTTTACTATATAGACAACAGTACAAACGTTTTTTTTTTCTCGGTTTTTTTGACGGTTCTTTAAATACTATGGAAACCTGACGTTGCAGCATAATACGCATTACCTTGGCGATTTCAGACGTTTAAACTCGAGTCGATAGAAGTCATCGTCGTTAGACAAAAAGTTTGGTAAACGCTGTCATTTGTATGCAACACTAAAAACGTGGTAAAACGATTTGTAATTTTCAATAAACACGTTATAGTACCAGGAAAAAACTCTTCTCGAACGCTACGGTTCGGACGAGACCGATTTTTCTCGTACAAAGATTTCGTCGACAAACTTGTTGTTGTTTCAAAGTATTATGTTATTCAGCCTGAAAACACACTTCGCGTTCTTATTGGAAAAGTTTGCGACAACAGCGTCATATTTTAACGAACAAAAATACATTTGATGTTTTCAGGATTAATCGTGTACAAACACAAATGTGTACAATTGGCTTTTGAAATATTGTAACAGTGATCAAAATATGACTCCGAAGACGCCTCTTTGATAAAATACTTTTGATACATAAACTTTAACGAATTACGAGAAAATTTACGAGATCGAGATTGGGCTTTATACCTGTCGCACACACACACACACACACACTTATTTATAGGGAGATAATTACACCAAGCTTTTACGTTGGTACATTATTAACTTATTGATTTATAATATATAACTATTATTATACTTGACGTTAATTTGCAATGCATCGGACAGATAAAACGAATCCAGCCCCTTCTAACCATAAACAAACTAAGGAAGCCGGAGAGGTTAGTTTACCCTGAATAATGCATAGATTCATAAAAAAAAAAAAAAAACATAAATTAACATTAGCATATTCAGTTAAAACTTTTGAAAACACTTCAAACGATACGCGTCGTCAAAACGGGTAAAACTAACATAAAATCATATCTAAAATCGAATTTAAAAATTTGTGAGCGATTCACAGATTTTCCAAATTTTAGAGTTATATAGGTAATTTTTGCAGTTATTGTTTCTGAAAACCTTGAATTTTTAGATTGATTAGTCTTAATTCAATCAAAATGTTAGATATTTTACAGATTTTGTAACAAAACACGTAGTTTTCGTGCTTAATAATTAAGAGTTCAACGCAAGCTTCACAAAACATTTTCCTATATTATGTCATAAGATTAGACATTCAAATGTACACATAACACAGACGTTACATTTTTGTGGATGGTAATTGATTGGAGAGTAAAAATATTATTCAAATTAGATGAAATATTTAACACTTTACAAGAATGAGTGATGATATGCGTAGTAAAAACTTCGAATAATTTTGAGTGAAACTTTTGAAATTTACATTTTTTTGAGTATTTTACACACAAAGCTCGCTTGGAAACTTAATTTTTGAGGGCGATGATTTTTTCTTGCTTACAAATTCAATAAAAAAATATAAAAATTCACCTTACCAACAACTGATTTACCAAAAATATTGACGGACCTAAGAGCTGTGAGACTTTTCCAAACTCTATAAATACTCTACGCTCTATATAGTCACTATAATATATGTAGATATCCTTTTTTTTTTTTATTCTTGTTACACGATAAATTTGCCATATTTACATAAATTTTTAGTTTTATTGTTCAATTCTCGCACTCGTTTCTCAATAATATTATAGATTCATTTGTAATTGTATAAGTAAAAGTATATTTTGTTGCAAACTTGCGTTTTAAATAATCGTATTTTAAATGGCCCTATATTATTCGACACATTATAGTATCCACCCAAAATAATTTATCGCACTTATATTTAATTATTATAAAATTTGAAATGAAAAAGAAAAAACCTTTTTACCTATCTATAATTAATAAATTATTTCGTTCTTAGACATAAAATGTTGTATTCAATTCGATATTTTTTCAAGTAAATCTACTATGTATATGGAGAAAAAGTGTTTTGTAAAAAAAATATGATTTGCTTATCAAAATACTAACTAAGGAACAATTCGTAATAATAACTGTTTAGTATAATTCCATTAATTTTAATCACTATTACGAATAATAAAACATACAATTACTATATCTATGTGTGGTTTGTTTCTATAGTCGCGTGTTTTCCGTGAAGGTCATATTGCTTAAAAACATTTTAAAAAATGCTGGGAACATTTATACACCTTATTTATTCAGTAACTATTATAAGTATGAATTGTTAAGTTTTACCTTTTAGAAAAATCACAATTCATTTTATTATACTGAACTGTCGCATTTCTATTTCTTAGTTTTGTTTATGCATTTACTATAGGTTCAAATTTATTGAGCTCTGAGTAAAGTCGACGAAATTTGTTGATTTAGCGTTTTAGACCGATACACTTGTGGTTCAACAAATACAAATAGTATTTAGTAATATTCGATCGTTAACAATACCTTACAAATCGTTTTTCTCAAAATCCCTAACTCTGAATGCATTTTGTTCATTGATATTTAATCATACTACTAGGTATACCCTTGTAGTTAAAAAACAAATTGAAGTCTCTTATATTGTATACATATTTACGTTGTTTATGAAATAGTTTGAAAAAAAAAAAAAATGATACCTAAAAATATATACGTAATATAATTGTATAAGAGGATTTAATATAGACTAGTTGTTTGAAAAATTATAATATAGTTCCCACATTTTGCTGTCAAACAATAAACTATGTACATGAACTTCAAACAAATTGCAAAATTTATTTATTTATTTTTTAAATTATCAAGTATAATATTCTACTATGGGAAATCTGTGGAATTTGGTTAGGTTGAGTTCGAATAATAATCAGTATCTGTATAGTACGCAAATATGTTAATGAAACATGGATTGAACTGCAGTAGTTATGTTTTTTAGGGCCTTCTTATAGATGTAGTGTACTGGTTGATGGCAAGTTGTAATATCGTTAAAAATAGTTTTACTAGTTCCAATGTTCCCACGACACGTGGATCAATAACATGCATTTGAACTTTAGCAACAAACCGTAAATAACTTATGATTATACGTGCAAGCAAAAATTTCCCATACCGTACTTTATAATATGAACTATCTTTGCGATTCATTTTGACTGACTATGATTATAATAATTCGAATAATGTTTCAACAAGTTTGAAATTAATAACCTGTGGCACGATGTAAAACATAAAATCCTTTAAAATTTTCGTAGTCAAAACTCATGTTTTTATAGGTACCTACAAGTAATTCTCGTTATTACTATTCATTTGGGAAAAACGGAAAATAATTACATGTGCATTTTACACTTGACGTACATAATACGATACTACTAAAAAGTTTCACGCATATCAAAACCAGAAAAAACGTAAATCGTCCGATTCGATTCTAAACTCTGACGGTATTTACATCTATTTTCTGTTGTATTGTTATCAAATTCGGTTATAATACTTTTGATTGTTTGATATTTCAAAACAAGTTGACTTAAAGTAATATTATTAATTTTTAAAACGGATTTTTTTTATGACGATAGTGCGGATTAAGAGCTATTTGTTTTTTTCATGATATCGCAGGTTACATTTACTTGTTTAATCAAGTCGCGTTTTACAAAATATTTTCCACTTGGAACACGCGATTTATTAACTCAATACGCGTATCGTCGATGCAATATTTAAAACTCGTTGTGTGTGTTATTTTTCTTCAAAACTGCAGTCTACTCATACTCAAAAATATGAACTTTACTGTCGACTGAGATAGGCGGGAACCAAAACTTAGTAAATTTCAGTTTTTGTAACTTAACTCCATTATATAATGTCTACATGTGTGCAATTATATATACAAATATATAATTTGAGCTCGATATTTTGTATTGTCTAAATTTGAGTAAATTTAGCCTTTCGGCAGATTTAGGTAGTCGAGAACGAGACTCGAGTAACCGCAGTTACCGGTCTAAATTCACCCACGTTGCACGTTAAGTTACCAACGAAGTTAGTAGCGTATAATTATTAGTTTGATTAGTTCGAAAGTCTGAGATGGTTTCTAGTCGATGATTTTTACGAGTTTAGCAGCCCCGTTTTGCGCGTGAGTGGGAGTAGTTTAAATCGTAACCAACCGTTCGAAATAGTTTTGTTTTCGACGTTATTTCTTCATCGCAGGAATCCGTGGGTCTGTAGTCTGATTCTAAGTGAAACGTCGAGTAATTTAATGATATAAGTATCGGTATTTGTTTTGGCGAGGTTTATTCATATTTTATTTTTCGGCGATTCAAGTTTCGTATTTTACAGATGCAAGGCAGTAATTTATAGAAGTTATAACATGACTGGGCTAGTGGCATACATATTGTTCACCGGTCTATCAACCACATTAGAAGTCTCGGAGGGTACTTAATTATACTCGTGATTGTTTTCTTACTATCGGATATTCTCCGAAAGGTCTAAAAAGCGTTTAAATCTATCATTTGTTCATATATATGTATATACGTACTGATTCAAAACACGATCCGATCAATGTGAGGTATTCACAAATATGCAAACAAATTTGTAGTTTCGGCGCGGTGCAAATGACCTGGGCCCTGCATAACAAACGCAGTCGCCCAATAATAATTACAGGTAACTTATACGCGAGAAAAAGTCGGTAAGTTTATCTATTCTGGTTAGGTAACGGGACCGTGAAATTGGTTACGGTTGCGGCCGTAAGGACTGGCACGTTCGTTTCGGTTAAAGTTTCGACTTCGTTGTCCAAACTCTCAAACGGTTAAGAAGGTTGAACACGTCCTTGACTATAAACTAATTATTTTAAACTACGACGAATGTTGTCGGGGTTTTTTTCGAAATTGTAATTTCTTAGTTTAATTCCCGTGGGATCAGTTACAAATTAGAACACTTGAGTTGTTATGCCAGCAGCTAAAGCACGAGAGTTAATGAGTCACTTATTGAATTTTGTGAAAATTTCAATTTCTCAACTTAGAATCAGTGGTTTTCTAAATTTACAGCTTATATTCCTACTTGCACTATATTCGCAACTCTGAATTTCACGCGGTATATATACCTAGTTATATT
>CM029364.1:7592746-7605709 GCA_017140985.1 Hormaphis cornu | reverse complement strand
CAATTGTTTGTTGGATAACAATTAAAGAGCTGATCCGTATGAAATTCGTCCGCAAGTTAATTTCCGTGGTATTGTCTAGCGGTTCTAATTTTAACGAGACTATTGTTCAAAGTTTTCGAAACAATAATAACTTACCTACCGTGTAATGATTATGAAATTTTCGCGTAAGCACCTCTACTTGTACAAAGGACGATTCGAAAATCGGTCCAGGGCTCGTCTTCGGCTCTTCAACACCGCCTGTGAACAATTTGGACAATTATAAAATACTTTTTTTTACAGTTTATTTACTCGTGAATAATATAACGGATTGGTATCGTACAAACGATTTCACGAAACGTGTGCCTTCCAGGAAGAGCATTAAACACAAAACTACTCAACCATACCATTATTATCGATACGACACTATTTTTATTTTTTATTTTTTATTAAGTAATATACATATATGTATGTACAGAATTTTTTAAATGATTTTTTGAACCAATTAAAGTACAGAATAAGTGATATTTGGTTTTACAAAAAAATATAATAATTTAAGTGCCAACAAGTAAAACGAAATAATAAAAACACGACACAGTTTTTAAAAGGTCAAAATATAACTTTTATTATTGTTTTTATTCATGGTTTTGTAATGTAAAAAGCGATTCTTCAGAGATTAAAAACAATTAATAGGTTGTGAATATTTGTCGTTCAGGTGGTTAAAGGTTTGCATTTTTGATACTACGACGACATGTACAGATATTTTCAAACGGTAATAATATTGGGCAAATACTTTGGTTTAGAATGAAATTTTCCAATGAGACTGAAGAACGATGGTTAAAAAAAAAATTGATATTTTTAAGAAACATTTTTCCTAGAAACCGATTCTGAACCTGTAACACCTATATTATGTTCTTGTTCTCGAAATTTTAAGTTTTTAAATTTTTATTTTTATACTCGTTTTAGTACTCAATTTTAGTTTTGATAAACCTTCTGTAATGGTTTTAGATGCATTGGTATTTATGTAAATGTAATTTTATAGTAGATAAATAACTATAACTATAAATAACTCGCGTTCGGGTAGGATACGGAGGAAGATAACATTCTCTACATTTTTTACATTCACAATTTTCAAATCTTTACAGTTTATGTTGTACCAAGAACAGAGAATATTCGTTAACATTTTGTATTTATAAACTTCACCGCATATTGTAGTTTTTAATTTTAAACTACTTTCGGAAAAAAAAAAAAACGTTTAAAATTATTTTAACTTTGGGTACGTCGTGTACGCTATGCTAATACACATATTGGCAATTATTCCTACGAACTAACTGTCATTACGATCTATACTTTTTCTCCGTCCGTTATCTTTAACTGTTTGCTCGCTGACATCGTGAGCCGGATCAAAGAAAGTATAGTGACGAAGCATTTGTAAACGTTCGTATTTTGTTTGCACAGGAATGCCATAGTAAACATTTCATGCGAGAGTTCGGATAACGGAAGAAAAAAAAAAAAATAATAATAATAATAATAAACCGACGATTTATCATAATATCCGTTTTTGACAGTTTGAACCACTCGTTCCCGATCTCGTTTCCTGTCCTCTTGTCACATGTCGCGGGATTTTTCGCTATCGTTTGGGCACAAACTTCTTGCGAATCGTTGTGGTATGCCAATGGAAAACTAATAGAAAACCAGTTATAAAAGTATTGGCTAAAATCGTTATGAAATATTGGGTATCCATTCGAATTTGTGCCTCGGAACTTGGTTTAATTACAATCGAAATAAAAGGAAGTAGGTACCTTTGTAAAACGCACTTTTTATTAAATATTTATTTGATGCTTACATTTGTATTTATTCTAAAGATATTGAGCAGAATTCGACAAAAAAAAAGCAAGGTACATTGATTGCTGGATCACAAAAATATTTTTCATCATATCTATTAAACAATAATAGTTATAAATTAGGTAATTACTATTAGGTAGGTTCTATTAATTATTGAACTTCTAATAGTTGTTCTATTATAATGTAGGTAAAATAGTATAGTTTATATGAATGTATAAATTTATCTTTCAAAGTTTGCAAAATTTAGCTAGTAAGAGAATAAAATATTAAATTAAATAATTTCTAAATGCAGAGTTTTTGTGTTTGATGTTGAACTTAATTTTAAAGGACTATACCTACCTAAAAATAGACATTTTTATACGAATAAAATTATTTCAAATGTACCAAAAAAAAAAAAAATAAAAAAAAAAAAATTACTTATTTTACTAACTAATTCCGTTTCAATAAATATAAAAATTTCAACATAAAAATTATTTAACCGTAAAAAACACATCTTTATATGACATGGTAACTAATAACGTTAACAGCATTATTATTATATACTTATTATAAATTGTAGCACTGTAATCTTTTCATCATCATTATTAACATTTATATAAAGTTTTGTCCTATGTTATCACTCACTCGTCTCGACGGCTTGTATTCTTTTAAAATAAAGAAACAAAAAAGATGTTCAACAAAAAGCGTTTTTATCCTTTTTAATCTTAAGTAAATTGTATAAGATACAATGCAATCGAATACGTCATTCAATTTGTACTTATTTTCGAAAATAACAATCTTCTTAAAATTTAATACGTTGAAATAGGTTCAATAAAATATGCAAATTACAGTCTTTAATACCTAATTTTAATACATAAACATATTGTTTTTACATGCAATATAAGTAATTTCAGTATACGGAGTAATGTCTACTGTTTTTATTTACCTGAAGGGTTTTGAAAATAAGCATTCTCCACCAATGTTCTAGACTCAATATAAATCAATTTTTTTTACCTGAGATTTAGAAAAAGTTATGCATAAAATATATGATTATTTTTTATGTATTTTTTCTAGATTATGCGTCCTTTGAATCGTTTTGTTTTCTGACTTTTTAAAATTTTGTTATTTTTCCTACAAAAATTATATTTTTCAAAATAAATAACTTGATAACATTTTATAATTATACCAGTATGAATTAATTTTAGTAATTATTGTTATGTAATTGAAATTTCGCGTTTCTATCATTTTCTTATAGTGAGTTTATCAATCGAATCGATCCAATATATTATTTTATTTGTATTGCATGCGAAGAGAAAAACGATATTTTTTCCTCGAATCAAGTCAGAATAACTGAAAAACAACAAACTGAGTTGAAAGATGTCATTATATACACTGTATATATATATATATATTATGTATTCATTATCATACATGATATTTAAGTTTTGACGATGTAGCAGAAAACAGATTAAACGAAGACGGAAATTCAAAACTAACTTAAGTAAAACTGATTTGGAAAAGATTGTGTTACATATAAATTGAAAGAAGGAAACACGAACCAAATGCAGCAGTCGAGTAAATGTATAATACTACAATATATACATGTATAGTATTAAAAGAAGGCCTTTGAGAAATGTCGAGAAACGAAAGACCAAAATTAACTTAACTTGTAACTCTGTTAACAATGCTCAGCCGCGCTATTGTGCGCAGTTCAAATACAAGCAAACAATACACGCGGACTTTATAAACCGTATATTTTTAATTGCCGACGAATTTTAAAGGGCATATCGAGTTCAAATGTTTTGGGTTTATTTTAATTTACGGTTCATAAAATATGAAGAAAATGATACTCTTATATTATTGTAACCGACACTGTTATACTTTTTTTGTGTGATTATGTTATGACGGGG
Organism: Hormaphis cornu; assembly: GCA_017140985.1. NCBI lineage: Eukaryota > Metazoa > Arthropoda > Insecta > Hemiptera > Hormaphididae > Hormaphis > Hormaphis cornu. The sequence goes on along the minus strand of CM029364.1, from coordinate 7,601,999 downwards.
GACATTGGTGGAGTACATAGCAAAAGAAAAAAAAATATAATTATTTGCGTGGACATAATTTCAACGAGTTTATTGCGATCGAATTGTCTGACTCTGTAGATGATGTTACTTTTAATATGTTTTGATACCTGAGACCTGCACTGGTGGAGTTTTTTTGGCCTGATTTCAGATTTTCATGATTTCAGCCCAAAATCGTATCGGTGCAGAGAGCAACGCCGAAACCACTCCTGCTTGGGACACTCGTTCTCGTCTTATTTATTTTTTATATGTATGTTTAATTTTCTATTTACTATTTAATTTGGAAAAACTCAATTGAAACTTTAATATTAATAATAATTAATAGCGTTTATTTTTAATTTTCTTAAAATTGTTAATTCCACATTCTATATGTTTTAAGTAATGAGTATTTTTTTCAAAATGAATATTTTAATTGATTAAATTCGTTTATCGTATTTTAAAAATGATTTGTTTACCATAAAAGTTTAAATCATATTGAAGGAATTCAGTACCTTTAATCTTTATCGATTACAGAATAGTATAATATTTTGTGTTTTATAGTTGATTATTGAAAATTTAATACAATGAATATTTAAACAGTTACAACTTGCAACCATTCTTATTCTTTTTTTAAATCTATAAATTGTTCAAACGTTTTTTTTTTTTTGCATTTTGAATTATATCGAACGCAGATATTTAATCTCCGTTTAATCTATATTGTTATTGTCCATTGCAAGACCTAAAACTGTATAAAATTCGAGAAAACAAAGAGTCGTTTGAAAACAGTTGCAAAAACCGAGTTTTATATAGATTTGATAAGACAGTTAGGTAAATTAAATGTTTGAACCAAACGAAAAAAAATCGGAACCGAAAAATTCGTGTTATGCGTCTGTATTACGCATTTAACACTTACTTTATTATGTACTTTAATTTCGAAAACGCGAATTAGATCACTCGTCAAAACCGAAAAACGTTCTCCGTTTATTTACGAACGCAAAAACAAGATGTTAAAAGACGCGTTAACGGTTCTTTTTATGGGTTCGACAATAATATTAATATACACACCGCGGTAAACCAAATTGTTATTTTTCGCTCGAGCTTTTTACTCGATTTCCAGAAAATGGCCAAAATGTAGAACGTTGAACGTTTCAAAAGCATTATTTACGAACATTTTTTAATGTTTGACTCGTATATTTAGACGGATATTCATACGTTAGGTCAATGTACGGTTTAATACACTCGTACTAGCTATTTTGGACCGAGTTCTCGACGTAATAAATAAAACTCACCATACAATTATTGTTCAACCGCCAGTACGTTTATGATATTTTGCGGCTGTTGCTGTTCATATCTGCAGCATCCAAACTTAAAAACTACTTTAATAACGTGTTAACGAGTGCCCAACTCAAGTGTAATTTTTCTCGCACTAATGACCGGTTAAAAAACAGATTAATTAAAACGATTACTTAGAAACGACACGGACTATAAACGGACATTTAGATACAGAGAATATAGATTAATGATTTAATACACTTATTGATCAGATATTATACAAAATATAATCTAGGATACCATTTTATAATTCATGTTTATAATTCACAATTGTTATCTGCAATATCGAATAAGAGCGAAACGTGTTTCTAAACCACTGGTAGGGTAGGTATCTATACAGTGTTCGGAATCATGATATTTTTGTTTCAAGTTCGGAAACTAGAAAACGATATAACATCATTGTCATTGCTCAAAACACGCGCAATCAATCATAAATCGTTTTGGAAACTGTGACAACAATATGAATGGTATATTTTGAAGATGGGTGGCCTGTGCAAATTCATTATACATTCTAAACTATCAGTATAGAAACTCCAAACGAAGCCGGTAGTACAAAGCCCGTCCAAAAGACGTCTTGTCCCGGATAAACTATTCTCTATTGTTTTAAGCGGGTCACGGACCCATTATTTATAATTATCGTCGTACATTGTAGTATTATCAAATTCAAAACCGCGATTAGTATTATATTTTATAACGTTCAGAAGACGATTTTCACTGGAACGTGCACGAACAATTCGAATTGACGTCGGTAACAATTCTTCTTACCTCTTGAAAATTGAAAAATTATTTGTATACCAGTTGCTCTGTTTTCAAATCCACAAATTAGGGTGATTTTTTTATTTTTGTGATTCAAACACGACATAGAGACCGTCCAAAAAAAAAAAAACCATTCATTATAGTAATAACCGTTGGATTCCGCAAAGCTTGGATCATATAAATAATGCGTGATCATGCATCGTGTTTCAAACCCATTCGATTGACCATTTTGATAAATACCATTATCGAATTCACCATATAACCTCGTCCTTTCAGGGTAGTAAAATTTATGCAGCTAAAGGTTCTGTGTTGTATCGGCTGTCGTTATCAACGAGTGAATACGATAAATTATTATCGCAATATAAATAGTAGGTATGTTATGGATCTTTGAACGACTATATTCGGTTAAAAATTGTAGAATACGAAGTTATAATATAATGATTGCTAAATATGGCATTTCAAGAAATTTAAAAAAAATTATAAATTTACAACGAGATCATTAAAAAAAAATATATAATTTATTTTATTTAACAATGACAAATGTATATACCATCTCTTACTAATTAATGTCGTAAAGAGGTAGAAAAGTTACTGTGCGTAACGTTAACTCCATTTTTAACTGCAATGCTCAATGGAAGGCAAAAAAATAAAAAAAAATAAATAATTAAATGTTCAACTAATAATATTTTTACACTTCCGGTTTTTTTTTTTTTATGATAGATTTTGATTGGCAATATTATAACATTTAAAAAATACACCTAATAAAATGAAAATATAATTATATCATTAATATGTTACAAATTCAATTTCACATTTATTGTTGTGCTTACCGATTGAAGGCTTGTTGAAAATGTGTGTATATCACTCTAGGTAGTTACTACACATTTTCGAGCACAGAAGTTACGGCATTCCAGTAGTATCTATAAATTACCTATATCTATTATTTTAAAAAAAGTTCTTTAATAATATTGATTTATACGAAGTCGCAAATAGTTTTTTTCGGCGCATTCAAACCGCTGCGTTCAATTCTGTCATTTTAATGACCGAAAATATCGTTTTCGATTACAAAACAAAATATTAGGTATGTAGGTATAAACGACGCAGTCAAGCATGGACTAACGAATGGCTTATAATTATCCTATAATATAGTAAAAAATCCGTCATAAAATAGTAATTAAACGATTCAAAATCATTTACCTCGATTTTGATGAACTGTTTCCACGTGAACAATCCACCCACTAATTTACTTTTGAATAACTTTTGTGTAGAACACTTTCGTTAATTATACCCACCATACATATCCGTTTAATCGAGTACACGCTTTTGTACGATTGCAGATAATATAGCTCGGTTGGATTATTGATTTTTAACCTTGGCCGCGCATTAAAATAATGGCCCTTTGTGTTTTGTTTAAAAATATCACGATGATAATTTTACTATAAATCTTTCAAGAGTAAAAACTTGAATCGTATTTTTTGTTGAACTTTTATGATATAGAAATAAAATAAAACGTGGTCAATACCGTATATCTACTTATTTAAAAAAAAAAAAGTTGTTCCTATGTAAGCCTAAAATATAAGATATACCTACCTATATCTATTACAACGTTTTTATTTATAACTATACTTTACTTCATTTAACGTTTAAATTTTAAATCGTTTTATCAATTAAATAGTGAAAGTGTTAAGAGAAGTAAAGAAAATTGTTACGTTTTAAAATACTTTACCGGATGATATCAAAATTCTGTTATGAATTTTAACGGGAATTATTTAATAAAAATAAATTCAAAGTATATTTACCTACTGAAAAAGCTCTAAAGTTTAAACCTCGGTTAAATCAGAGTGAAGCTCAATGAGATAAACAATTATATTACGTTTAAAATATGGTCTGACTATGAAAATTAAAACATGGTAGGTATAATTATTGGTAAGTAATAACGCAATATCGATTTAATATTAAATTAAATAGGTACGATTAAATGTATAGTTAAAACCACGAGTCCTCTTAAGTACGAAGGCGATCATTTTACAAAATAGGCGTACAATTTTATTTTGTTTTGTTTGTTCTGATCACCTTGGTTTGTCGTAGGCTTCACTATCACCAAAAACATCATCTTATACTTGGTATCTATACCAAAAGAAGGTACACTAAAATGCATATTAATAATTGATCATTTGTACGAACGACTTAAGAATTAGCGCATAATTAAATCAACGATATAAAAGGTGGGGATTTCTTCAATTTTATACACCAAGTCTAACACGGACAAAATAAACAAGCTTGTTGTATTCTCAGTTTCTGAGTGTAACATTCAATGAATTTGTTTTCGCATGTTGTGTTTTATTTAATTTTTTTTTACCACTGTTAATCACGATAACTTCTTCAATAACGCTCCAATAAAAACTTAAATTTTCTACAAAATTTTTTTAAAATTTAATACAAGGTTTCCAATCACAAGGATCACAACTTTTATATTTAGTTGTTTAAAGTAAGAAATTTGAAAATTATGAAAATTAAAAAAAATGATTATTCGCTCGGCGTTGCCCAGACGTCGGTTAGATATCAAAACACAAGTTGAATATTATAATATAATATACTTTCGGGCCGAGAGCTACGATATCTGCGCGAAAGACGCATAAGTCGGAAAATAAGTTTTAAGTATTCGAAAGTTTGCACAGAGTTTCGCCACACAATTATACGACGAACGCTGTTAAACGTTTACCGCCACTTTCGTTATCTGCGGTTTGAAGTAAGCTGTTCGCACCGAAATATTTGCGCATCTCGCGTTCTCGTTGGTGTCAAACGAATGCGACATTTTTCATATTGTACCTACGTTTCAGTATGATGATTATATCGTTACAAACTCTTCGTAATGCTTTTGAAAAATAAAAATAAAAACTAGACGCCTTTAACACCGTTTCCAATGTAAACGTTTACAACGAAAATTGTGAATATCGATGTTCAATAATTATTCGAATCCTACGTATAATTTTGTCTGATTGCGTCGAACATCGAAGTTTTTACAAATCTGAGTGCTTAATAAACCATCAAATCTCAATGTTAAACCCCGAAAAATGATCAAAACGATTTTAACAAAAACTTAACATTTACATAATATTTTAAAAGTTCTTTAGTTATTCAAAAATTTATTAGAAAACAGCTTATTCAAATATAATGGCAATACATTTTTTCTCGGATTTCGATATCGTAGCATTTAAGTTGCAACAGGTACTAAAATTATTGAAATCAATTAGAAGAAACGATTATAACCAGAGTTTTACGAAAAAAATTGTCTTACACCAAACATCACGTTATTACTATGGGTGTCACTAAGTGCAGTAGTAATTAATAACACTAGTGTAATATTTCGCGAACGATGTCGTCGTCAGCGTCACTCGAAAATAATAACGGTTTTAATTGTTTCGTCGAAAATTGAAATACGTACAACAAAACGATATACACACCGACTACTTTGTACCGTTATAAGATAAATTATAAATGCAATTAAGTAATTGACTAGGCTGGAAAAAAATAAACCGCGCTTTTTAACTTGGTTAAACTCGAAATGACTAATAATACACATAGGTGGATACGAACGATTTGAAATTTATTTTCGATTTAAACAATAAATTAGATGGCTATACAATAAAACAAGCGGGATTCAAGTTTGATAAATTCGCATAGCTTGAAGAACAAAATAAAAAACCTACACATTAAAATTTAATAATTAAAAAATATGTTAAAACTTTGAGTGCAGGTTCGTCGTATTGAATGGTGTAACATAATTTCATTGAATTCAAAAGTAAAAACGCTCGCAGTAAAAATGTAAACAAAGTTTAAATAAAAATAACCTAAATGATTTGGTTTATTGATATACCTATTGGTAAATGAATTCACCACGACCAAAAGAAAATTACAAAAATACTTTGTCATACTGTTCGTCATCACTCAACAATATACTTAACAATATATTTAATCCTCGTTTTCAAAGCAAATAGTGTCACAGTAACTGAGGTGCAGTTTGATTTAGGAAGGTACGCCAAAAATATTATTTTTGATATTCTAATATTGTTATTATTGATGTTATGATCATACCGTGAAATCGAACGTTGTAAAATCAACAATATACTCAATAAACGTATGATTAGGGATGTATATGAACGGCTCATTCCAGTGTACCTACTTATGGTAAATACAAAATTAACGTGAATATAAAAATAGTTTTTACCCTGCATACAATTCCAAATGAATTTTTCCTAATATTGTATAACACAATAACAGAAATTGCATAGATCATAGTTTTGAACTGTAGTCAAGCATTGTAAAAAGCATTGTGATTTCAGACACGAGGGCAGGACAATTACTTAGGTATTGTGGAAATTTCGTACACCTCGAATATAATAATAAAAATATTTTAAAATTAATTGATTGTATCATTAACATTTTAGAGGATGGAAAATAATCCTCCAGAATCTCACGGTAAACGTGCTTGATGAGTCAACCTAAATATTACAAGTTTGTCGCAATGTAATAAAATGTAAGCACCTGCATATTAATTATATTATTAAAAATATAATAGTCATTTTTCAACGTGTATGAAATATAAAGTAGGCACTATACCGTGTTTACTCCCATAATTTGATGAACCACGTTTGGTCGTTTCGAGGAAAGTTTTTTTTATTAAAATTGTAAAATACACGAGAACTCGTGTAAATTTTCGAGATAAAAATCGGGCCACATAAAATATGTTAATATACTTGTTAAATATTTTCCTATTCCGCTAAGTTATTAGTCCGAAATAACATCTATTTTTTTCGCAGTCCCCGCAAACATGCAAGTTATTACCGATTATTGATTTATTGATTCCTCGATCAATAAATAGTAAAAAAAAAAAAATACGATTTAAAACATATAAAATAACCGTTTTTTCACGTTCGAATGCGTATCTTTAGCATAAGTGCAGCCTCACTTACACAGGCATACGAAAACATTTAAAACGCGAATATTGTCACTTTGCCAAACGCGACACGGGCAATTTCTTCCGGCAACACGTCTTTGTCGAAGATACCGTGACATGAACTAATGCTCGGGGGATAGCCCGAAATTACTTTGGACGTGTCGTGTTTATAGTAACAAATACGATAACAAATATCAAACGATACATATCCTGAACGTAAACATATCGCGTAGCTGTTTCGTACGATAAAATATTATGTCTTCGGGTTAAAATACATTTTATGTAAAATAAAAAAAAAGAAAAAACGTGAAGTTGGCACTGATGCGAAATTCGCGATATAAATACGTCCGCTATGGAAGATGCGCCTCGAACGTCACGGGGACGGAAGAATTAAGCGTCGAATGTCGACCGATATACGTTATTAAAATATTATTACTATTCAAGGGAGCGACGAATCATAAACGTTTTCTCGAATAATTTTTTTTTTCAATCCTAAAACGTTTGTAAACAACGTATACCAATCGTATAGGTCGCACATAAAGGATTTCTGAATATTTTTTATCTACAAAAATGTTTCCCACGCACGTTGTCTATATTTCGAAGACTGTATATTATATAACACGAGGAAATCGGAGAAATACATAACATTGTAGTCTCGGGACCGAAAGCTCATTCATAATCATCGAGCCCGCGACCGACTACTAATCGCGTGCGCACGTCACGGATCCGCGAAACGCCAGTGAAAAATTCGAGTTCGGTATATATGTAAATCGCTTTCGAGCCAGACAATATAATAACTATAAAAATGTAGCTAAAACGTATAATAATATTATAGTATGCCCGAGATAGTATCGCCTTAACTGGGTAGGTGGTGCCCGAGAACGCGGAGAAGTGAATTGGTTACTATATCGTTTTTTTTTTTTACGTATGCAAAACTTTCGGTCGAATGTGTGTATTACAAACAGGGTGTTCTGAGTTAGAGTTGTTACAGCAAAATTATCTCGGAAAGTATTGAACGAATTGTAAAACAATAAGTCGCGTGGAAGTCGTTTTGTTTTTATTGTGGTCTATAGTAATCACACATCCGTACATTGCGGTGTTTGAGTTTTGCGGATAAACGATTTCCCATAGAAAACACTACCATCTAGTCGGGTTTAAAGTTTCTAAAAATTATGCACTCTCGTTGCAAATAATATTTAATAATCACTAAGTAAGTGTGTAATTACTTAATAATTAATGCGTTGTAAGAAAAGACAGCTCCGGGATGTTACTATGTGTTGAAGCACATATTTTTTAAAAAACTTTGAACCTCTCTAACTTGTAGAGTTTTCTATGGAAAATCGTTTTTCGACCACCAAGATTGGTTAAAAAATCATGCGTACAAAACATGCGCACAAAAATTGTATAGGTCGCTACTACTCGAGTTTTAACGCCGATGAACATAAAAAAATTCGAAACTGTAATTATTTTTGCGGACCACGTAAAATAAAACAATTTTCATGTGAATTTCTTTTCAATTTTTAATACTTTCCGCCGTGATTGCTGTAACGTCTAAACTTGAACACCCCGTATACATATGTAGATGGCTATAAGCAAACACCGTACTCATCGCGACGTCCCTTTTTACATGGATTTTCGTATATTATCTATATATATATATATATATTATATTAATGATAATAATAACAATAATCGTATAAACGTAACGCCATGCGTTTTACCCACATCCTCTTACTCCGATTTCACGTACGAATTATATAGGCATTGGTGTATATATACTAACCGACTGGTTTATATTCGCTCGGGGTTTCGCCTCAACCCGCAGTTTATAAGACTATTGTATTATAATATCGTACTGCTTTCGCGTAAAATCCGTTCAACGAGATTACAGCTAAATATTGTATAATAATATGATGTTCGCCCACACGCCTACCTAAACGCGTTGTTCGTCTGGTTTTTTAGTCCTAAATTTGAAATCTAATCTTCATAAAATACGTCGGGACGCGAGATCAGAGGATACCTCTTAATTGGAGTTTTAACGATTGAGCGTGACGAAGTTATAGTGAAATTTTATGACAATCAACGCGTTGGTATCAGACAGTGAAGTATCTGATTTCATTTTATGGGGGGGGGGGGGGGGGGGGGGGGGCAAAAAAATCAACGTTGAGCGAGTTGACGAAAAAAGTTGATTGAATTAACTTGCCTTTAGTT
>CM029364.1:7575226-7592646 GCA_017140985.1 Hormaphis cornu | reverse complement strand
TGAGCGAGTTGACGAAAAAAGTTGATTGAATTAACTTGCCTTTAGTTAAAAGTTTAAAGTTAAAAATGAATAAAAAATTAACTAGATAAGTTAAAAGTTGAGATAGAAAATGAATTAAATTTAACTCGTAGTATAAAGTCAATATTCACAAGTCATAAAACGCCCTGTCATCTATAGTATCTTCAACTAAAACAGTTTGGTAATGACATTATCAACAAAAAGTCAATGAATTAATTTTGGTAGTTGGTTTCACCTGATTACGAAAAAAATCAAAATACACATAACTTTTCGGCAGTGATAACTTCCTACTATACTACAAATAGTTGAGTTAGTGCAATAACGTTTCAATCAACTCATTACATTCCTTAGGATCCTCAACTTACCAAAAAACAATCCTACTTTTTTTAGCTAATTAGTTTTAAATTACTATTATAAATTATATTTTGACGGTAAAGGAAATATTTTATGTATATTACATACAAACGTAAAGTATGGAAATAAACACAAAGATTTGGTAAAAAAAAAAAAACTACAGGCGTGTTTGTGAAAAGGACTTATCGATTCAGTAAATTTCAGTGCTAATTAAAATAAAATCTAGTTGAATTCGTATAAAATAATATAATCCGATTGACCAAGTCTTAGCAAAAAATACATGGTAGGTATATGCAGGATAAAAAATGTACTTTGAGTTTTTAATTTAAAAGTTACCTACGATGTCATACGGTTTTAGCAAAGTCTTAAAGAAAATTTAACATTTTAATGACATAAAGTGGAATTAATGAGTAGGTTAGGTATACAGTCCATTATATAGAATAATCAAAAGTGTCTTTAAATTTTTACGCTTTTGAGAAATTTACGGACTTTTTTTTTTTTTTTTTGAATCAAGTTCATTTATATTTTACTGGGGAGAAAAATACAAAAATGTCAGTAACATTCTGCGTCCATTATTGAGCTCTATATTTTATGAGCTATGCCACACAATGATCGGAACGAAAAGCGGAGTTTTTGATAAGTTTTTTCCTTTTTTTTGTGGCTTTTAAAAATTAGACGTTTTTAGTTTACTGTCAATTATGAGACTATTATTTAATGACTAGCAACATCGATATTAGCCGAGAATAAGAGATATGCAGAATAAAATGTTTTTTCTAGGTTTCTAGGGATACCAAAAAATTATTTAAAAATTAAAGTGTGCATCATGCATTCGATTGAAAAGATTTTTTTAGTTAATTCTTGGGTTTGACAGAACAAATCGAGTAAAGATCATCATAATAATATGATATAATAACAATAATAATGATAATATATATATATAATAATAACATGTAATATACAAATGAAATATCCATTATGATATGACGACTACACACTTTTTGACTGCTAACTTATTATTGTACTAAATATAGGTAAGAACAAACAAATTGTTTTACCAATAACACTTTTAACCAAGGAATATTAAAAAATTTGGAATTTTTAACATTTAAGTTTAAAATGGTTTTTTTTTTTACGAAAAAACAAATTTATTCTCGTTTATTTTGGTTCTCAATATTCTCATACAAACACTGTCTGTAAAGGAAACCCTAAAAAGTTTTGAAAAAACACATTATAAACCGTGGTCGGTAAACGAGGTTGTAAATATCAATTTTAAAAATAAATTATTTATTTATTTTGTATTTGTTTTTTACAAACGTAATGGAGTTTTTACAATCGTTATTAAAATAAAATAATAATAATAATTTTTTTTTTTTGTTCAGGTAATTGAGCGTTGTTTGATAATAAATTATAAGACTATTGTAATTATTGTAGTTAGTCCTCATTTAAGTTTTCAAAGAAGTTATTTATTTGGCCAATTAATTATTAAGTGCGAAACATTATGATTGATACCTAATCGATTATACCGGAAAACAGCTTATTTTATTAATAATATTATGACACCTTATAACGCCACATCAATCCAATTTGAGAAAGGTATAAAATTCGATTTAGATATTCATGTAGATAGCGAGTTTTGGCGTTTTATACATAAATATTTGCAACATTAATATTATGCGTTATTGGAAAAACAATAATATTTGTCTTTTATTAATTTTTAGTACCGAATCGAGTTTATATATTTCAATTTTAGGTAATTATTAATTTAAATTTAATCAGATCTGTTTACATAAATGTTTTCTTTTTCCAGTAAATTATTCATCACTTTTTTTTACCGGTCTGTAGTTTTATAGCTGTTTACATTGTAGGATTTGTATGAAATCTAATAGGTTTTTTAGATTCTGTGCGTAGTAAGGAACGAACTGATTTTTTATCAATTGATGATTTTTTTTTCTACGGACCCTTTTTTGGGAAATAGGAGTGGTCCGATCATTACATTTAGTAAGTGCCTCAAAAGATAGGTAATATTGGCCCTTATAGGTACATTAGTTGAAGATTTTTTTGAAATGTTATTATAATTTGTGTTACGTTTCACGAACAGAAAACTGAAAATTTTTAATATTGCTGTGAATAGCAAAAATAACGTGAAATTTTTACACACTAAAAACTAGAAGGGATAAACGAGTTTGTGTTTGAATCGTTTTGAACAATTTTCATTATGATTTTAACCGCTGTGCATTCTATACTATCTTGAGAGATAATTTCGTTCAAAATCATCAACAAAATATTAAAATGTTTTAATTATCCGTTTGCTTTCATGTAAACTACCAGTGCTGACTTTCTGTAGAATAGCTAAAAGTTTGTCGACTGACGCTCTAAAATTAATGAATTTAATTTTTAAAAAGTTTTCAATCGAAATAAAGTGATTTCCTGGGAATGATTTTGTGCGTCAGTGTTCCATACGGGTTGACGATTTTACAAAAACGACTACTCGGTTTCATTTCGTTTTATAATTTAGGAATGATCGTAGACAATTGTCGCATAATAACGGCAAAAAAAATAAATCTATTCGCGTTATGATAGACCGTAATATCGAGTTCATTGTGTTTAGGAAAAAATATTGTATACATATTTTGTATTGTTGATTATGAATTCGGATTTTTCACGTCAGAAATTAATCGGATACAAAAATAAATTTAGGTCCGACGAAAATTAACAAAATTATAATTTCGGGTTTCCGTGTGTTATTATATTTTGTTCACCTATATCGTTCCGTCGTAGGAGTCGACTTCGACTTGCTACGACGAATTTTTTTTCTTTTTTTATTTTCATTTCAAACGCTGTTTATTTATTTATTATTTCGACACGACGGCGAATTATCGATCGCGTTCTAACAAACTGTCATATATGTATCATCAATACGATGCACGCCGAGCGGTGCACTAGCGCAGGCAATGCTATCGAAACATTATTACTGCGTGGTGCCTGACCGATGGAATATAAGTGAATATCCGTCTGTTTGTTTAAATATTAATAAAAATGTTTTTTTTAAATATTAAATACTACACAACACTACGCAAACATCGAACCTACGCCAATTCGGTGGAAACGATTTCGACCGAACGCGCGAGATGTTTAAATTAAACTATTCTATATTGTCGTGGAAAACACCTCTTTCCGTTGTTTAAATATCACCGTCTGCGGCGATCGAACGGTAGAAAACTTTGAAAAAATATAAATAACAGCTGCCGATAAATCGTATCGAATCGCGCCAATTTCTCTGTGGCAACCTAACCTTACCGTTGCGTTACACACTACCGAACCGTTTTTCACTGTAATATTTTGGATACTCGTCAAGCAAACAATTTTCACCGTACATCATTACCGAAAATCGTCGTGAGTTTTTTTCTAAAAAAAATTTCAAAAAGTGTATAATAATAGCGGAGAGTGGGGTCAGTCGATGACGAATCTAAATTTAAAAATCAATAATGGTCTTTATGAGTTTCTGAACCGTCTATCACGCTAAACGTACGATTGTAAAATTTTTCGATGTTTGTCATTTTTATTTTGAAATTTTAAGCTTTTACAGCGGAGAGACTTTGGCAAGCTGACGTCGTTTAACTGCCTCTCCGAGTGATCGCTAACATTGTATATATATAGAAATCCTCTGAATTCGTGCAAAACGTTCGACGTTAGTTTTGGAGTACAGCTCGTAGTCGTTGTCAACTTACAGCTGCCGATATATAGTCGACTAATTTCTCGGACGAATTTAGACAAAAACAATTTTTTATCGTTACTAAGAATTACACGCGAAATGTTTCCGATGGTTTTTAAGAACGTCCGTAAAAAATTTTTTCACTCGAGAGGTGTTATTAAGTCGTCAACTCGTCCGGCACTCCGCTACGAATATTGCGTACACGAACGATTACAACGCTTAAATACGTAAAAACAAACAAAAAGTGATGGACACACTTACGAGCTCGGACGATCTTGTTGCACGGACTCGGCGCGGAGTCGATCGAAAACTACGACTTTATGCGAACGAAACGGACTCGAAACGAAAATTTTTTTTAAAACGAAATAAAAACAAACCTACTTTGTAGCGAAAAAAAAATAAATACTAGTTTAAAACAGCTGTACAGTAAGTAGTAGTACTACGACGACGACGACGATACGACGATACTGCAGGCAGCGCGTGCACGGAGTGAGTTACACGTCATTTGCCGGCGCGCGCGAATGCGACTGAGGGACTTGAGCACGGCAGTCGGTTTTCCCTTCGGAACTTTGGCGGATCTCCGCGCCATCTGTCGAAAACGCGGAATTTTCACCCGTCGTGCGGGCGTCGCGTTATACCTGTGTGTGTTATTATTTTGCACCGGGGGTGTTTTTTTTTGTTTTCAATATTTTCTCCTTTTGTCGTTTTAAATGTATAAGTATACGTGTATAGTATATTCTTCTCCTGTACAGTTTTACCTGTTTTACCCGCACCGCGGGGTGTCCGCAAAGACCGCGCGCGTGGGTGAACGAGCTGACGACAGGGGAAAATACGGGTGAAAAATTTGCGAGTAAAGAGAAAAAATCCACGCAGGCCGCGATAGCCGTTATCCGACGAAACGATGGAAACAAAACCCCGTAGAACGTCGTATAATTATTCGTAAATATACACGCGAGATTCCGGACCGATTTTCGCCGAGTTTCGCGTCGTTGACTGTATTTTTATTTTTAGTATTTTTAAGTGCGAACCACTCGTCCGGTTTGTAGCTGCACGCTGACGAAAGGGTCGTCTAGATAACAAAAAAAATTGTCGGACAATCGGACAGCGCACACGCGAGATACTTTTATGTTGATGTAACGTACATTTTTTTGCCCGCATTTACTGTGCATAGAGTTAGGTTGCTAGTAATACGACGACATAAAAATTGCTTTTCGTGAAAAAAAATAAACAACAAATCGATGTATAAAACATTTAACGTCGTTGCCGACTATTGCCACTGGCGGATGTTACATATTGATTTATCGTTAAGACCGGAATCGTTGCAGGATGAGGGTCAGTCGGCTGCAGGTCTCCTTCGAACGATATTGTAGAACATTCCAACTGCTTGATAATATTGATCTGTTGACCGCACTTTAGACGTACCGCATCAACAAAGACGATGAACTAATACGTCCTTTTTTGGTAGTTTTAAATATTTTGATAAACAACTCATTATCCGTTGGAAATATTAACACGGAACGGCCGGTGAAATAAAAAGTCAGTGAAAGAATATTTCTGGCGATTTAAATATTCCACAGCGTAATATTTAACGCGTCGTAAACTGAACATTTTGTAAAATATAGTTTTGGAATTCAAAATAAAACGGTTTCAGAACAATTATTGTTCGGCCCATATCTGTGTACCTACGCGTTTGCTGGCAGTAGTCAATTTTATTTTTCGACAGCAATCGTTTAGAATGGATTTTTCTATCTTTTTTTTTCTCTTTTTACAGCGATTGGATTTGGCGACCTACATTAAACTCACGATATCTTCCGCAACATAAACGTTTTGCGTTGACTTCGATCACGGAAAGTTATCGGTACATGTGAGTGGTAACGCGCTATTTTCACTGCAAACAGAGTTGATGTAAGACTTTTTGATTTTCAATCCGTCACATTTAATCTGAATTTTTTTACTGTTGTGATGATATGCTATAAAAAAATAAAAATTAAGTTTCACAACGCAAAAATACTTATGTAAAATCGGTAACATTGAGCGTATCCAGCTGCTACCGTTATAAAGATGTTTAGCGCAGGTATTAAAAGAGTGTCAAATAAATCCGTCGATTTACAAATAAAATATTTATAGACGCGGTTTGAAATCGTCAGATTCCACATAATATAACCGAGTATTGAAACGGACACAATTTTATCCAGATTCATAACAAAGAAATTCGGAGTAAGGATGAACCATAAAATTAGGATTTTCTTCTTGTAAATAATAAGGGTGATTCGGTCAAAAACTAAATTTTACCGGTTAAAACTGCGATTATTTTTCTATAAATATCACACACTATCTTTTCCGTTCCCGCATCTCTCAGTAATTCTTGATTTTCTAGGCTACGGTTATGTTGGATACAATTTTTTTCGTCGCAAACATGTCATCAACTTTATTATGATTCGTCTATGTTTTTTTTTTATAAACGGACTATCTAGATTTATTTTTCACACCTTTATTTAAATATTTCTATTTCGTAAAATGTTTGTGTCACGTATAATTAGATCACGATTGACTGTAACTATAAAAATACATTAATTTATTCACTTGCAGTGTTTCGTGCGAAATTGTACGATCTCGTAAACGATATATTTATTGTGGTTGTATCAATGTTTTGTTTGTTTTAGAACGATCGTAGTCAACCGACTGAGTCGTGTGGATTCCAGAAAAAAATAAAAGAAAAAATGCTGTAAATAATAAAAGGCTGTAAATCAAATTACAAAATATAATTACGGCCGTGGAAAATATCCCGAAAAAAGCCACAAAGTTCCGCAACCGTGCGGGCAGGTACCCACTCATTATATTGAATTACATCTCGCGGTAAACAAAAGCTAAATTGGATGGTTTTAATGGCGGATTTTTGGCTTGAAACGGTAACACTGCGCTGTGCACCCTTGTGATACATAATTTATTTGTTAACCTTATCGAACAACACGCAACGTTTGCTCGGAAGCGTGAAAAAGAGCCGATTTCGCTGACGTGAATTATTACGGGAAAATAAATATGACGAATATTCACTTCTACGCGAATCTGACAAGACAAAACGCACACGGAGTTGCTGAACGATGTTGTTTACCCGCACCGTATGAGGGTTGTTCGTGTTTTTCGATAAATTAAATAAAAAAAAAAACGGTGGTAAAAAAACACGAAATTGTCGTTATACTATAGATATTTATTATTTCAAATTAAAAATATACTCAAGTTCTGCAGGTAGCTAATCGCTGTAAACAATATTAAATTTTTAATATTTTTGAGTGTCGGTGCCTCTAGCTTACTAATTCCACAATTTAACTAATGCCTTTTTTTATGATGAAGATGTAATTTCAACTCTCGCTAGTAGTAAAAGTAAGTGCGTTGTGTTTATTTTTTATTTTTGGTGTTTTTACTAAACATTATTTCGCGGTTGCGTCTCACAATACGGTCATAAAACATTTTTAAATGTCTCCCCGTGAACTTTACTCGCATTATTGCGCACTAAAGTAAAAAAAAAAAAAAAAGTAATTTAAAATTATTTGACACTTGCGTTTTTATATAGGTATACTAGTCATGTTTTTACTTGTTTAGTACTCAAATTTTTTTGAAACATTATTAGAAAGCCAGGTACAATCATCGCCATTCATCCGAATTTTCTTCCATTCTTGAAAATCTTAGTTATTATTATCAATTTAAAATTCACCACGATTTGTAGTCATACATACAATACTCCTCGAGTAGTTGTAAAGATAAATAAAGCCTAACTTTCTATCCCGCGTAACTCTGTCGTATGTTTACTTTTAAATACCGAGTATAAAAAGTATTTAAATAAGCGTTTTGATTAATATTTTTACAGTATATTGGAACGTTGTTGGAAGTTCAAATGTCATAAATATTTTAAAGTATGTCGACAATTTCTGAGACGTACTAAGAACTCTAAAACTTCTTGAGTGTTTTACTTGTTGAGCTCACTCGGATTCGTGATTTTGTTTAGCGATGACGTATGTTGTATTTGAGTTTAGTATAAAACGTCAAACTGTACCTGCAGTTACCTACCCAAAAACCAGCGGGACCTCTACACATTTGTTACATTGACACTGTTTAAGTAACAACCATAGCAAAAATGTACACTATAGATGTAAAAACTTAAAATGTCTTTCTAAAATAAAGATGATTTAAAACACGCAAAAGCTAACTGACTAACTACTTCTAACTTTACAGACAAATGACGATAATACGTTAACGTAGGTACCTACCGTTGCAATAGAGAATACCCAGTTTTCGGGCATTAAAATAATTGACGGCTGTTGTTGTTCATTTCGGTTTTCTCTACGATACACATTTTAACTATATTTGACGTCGCCCAAAGAAAGTGCTTAAACAAATATAAGTACCAACGAGAATGTGTACAGATAGAGTACATATGTAGACCGTGAGATTTGCCGAAAAAAGAAAAACACATACGAACCTAAATTTTCAAACAAAAATCGACTGATCATCATTCCACCATATAGCCCGCAAGTCTTCTTCGGCTCATTACCATTTCAGTCGTTTAATGCGTCATCTTAATAATCTCATACACACGTTTTCCGGACTCAAATTAGGTATTCAAGTCCGATATTATGGAATAAACTATACGAATGAAATGGAATTGGCGTTTTTTATTTCGAGAACAAAAAAAGTTATCGTTTGAGGCCATTTCAAAACTATAAATCACCGGCGGCGGTTCACCGAATCCCCGTACGCCCGGACACATCCGAACTTGTAATAATCTACTATCATGACCAGAAAGGTGGAGCTTTAGATGCAGCGCGTATAAACGTAAATTACCCACGAGGGATCGTCACCCGAAGACGTCGGTCGTCGTTAATCACTGCTCATAATTACGCGAGCGGTCGTTTCCAAAACTTAAAAAATCTTTACGGTCAACTTAGGATTTTAAAAAGGGTTAGGACTTTGACGGCAATGGGTCCAAATACGTTTTTTTGGATTAAATTTTCTTTTTCCGTTGGTACTACTTAACTACGGTCGCGTTTAGTTTACGGTCGTCGCGTATTCCACTGTTAATTCAAGTCCGGACATCAATGGGTTAAAAAAGTTAATTAAATATTAACTTTTCAACTTCACGGACTAGAACTATTTTTAAATCGTCTTAACTTATTTCATTGACTTAAAATTAACGTAATTTATTTTTGAATCGTCTAAGTCAAGTTAGGATTCGATTTCTACAGCGAGATTTGGGACAAATAATAACTATTGAATAAAATACGAACGTAGAGTAGGTACTGATTTTTTTCGTTATTTTTTTAAAATAAAATTAGCTTGAGTTAAATCAATTTATTAAATTCGCTTAACTGATCAACTCGAAATTTTAACAAACTTTTGACTTGTTTGAAAAAATTTGTTCGGCCCATATTTTTGAAAAATATCATTAACTTGCCCAACCTTGTACGATATATCAGCGTCAGAGGAGTGTGACCGAAATGTCTCGCCTGCAGTTGATCCGACGAGTCCATCACGCGGGGTGGCCAAACGTGCGGAAACGACGGTAACGTCAAAAGTGAAAAGAAAGAAAGAATTGGGCGAGAGATTGTTTGATGTAGCCATTACGCTTTGGAGTGGGTCACATCTTCGGGTAGGCCAATGGTTCGGAAGTTGTGGTTCAAACCTATTATTTTAATATGTAAAAATAATGATAAATCGTTGCGTTTAAAAAAAACGAGCGAGTTTACGGTTATCTATACGTTATCTATACGCCAAACAAAATTTACTCCCTCGCGATGACCGTCGGTGAAATCCTCGTCAACTACCTGCTAGTCGTATATTCCTGGAACCGTGCAAATTCCTATTATTTAAGTATAAAATATAAATTTGAAAAATTATTATACACTGGGCTCCCTCGAAATGTTATCTATTTACTTTCGGCATGAAAAAGTTGTTGTATTTTTGGTAGTTAACATATTGCGTGTACTGTTACGTTAAATATGCTTCGATATTATCATTATGTAACCGAAATGTTACAACGAAATGTTCATTGACCCGTGTAATGTCAACGCTTATCATTGCCACACCGAATCACGTTCATTACTCACAAAGGATTCAGATTAGTGTACATAAGTCAACAAAATTGAATTTAACCAAATAGTAGGTACTCAAGTTAAACAAACATGAACGCTTTAACATCCAACATGAGAAATATTTATAATCCTATACGATTCAATAATCAATATTAGTAGAGCAACGCAAATATACAGTAATACCGTATTTTACTTTTGTAATCAAACGAGTGTTTATTTTTAAAAGTTCAAAAAATTAAAATCTAACGGTTTTTTGAACGATAATAATAAATTGTAAACACGAAACGGACGAATCCAAAGAGGTGTTCGACATTTTGAGTGAATTGTTTGTTTCGTTTTACTTTAGTATTCTCAGCGTAGGCGTAGAAAATGTCGTAGTAATTGATAATTACAAATATATTAATATTAAAGCCACAGAATAATGGTTATTTTTTTTTTCAATTCATTCATTTTTTGTTAAATTATATTACGTGAGAGCATTATTTTTTCGAAGAAATAAATAAAAAGTTTTTGAACATTGTGGAAATTTGCAATTGAATAGTACTCGTAATTTGTAAAACGACGTGGCCACTGCTAAACGCGTGTTATATTTAGACAATAATTTTTGTTTTGTTCACGCGTATATTTAAATGAATTTTGATTTTAATAAATTATTATTGAATTGAAAGGCCATAATATTATTGTATTTTCAAATAATTTTCGACGACTCGAACTGAAAACAAATTTAAAATTATAAATGGAATTATAATGTAGGTACCTATATATAAAGTGTAAAACCTAGACCTAATCTATGTAGTTGAATACGGTGTTTTCTCCACGTTTAACTTAACGAACTAAAGATAACCAACTTGTACCTAGCTCTATATAATATGTGTTATTAAATTGTTTCAAAAGTTATACAGACTAATATCCACCGAGAAATATAACGCATGGAGTTATGGGTCTTTAAAAGTTTTGATGGAAGGCGTGTCAGAAGCAACTGAGCAAGACGCGTATAAGATTGTGCCTTGTGGACTGAACGTCAGTGTTCAAAAACAATTTATTACGGTGTGAGACAATATACTAGTATGTATTATACAAAATAATATTAAGCATTTACTAGTTCTGAATACTTGTCATTCAATTTTTTCTAATGTAGTAAAAAAATGAATATATTGGCTTTTATCCGAGTTACTTCTACATAGGCATTCATTTTATACACAAGACATTAGGTTCAATCGACACATAGTTAAGTGGTATCACTTTTGATACTACAAAACATTCGCATTTATCGGAATTTTTTTGTATAAAAAAAGCAACAAATTTTTATTAATAAATTAGAAACGAATTCGAATCTTTCATCAAACCAAAGAGTTAGGATCGTGCGAAAACAACTACAGCCATCCCATATATCAATATTAATGTGCTATTCTTTTTTTTTTTCCGGGTATTTAGTACGACTTTCTAAATTTGTTCACAATTTATAATCAAGCGTTCCATGATTAGATCATATTATTTGGCTCATAGAACAACCGAGATATTTGAGGCCCGCTGACATCTTATACATTTATGTGGTAAAATGCAATACCTATTATACTGTACGGTTGTAAAATTACGCAATCGGAAATGTGATGTGAATGTAAAGAGGAAATAATTTATGAAAACACTAACATTTAAGTCCAAAATACAATGAACTGGATACGTGCGTATTTTTTTTTTTTTTTAAATAAAAATGAAAATCAAACGTTCAAATAGTATCTCGTAAAACACTTGTATTCCGTTTAAGATTTGATAAAAAAATTATATACAGACGGTGAGATTAGTGTTGGATTACCAAGTAGTATCAAGGTACACGTATCGAGATAAATACATCTAATAATAGAATATAGCATATAAATTTTTTATAAAAATCGAGGTTGAATTTAATTTGGATATTCGTATTGTAATGATAACAGCATTAATAAACAAAAAAAAAAAAAAAAATAATTTGACTATTATTTAAAACGGTAAATGTACGCCACGTTTGGATGAACAAAATTAAAAACAGAATAATGTCTACACACAATAATACTATCGATATGAGATTTATCCGAGATTCTTTTTTCTATAATAATTTAGAGTTTTGTTTCGATTAAACATGATAAACGGTAAGGACGAGTAAAAATATATTTTCGTCTAGACGTGTGAATGTGCGTTACACATTGTCGTTATAAAACCAATATTATTCGGCTTTCCTTGCGATGTGGTTGTGGTGGTTTTGGGCCGCGTTAGCGCGATTCAAAGAGTTGAAATTAAAATTGTCGAGAATAGAGGCCAATTTGTTTTACCGCGGGATACTGTGTATCAGACATTACTACATGGGATAATTATCCGAGTATTTTTTTTGTTGTAAAAAGTTGAGGAAAAGCTACAAGACTAACCGGGGACATATACGATCGGCTGTTGAAAACGATTCAGCATTACGTTTTTCCGTTTGCGAGCCCCGAAATCTTTTTAAGACTTCGTGCAGCCGCGCGTGATTAAGTCGTCGAGCGCGTGTGCGACGGCCGCGTTAAGCCCGCGGAGGCAACGGAATCGCGATCGTCAATTTATTACTAATATTGTTACGCGTCTTGTCGTCGGCACGAGAACATAATACATTTCAGTCGTTCAGATTTCGTCGTTTGAGCTATTCGAATTTTGAATTTTACATAGTACAGTTGCACCCGTGTGCAGTAATTATAGTGAAGCGCAAAATCGTCGTTCTCGGTGTTCTGGAACGAAACTTTTTTTTACAAACACGACGTTTTAGCTTTTCTTTGACATCGTTCTCGAGGTATCTGCGTCTAGGTTGCAGTCTAGGGGTTCTAAGGGGCATAGCCCCACCTGACGTTTTAAAATCCACGCCCAAAATATCAGATCGACCGTAGACGTGGTTTGTTTTTTTATTGTTTAGTTTTTTCCAAATAGATTCTCTTCCGCCTCGTTCTCAAGACGGCCGACGTCGCTGCGCGTGTCGTACGTCTTCAACGGAGTTCGGCAAACCGCACTCGAGCGGGAACAGCGCCGAAAACAATATTTTTAAAAAGTATTGTTGTTCTTGTAAATAGTTGTTGAAGTGGCCGATCAACATTTTTTCGGGCGCCGAGAAACTTTTCCGCTTTTTATCTTTTGACGGACCGTTTATAGTGCCCGAATATGTAGCAAACTATAATTTTCGAAATGGGAGTCGTTAAATCTCGAGTACACCGTCTCTCCGTTCTCAAGTGTGAAACTTTAAAACTAATAAAGTAGTCGCGGTGTACGAAATCTTCGGATAATAAACTCTCGTCCGTTATATCACATTTTTGGGATGCTCGAGATTTGCACGTGAACGAACGTCAACAATAGGTCGGCAGTTTTTCCAATATATATCCAATATTTATTTATTTTGGTACCTTATACGTATAATAAATGTACACAATTCACAGTGACATAGCTGTACTTTTTTTGTTGAAAAAATCTCATAGGACGGGGAGGAAGGTAAGAATAGTATTTTTTTTAGCCTATCCTCTAATATTACCCGACCGAATAAACGTGTGTTTCTGCTTTTGTACTTTTTTTTTTTTTCAAGCTCTGAGGATTCAACTGAAATTTCGCACTTTGCGGTTTTTCGATGCCAGAAATTTATCGATCCAGCCGTCTCGTCTCTGGGGAAATATTCGCAGTAATAAACCCGGCCACTATTTGTCACATGTTTTAGAATTCCTATGGGTTTCAAAATACAGTACCGAAATTTCATACTTGGCGGTTTTTCGATGCGAGAAAATGTACGATATTAGATAGGTATTACAAAATATTTTCTTTGCTGATATTTGTTAGTTGCTGGTATGCCGCTGTTATATTATAACAACTCACAGCTTACGAGGTGTTGTGTGCTGCTGTCCTCGAGGTGATTTTATTCGTCATACGAGTGTACTTATTTACATTTCATTGCGTATTATAATTTTTTTCTGATTTCCGAGCTGGAAACACCATTAAGTGCATTTTAGTCCAGTTAATATTTATTATTGTTGTTGTTGTTGTTGTTGCTGTAGACGGTCGTGTCCGCAGTGTATAAAATTAAACGTTAAACGAAAACGAAATAGATTCGTTTTGCGAATTTCGTTTTCACGTACTGTAGACGAGGAAGATTTCACACTATCGAATTTACATCTAAAAAAATACAGCTGAAAACGTAAAACCGTTACCGACGTTTGCGGGAGTAAAATTTGGGATTCATTCAACATTCGTTAAATATACATACACATTTAACGAATGATTTTAAACTGAAATTCATTTATTATTTTATGTACCTATAAGTATTGATCATATTATTCTACAGAGCTGCATGATCCGTGTAGGATCCAGATTTTTTTTTTACTCTGTATATAATGTGTTGTTGATCGCAAATATTATATTACATTGTACAGAAACAAACGTCAAGTTACTACTATTATTTCGATTACTAACTTGACTTTAAAAATAACCACTATAAATATTTTAGTATTTTACAATTTTAAAGTAGTATAATGGACTAAATGATGTTAACTTGTAATTTATGATTTTTGGACGTTTTGTGAATTAACGGTTAATATCTAATGAAAGGCTATTACACGTATAGATGCGTGCAACTTAAATGAAGTCAACAAAGGTGGTAGAAAAAAAAGAAATGAACAAAGTTTGCATTAGCCCCAAAATTTACGGTTTTCGTCTACTCAAAAGTTTTAACAATCAATATTATTTACAGTGTTTCGTAATTGTAGTAATATTAAACGAGACACTATTATCAGAGTGATATACTCTGTTCATAATTTTTTTGAAAACCGAACGAACTACAAAGTTTTAGAAACGACAATCCGTTCGGCGTGAAAAGAGTTTAGTCCCGTTTGAAGAGTTTATTTGTCAGGCGACGAAACAGGTTGACCGCGGCGGTCGTCTCCGCAGCCTCCGCGAACTCGTCGTCCACTTGCTCCGTCAGCGGCTGGCCACCCGAGCTCGACGTCCTCGCCCACCCGTAGCTCCTGCGCACGGCCTTGGCCCGCCGCTGGGCCCACTCGGACCGCTGTCCGGCCGTGGACGCGGGTCGGTGCGTGGCGGCGACCGCGCCTCGCTGTTCGGCGAACGCGACGTTCGCGACGGCGGCCGCCATGCTGGCCACGCCGCGCGCGGCCATGTCGTCCGCGATCCGGATCACTCGGCCGCCGGACACGTCGGACAGCCGCTGGAGCACGGCCGGGAAGCGGCTGTACGGGCCGTCCACGAACGCGGTGTCCACGCGTCCCGCGGCCGCGCACTCGACCGCCTCCGCGGCGCCGTAGCACATCGCGTCGACGGCGGCCGCGATCAGGTCGTCGGGGCCCGTGTCCGCGGTGATGCCGCACACGATCAGCCGGGCGTCGGCCCGTTCGTGCGGCGGGTTCGGCAGACCGTCCAGCGCGGACACCACGCACGGACGGCGGTCGTCGGCCCACTGACGCCGGCCGTGCTGACCGACCGATCCGTACACGTCCATGCACTCGGCCGGCGAGGAGACCAGACGCAAATCGTTCGTCAACCAGCAGACGACCTTGTTGGCCTGGGAAACGGCCAGCTTACCGTACACGACGCGAGGCCTATCAACGTACAACAATAACGGTTATGGCGCACGTTAGCAGCGGACAACATTCACACGGAGATATAGCGTTACGATCTTCACCCGAGAGAGTATGTTACTCGAGCGAGAAAATAATATGTACGCCCGAGAATGTTGATTTCCGATTCGCGAACCCCTCGCAGTTCCGGATCCGGGTTTTTACGAATCCATCGGAACACACATCAATATGGTGTTCGTTCAAAACGATTTCGAAATCATGCGTCGATAAAATACACGGGTCGTGAAAGCAACGTTCTCGAGAATATATTCTCGAAAAAGATGATATCAACGTAAGTTTACACCGGTCAGGTTACCCGTCACGACTCGTCGGCGATCCGTACTCGCGGTATCCGACCACGTGCCACGGGCCACCCACTGTGGGCCGGGACAGCTGGTCGCGGCCGCACGGTCCCAGGGCCACGGTCGCGCGTTCGGTCACGGTGACGACGACCTGGCTGCGCGCGTCGCACCGCCGGCCGTAGAGCGCGGCGCTGGGCCGCGCCATGACCGCGTGCACGGTGACGCCGAGCAGCCGGCCCACCAGCACGACCGCGACGGCGTTGGGCTGCTGGATCGCGGGCCACGCGCGTTCGGGCACGTCGGCGTCGCGGAGCGCGTCCCGGTCCCAACGGAGCGCGGCCAGGTCCAGCATCCGCGTGTAAGACGCGTTGGTCACGTCGGTCGCGTACGTCTGGCCGGCCGTCAGCTTCCACAGCAGCCACGCGTCCAACGTGCCCAGCCGGCACTTGTCGGCCGCGCACTTGACGGCCGTCGACCGACGCCGCAGCCACGCCGCCGCGGCCGCCGTACCGTCACGGCCGCCGCCGCCGTCGCTCGCCCACATCCTCGCGTCCGTCCAGTGTATGGCGTTGTGCAGCGGCGCGCCCGTCTCCGCGTCCCACGCCAGCAGCGTGCCCGCCTCGTTGGTGACGGCCACCGACTTGATGTACGTCACCGGCGTGCCGTCCCGGCACATGCTGTCGATCCCGTCGCTCACCACCTGTTCCACCGCGTTCCAGATCGCCTCCGGATCCTGTTCCACTTGGCCCGGTTCCAAGGCGTGCGACTGCTGCAGCCATTGGGTATAGCTCGCCTGCGGGTGATCAGCACCGAGTTCCGAGAAGAAAATATTAACGCCATTATACGATACGGTGTTAAAAGCTGTGAATTAGACGCTGTTAAAAGCGAAAATATTTTTTCGTGCAGCTGTCTTACCCCGCCGGCGCGTCGACGATTGCACTTGCCGTCCTTTTTTGCGTCCGCCGCCGTCAGCGTGATATCTTTCAACAGTTTTTCGTGCGAGGACAGATTTTTCATCAATATCCGGTCGTCCAACGTCAACGCAGCGCTCTCGTCCGACCGCAACTGTTCTGCGATCAACTCGTTCGACTTTTTGGCGGTCAGCTCGTCCTTCTTCGGCTCGTCCGCGGCCGTCCGGCTCTCCGGATCCGGCGTCTCGTCCGCCGCGTTTCTCGTCGTCGCTTCGTCCTTTGCCGACTGTTTTGCGGCCGTCCCTCTCTCCGGATCCGGCGTCTCGTCCGCCGCGTTTCTCGTCGTCGGCTCGTCCTTCTCCGACTGTTTCGCGGCCGTCCCGCTCTCCGGATCCGGCGTCTCGTCCGCCGCGTTTCTCGTCGTCGGC
>CM029364.1:7519977-7574826 GCA_017140985.1 Hormaphis cornu | reverse complement strand
CGCTCTCCGGATCCGGCGTCTCGTCCGCCGCGTTTCTCGTCGTCGGCGCGTCCTTCTCCGGCTCGTCCGCGGCCATCGAATGCTGCGTCCTCGACCAGTGAGACTCGGGACGGTCCTTCGTCAACTCCTCCCAAGTGCGGTCGGTGATCAGAGTCAGTCTTTTGGACGCCGTGGCCACTTCTCGGCCGTCCGCCGACGACAGCACCGAGAAACGTACCGAGTCCGACTCGACGCTGAGCACCGCGATCGCTTGAAACTGACGCCTCTTGGACATTCCGATTTTTAACAGAGAATTTTGTACCGCGTTCGAGCGATCGAACACACGCGCGCGTCTTTAAACTCGGTCGCGAAAAACCGTATTGTTTTTCGCGCTGTTGCTATGCAAACAGGAGGCGGCCGCCGTGCGAAACTCGCAGCGGGAACAGTTGAAAACGCGTCGGTTCCATACGCCTGGGGGGGCGTCGTGTGGTGCCTGAACCCGGCCAATCCGGCGAAAGGGCCGGGCAGATCTATGATACGGGCCGCTCTACATATAATCATCGTAGTGATCATATGTAGTGTTATGACGTAAACAGTGTATCCGATTGATAACAGATCGAGTAAAATTCGGAAACCAGGTCATAAACAAACGTCTCTTAAGGGAGAAACCTGCAGAGATTGTGCGCGCGCGGGTTCGCAAATGCGGTTACAAACGCGCTATAAGGCCGTTGTCTACCTTCGGAAAACTTGGGACACTTCTCCAGGAGCAGCATAACGGGTCGGTATTTGCTGCGTTCGGGCTAAATATTCGCGGACGCCTATGGAACAAATAATCGAATAACGAACGGAGCGTATGTAAAATGGTGGTAATTTACACGAAAAGAATCCTCCGAAGAAATAATTATTACCGTGCCGTTATTGACAAACAAACGAAGAATTTATACGAGCAGTCGGAGACAAATAATATCGTGTAATGTGCGTCTCGGGGTAGTATTGTATCGGTTCGCAGATTCGGTCGGATCGTGACGAAACGTGTTCCGGCCGTCTAATTGACTTTTAAATACGCCGGAAACACGACACTGCCATTTGTGTATCGATTAAAAGCAGCCGAGGGGTAGATATTTGTTTGATACCTAGGTTAGGTATACGCGTATAATTCTCAGGTCTCGCGGGTATGTTGCGTAGCAACAATTTTGCCCAAAACACACATTTAAACGAAGCAGGTACCTACGCTTTTATTAAAATTTGTTCTCTTATTTAACCTATCATTATTGCCTTGCAGTGGACAAACTCTTATTTTCGATGTAAAACTGCTGTACCTGCCTACCACGAACCTTTGAATTGGTTCACGCGAAAATCAGACCAAACTTATTGCGCACTAAACGCAAATTCTACCGATTTACATGAAAATCAAACGTTTCCCAACATCGTATGTGTAAAAATAATAAAGACAACGAAAACCAAAGTTCAAATGCGTAGAAATAAAACGATAAAAAGAGTTGTGTCGATGTTTGGACGCCATCGCTTAGGGGATAACCATTACGAATATTCAGCAAAAGTCAAATGTAGAATCTAAATAACGGTTGCGACGTTATATACTTACTGGCTAATCAATTTAGATCGAATCTCCATAACGTGTATACTATTGTTTTAAAACACGTCCCGTGGCGTAATATTTAATGTGGGCCACGTGAATATTGTGCGCGCGTTTTGGTGATCTCAGCGCATGAATAGAAACAAAGACCGTCGAAAAATGTAAAACAAACATCTCGTCTGAAAAAACGCTAGATTTATTGTTTTTTTTTTATAATAGTTTTGTTCAAAAAACAAACGAATCGACGTCGCTACGCCGTCGAACATTGAAAAATGATGTAGTAGCGCGTAACACACGTTGTGTTTTGTTTTTGCAAAAAAAAAAAATTTACCCATTTTCTCTGTCGAATTCAACCATTTATTATTTGCGTCGTCCGAAATTACAAAACACTACGGTTTTGCGTAACAGAAAATAATTTATGGCTTTTATGGTGTCTTTTTTTCGCTCTTTTAAATGGTACCTACGATGAATTATGTATAGTGTAAAAAAATAGAAGTTTAAAAAAACAACAAGAATATGGTGTTGAGAAAATTACAATATTTTGTTCGCAAAGTTCAAAAACTTAACAATACAATTATTACAGTTATAAATAAATCTAACACTTTGTAGGTAGTTTTTTTTGGTTTAAAAATCTGAATTTTTTATTCCGTTTATTCTTAAATAATTTACAAGGTTTTGGAGACTATTGTTATTTTTACTCAAAATAAATTTGTCGTTTGAAATAAACGTTTGTGGTAAAAAATCCTCACATCTCATCAAACAGAATAAAATGTATCATGTATGATTTTGTTCTATCGTTTTTCGCTTTTTCATCAACGAATACTATGAGATATACGTTAATTTTTTTTAATATGATAAGATTTCACGACACATATGTTTGTAACGCGATATTGTATGCCAAAAAAACACTCACAGATAGCAAGTTATCCTACTAAGAAATTAAAATACTTTGTAAAAATAATCGTATGGTACACGGAGTGTATAATTGATAACGTTGTAAGGAATCGCTTAATTTAAATTTTAATTCTTCAATCTTCAATAATTGATTTGTACAATATTATGGGTAACATTATGACAACTATATTATCTTTTATAAAAAACAGGAACGCCTGAATTTTGAAACACCTAAAATGGTGTTTTTTTAAAAGGAAATTATTGTTATCAACTATAATTTAACATCGCACAAACTTTTTCCACAAGAACAATATTTTTTACTTTAAATTTATCAACATAATAATATTGTTATAATTACAAACTTTTCTCGTTAGTATTATTACGCACTATCCGCGGCATTAAATCGTCAAACTATTTTAATGCGATTCAACAAATGTTCGTAAATAGTACGTGTTTAATTAGTCCGAACTAATCGTAATAATCAACAGTTTGATAAAAGTTTAGCTAGAAATTAGATTTATATATACATAGTTTAACAATCGGTAAGTTTAAAAACAAAAAAAAAGTAGTAAAAATAATTGTTGTAGGTTCATGCGTATAATGTGGATGTAAATGTCGATTCATTTAAACTATAATCATACTTTCAAGGTGAAATTTTTTTTTACAATTTACTAGATAATAGATTCTGAGCGACAAAGATGTTTTTTTTTCTTTGGTTTTTCTGTCAACGACTTTTCGTATAGAAGGAATGCTCCGATTTTCATAGTCGGCAACTTTTCCAAAAGGTTTACGGACTCCGGTGGTACTATGATTGCATTTTTTTTATGCAAATTTTGCTAACTTTTTGAGTTTTACCCCAAAAACCAAAAAAAAAAAAATAATTGAGGATTACACGGAGAAAAATTCGAAAATTCCAGGTTTATAATGGAGTTTTCGGGTCGAAGGAGTGCTCCAATCGTTACGTTGAATGCCACATAAAAGTTGGGATTTTGACTTTAAATTTTATTTTTTTGAAAAATGTTTTGATTATTTTCTGAGTTATTTACCGAAAACGACGTAAATGACGAAATCGTTGAATCCAGCGTCAGAACGGCTATACCTATTAAACTATCATTCAAAAAAATTATTCCTTTGTCATTTTCAAACTTTTGTGTACTAAATGAGTTTAAATGGTATAAAGGATCGAAAAAAGGTTTTGCTAGTAATACACTATATATTTTTTTTAAGTTATGTGTAATAGGGGTCTTTCGCGATCTTTTTTATTTTTACCTAGGACTTATTAGATTAGATAACTCACTGAGAATTATTTTTTTTTAATGCAATGATTTACCTTTGCATTCAGATTTTTAGTTATACAGATAAACCGGAAATTTGAAACTAATGACTCACCCCAAGCGTAGTCGCTAATGGACCTTTACCGAGGTACCCTTTTTTTTTTTTTTTTTTTTTTTTTTTTGAAGTGACTGATAGAATGGAATATATTTATGCATCTTTGAGAAAATTGTCCGCTGTGAAAATGGTTGTCCATCAATTATTAGGATAGTGTTTATCGTGACGAATTGGTGCGGCCGTATAGTATATAAAAACTTGAAAATCGAATAAATTTGAATAACCGTACAAATTTTGTACTTACGTTTGCAGTTTTGCAAGTATAGGTAAAAAGTAATCATGAATAAGGGCAATTCGAATTTACTGTCAGTGGATAGCCACGTAGAGAGAAGCATTCGTGAGGTCATAATAAAATTGTATACCAAAATGATTGTATTACACACTCCTCGGGCAGATGTTATCGCGATTTGCGGTTAGAATATTTATAAAAATCTTATGGAAAACAGTTCAGTATTCGAAATCGAAATTTTTACCGAAATGGAAACTTAATAAATATTTTATACACGTTTACCGATATTCGTATGATGATGAGATTGAAGATTGAAGCAAACTGCGCATACTGAACAGCACAGGAAAATCGTAGCCATTCCAAATGTTGCTATTCGGTACCTCTTAATATAATTTTAGTTTTTTACGGTTATTTTTTATTTATATGGTCTAACTTTGGACACTTTTCAAGGTTTTTCTGCTATATAAATTCAATTTTCATTCAATACAAATTTTTTAGCAGTTCAATTATAGACAACAATACTACTTATGCATTTCTTTTATATAAGTATTATAATGTTATTATTTAAAATTATTATAAGGGAAAATTCAGACAGCAAAGGAAGTTTTCAAAAATGTTTGTGAAAAATATTCCCTAAGACAAAACGATAGCAAGAAATTTGGGTTTGTTTGAAAAAAAAAAATATGATTAAAATTTTATTTGATGTAATTATAAATAGTATATTTTTAGTTAAATAACAGTTCTATACTTCATTTTTTACTTTTAAAATGAAATATATGGTCTTTTGAAAAAATAATAATTATAATAAAATAATAATACTTTAAGATATATAATAAAACAATAAGAGATATTTATTAGTCATACTGAAAACTTTTCGTTTTGTATTCGATATTTTATTTTTCAACTAATAAAATAAAATATTTTCTCTTTTAAATACAAAAAAAGTTTTTTTTTTTTTTTTTGTACAATTTAAATGCGTTACAAAATAATAGCATAATATTAAATGCCCAAATCAAAAGCCTAAATAATACTCAACCGGTCACGGTTTTATCGTGTATCCAAGTTATCTAATTAAGCCACAGGGTATAACGTATCTTTGCTCACGTTTTGTTAACATTTGAGATTTATATAAATCGTAATGTTTAGCAAACAATTCTAAGAACTACTGTACACTGGAACAGCTATATCTGAAATATTTGTTTCACTGATACAAATAACGGTACGTACGTGTACCATCGCCATTGCCGTTAATATAGTGAGTTTAAATAAATAAAAGGTATTAATCTCTTGAAAAATAATGTAAATGAATAAAGATAATAATTATTATTGTTGAAGTCTTATATGTATATTAATTTTTTTATCTGATTAATTCACGGACTTTCTGATAGAACTAAGTTTGTATTTTTCCCAATTTTCGTTCTGAAAAAAAACGTTCTATGCTCGCAATTATATCAAGAAACGTCACGTATTAGACTTTACTTAATAGTTTTTTTTTAATAGTATAAATGAGTTTTGAGTCATACTAATGTACATTTTATTTTTATTTAAAAACATAATTTTGTACTTTCATGTTTCATTTTCATTTTTTCGGTAGATTTGATTGGCTTAAGGCCAAAACACCGATAAATTGAATTAAAGACGAGAACCTATGAACACGGTTTTTATAAGAAGGTTTTCCAAAAAAATAAGTTTTCATAGTTTTATGACCGTTAAAAATCCATCAAATATCGTCGTTATGTCGATAATTTGATTATTATTATTTTTTTTTTTTATATATTCGAATATTATCTTAAATAAACATAATGGACGCATTATAACGAATTCAGAACCGTTTTCAGAATGAAAATTAGATACTACATAGGTGTGTACAACCCTATTAATTTATGAAAATAAAGATCACTGTGACAGTAAGGAACGGCACATAACTTTAAATCAAATTAGACACACATAGTACAAAATATATAATACAATATACACTTTAATAATAGTTCATAGTTGATTAATTATAATATATAGTGTTGAGATGATATTGTCTATTATTGAAATTGTAGACTGAAAGCTTTCGGATCTGGGGAACATTGTGTTGAAATGTATAACGTTTGTATTGAATTATGAAAGCAGACACTATACTGTGTAGTATTATATTAGCAGAAATGACAAACCATATTTGATTACAATTAGTAAGACCGTGTTATTGATACCTACAATTATAATAAAAATTTGAAATTGTGATATTATAGTCTAAAGCTATAATATTTCTTCAATAGTCAAAACTGTTTTACTAATCCAAAAATTGATTGAAAAATGATACTTAATTGTCTATGTGTTTCAGGTTTTAAGTTTTAACAATAGTTAAGTGAGACGTGTGTTTTTTTTTTATTAAAAATGAAAATGTCTATACCTATAATGATAATATTTTAACTGAATTTTAGTGTTGAACGATTGTTCTTAAATTATTTTGATATCTTATTATAACCAATAAAAAGTATGTCATTAACATTACACGGCAACCAATTTTGTTATCTATTTTCCTGTTAAGTTTTTGGGTTTTCGGCCCTTAACTGAAAAAATGATCAAAATTTAAAAAAAACGCATCAAATAAAGTAACCACTTTTCAAACTTTTTATCGCTATAATATTGTGCGTTTGGAGCTTTTTCCGCAAAAATGAAAAAATAAAAACATATTATTGTAAAAACAATAAATTCTTTGCCACTTTAAGAATTTAAAATTTGGAGGCTTTTTTACACTGACTTTTACTTTCCTAAACGATTTGACTATTACTGAAAAACGTAAAAAATAGTTTTATTTGGATTTTGACGGACAAAAAAAAATATTTCATTTGAAAACAATACGCATAGTTTAGAGATTTAGCTTTTTATTATTCAGTACCTTTTAAATGTCATACAATTGCAAATATGACTATAGATAGTATTTACACGGTGTTTTAAAAATCTAATATTTCATCACTGCAAAAGCTCCTTAAATAGACGTTTTAGAGTTTTTGTTTGGTTATAAGTACAAATTTCCAGCAAATGATGATCAGGAGCGGGGAGAAAACGCATCGGTGCATTGATTATTATCATTTAAAACACTTATAAATATGCGAAATTGTCAGTTATCTGTGGTGAGATTTGTTCCAAATTAATTTTTACCGTATACTATATTCATGAACTTGGTTTTATCGATCAGAGACCCACATTGAGTAACTTTTGCATTACCGATGAGCAGACCAACGGTGAAAACGTTGACTAAAAATATCTTGTGCACGTGGTGCATAGAGTGCAGCACGTAATCAGACTAAACGTTATTGTTGTGCGAGTTTAAAGTCAAACGCGAAATAAACATTACAGAAATGTTCATTATTAATTCTGTAATTTTCATTTTTGTTTTCAATGCCGAGGGGATTTTAAGCGTCGATTTTCTGTTACACGTAAATCATGAGAATTTAAAAAGTTTCTGTTTCCAACATTTCGTATCGATATTTATTGCCAAAATAAGGACTTGGCAAACCGATTTGAATTTTTCAAGATCGATATTTTGATCCTGAGATTTTTAATTTAGTCGCCACGCGCTTTTTTCAAGATTCAAAAGTATTAAAAATGTCAAAGCTTTTATGAAATTTTAAATGTAAGATTTCAGTAAATTATATCGAAAATATGGTTTGTAGGACCAAATGTAGACGTCTAGCAGAATCATTCAAATCATCGCATAAACCGGTTAATCGGTGCGTTCGAATAAATAACCGTTTAAATTCGTATGACTTACGTGTAACGGACATAAATATGTTCGAAAAAAATGAAACCTACAATTTTATAACGAACATGTTTGCAATTTATATCGTTCGACAACAAATTCGTATCACGACAACGTCTGATTATGTGCTGCGCTCTATGCACCGCGTGGTACGAAACGTTTTATTCTAGTCAAAGTTTTCACCGTTTGTTAGCTCATCGGTTACGCGAATAACATCAAACGTGGACGCTATTCGGAGGCCTAGAGGGTGCATATCCCTCTGGTTAGTCTTAAGGCTGAAAATTCGTTAAAAAATACACAAAATAGCCTATCTCGAGGGGTGCTCGAAACAAATTAGCCCGTCCCCTAAAAATATGTTCCATATTTTCAATTATTGCGCCTAGCAACTAAATTGTTCAGTACCTAATTAATTGAAGCTTTCAACGGGCGCACGATATAATAGTCTATATAATTTTTAGGCGTTCACTATCACGATTTCATCATTATTGTTTTTAGTTATTTTTTTGACCATCTCGCGGCAGGGTCGTCCACGTATCGTGCTTGTAACGAAAATATTTTGTCGACACACGCGAAATCTCTCTGCGAAAACGGATTCGACGCGCGTTTCGGTATGATAAAACGCAAAAAAAAAAAATACGACGTTTAAAAATAAACGCGAGCGACTCGTACACCTATTTTCATTTTATTTTAGTTTTTTCAAACGCCCAAATAAAAGTTAATGTGACAAAACGCATTAATTATCGTACAACACGGGGCAAAGCGACTATTAATAACGTCGTTTTTCACCATCGTGCGTGAGTTTGATCGTCGTATTACGTGTGTAATAATAATAATAACGTACAATATTCGTTCCTGCGACCGAGTCTGGAGAGAAGTGCCAAGTGACGACGGTGTGAACGATTAACGCAGAGAAGTTCTCTAAAAACAAATACACCGGATTCCGCGATCGGCCTACTCGACAGGCTGCTCAAATGTCATACACAGTTCACTGAAATTACTGCCTTTTATACCATCGAAAATAACTAAAAGAATAATCAATTTTGTTCTCCCCGGGGAAATGTTTTAGTGCGGTTTACGGTAAAAGATATAATATGTCTGTGTTTGATTCTTACGAGTAATAGGTGTTTGTTTCCCTCGTTGTTCAAAAAAAATTCATTATTATTATTTCGTTGATCGTATGACAACGATTTTTTCAAACACAGTATTTTCGTGCGTATTACATTCTGAGTGCCGTATATGTATTGTTTTTTGTTTTCTCCGAGACCACTGTCTGGTAGAAATAGATACTATCGGCGGTCTAAATCGTCATTCCATAAACATGTATGAAAAATGCACCAGCAGATTTATGTGAAACTAATTTTGAATTCCGTTCCGAGTTACGATCGTACTTACAAAACGGCTTTATATTAAGCTTTACAAAATTCGTCCTTTCACGTGTCAAACGGTTTTTTTTTCCGAAAATATTTTCAGTGTCAGCTGGTCGCGTTCTCAGCCGCGCTTAAATAATTATTGGGCGCCGCGTCCACTCGGACATAAAGTTTTCGGCGGAATCGCACACGCGTTATTTGCATTCGAGATTCTCGACGATTCGACACCAAAAGTTTCCGAGGCGCTTTCGAGTTAATATTTTAAAATCACCCAAGGGAGTGTTTATGAAGTTCCGACATCGATAACTTTTTCCTAGGCAAAACCTGCTTATTATTATTATGAGTACACGCGTGTACAGGGTGAACGTTTATCGTCGTAGAACGAATCGCGCGGGAGGAGACCGCCGTCGAGTTTTCGTCCTGCAAACAAATACTTTTTATAATAGTTATACGTTTCGATTATATTGTTTAAAAACGAATCTGTTGGTCGTTTACAGTTTAACTGTATAGTTAATTTAAAAATCGGTTTTCAAATGGTTCTATTTACAATGTCTATATTATAACATATAATTACAACCCGAAGTTTTGCCAGGATTAAAAAGTTATGCAGTTTTTTTACTAGAACTATTCAACGGGTTCATCTCCTGTGCCTAACCGATCTTGGTTTGTTTCGGTTCAAAAATATACCGTTTGCGGTTGTACTACTACGTTGTTAACATCGCAGAACCGAAGTACGCGGTAAACAGTAAATTAATCTACTGTTAAGATTTCAACAAGTTTACAACGTATATAGAAACCGAACAATAAACTTCAAAACGCTTGCCAGAACACAGAGAAAAATATCAAAATTAGGAAATTTTTCATTCTAGGTAGGAGAAACGTTGACGATTTTGGATACATCGTTCGTTCACATGCCGCGTTTAAACTATAGTGCAGATTTTCAACTTGGCTGATCGTGTGACGGTTAATTATGCCGTTAGCCATTAGGACGGCGGCAGCTATCATAGTCGTTGTACATCATAACGACCTACCGAACGATCCGTTTGGCCTCCACGCAATCATTTAGATGAATCCTCGTGTGAATTTCATTCGTATTTGGCAAAACATTAAAATTCACAAAACACTGTAAACACGTTCAACGATTTAAGTGTACACTTTTGAAAACATCTTTTGACAAACGATCGAATACTGTTATTTATCAAATAGTATTCATCCTAAATTTACTGTGTAATTCGCAGCGCGCGTAAACTGTACGAGTGGTCAGTATAGAAAAGCGTTATTAATGGTTTCGTTTTAAATAATAATTGCTCAGTACGACCTGTACAACGGGACGGCGATAAATATTGCGTTCGCCTGTAATTATTTTCGTCACGCGAACAGCGTAAAATTTATGAGTACGCTTGAAAATTAAATTACGATTCGGCCGACCGCGTGTCTCTCTGTATAAGTGAACAAAAAACCGATCTGTACCTATCACGCTATAAGTTTAGAAAAAATTTTTTCCAAAAACCGATGAAACTCGAATCCGATTCGAAGTCGCGTAGCTGATGTTTCTGCAATACACGTTCATAATAATTAACTAGCAAAATATTTGTTTTGTTCGGAAGCTTTGGAATACATTTACTGCGTACCGTTAACGTGAGGTAACGAATCGAATCTAGGTATTTACCTCATCGAAAATCCAGAAATCGTGTAGAGGAGTTCAAACTTGAAATACCAAAATATGCGAAACGACTTAGAGCTAAGTTCGCGGGATCGTAATCATGGTTTGTCACGGATAATATTTTTCTGTCCAAGATGCGACAAAGTCAACTAAAACTCGACGGCTGTCGCGAGATAATATCGTACTGTTTGCAAACTTGATCGATATAATGTGAATAGACTAATGCAAAGTGCGATCGCGCGCCCGTCGTTCAACCGTCAATGGTCAGTTTCGCAATACGATATACACGCGTATTGTGAAATGCTTAAAATATGAGAGTTTTCTGGTGAAAATAAAAGTTTCTCTGTGGTCCAAATGATTGTGTTTTCACTAAAAGTATAAAGTAAACGGCGACTAAATCGGAGTGCAGTTTTGAGAACAGTTCAAAACTTTAGATAAATCATTTTGACCTATCGATAAATATTGTTGTGCACCGTGAATACGTCTTGAACACTCAAAAAACGTATACAGTGAATACAAAAATTTTCGTATTTGTATAGAATGAAAGCTGTTTCTCATTGAATATGCGAATTATCTCACCCGATATATTGCATCTTTCAACGATGTCTTTATTATTAAGAAAGCGTAAAACTACAACGTCAAATCAAAACTATTTCACTGTTTGCACATGATTTATATCGACTATTTAAAAAAATCACATAATTTTAGGTACGGTATTGTTGATCGACTAAAACTATTTGAACTATAATATAGATGTTACGCGTCAATGTTGCTCGGTAGGTTGTTCAAATCGAACCAGACTCTTCTATAACGTCGATACATGTAAAATAAAAACTTAGCTTAAAAAGTGTATATTTGGTTAAATTTTAACTTCAGATGGTGTAGCGAGTATAAGTAGCGATATCGTCCGCGCCGATGGGATTATGGGAACGTTCGGCGTTACGGTTTACTCGCCCCCGCGAACTTTTTAACGGATTGGTAGTTATAAAGGCTCCCCAAACTCAAGAGTCGGAAACTAAACCTGCAGTATTTGTCTTGTCGGTTTCGGGCGTTTTATATTTATTTGTTTCTATCCAGAAGTTTTACGTGCCCGCCTACGTTGTTTTTGATCAAATCAGGCAGTGCAGTATTGCGTTGATAATACGACTCGCAGGTACCTAGTTGGGCAACGTCGACTTCGGATAAACGGTAAGAAATTAATTTTTGTTTTTTTTAAATAACTTATTATTATGGTCTTCTCTAAATCGTTATACTATTTTACTCGTATCATTCGGTTTAATCGTTCTTCAATCACAGCCGAGTCGAAAATTGTATTCTTTTACGGTTGTTGTCACGCAGAGCGTATCGAGACTGCAAATCGTTATTGGATATGTTTAAAATCATTCTAACCCGTTCATGAAAATCGCGAACGCGAAATTTTTGACATCGTTTGACTTCCCCGCTGGCGAGCGCTGGAAAAGCAAATAACACTAAACATCGTTTTAATTTGATTGTTTTAATTTACGAACGCCGCACGTGCGAAAACGACCGTCGTTTTCTTTTCCGAGACATTTGTCGTCGGGTTTAAACGTAATGGCACAATCTTGCAGTATACATAAAAACCCGACTGCTCGGAGCTTTATCCGAGAAAACGGCTCGAGCGTGTGCACGCTGTACAAAAACAACAACAATAATACATTGTACGCCATAAAGTAAGTCGCAAATTAAGGGAAACCTATCGAAGCATTTCGTTTCGACAGATGCGGCGAGTTCGCCGAGAAAATACGGTTCACTAATTGAGAGACTGCGACGACGATGTCAGCGCGACAGTTTTCAATAACCGGGACAAATTAATTAATATAATAATGTATAATGTGTCGCGACGCCGACCAAAGTATCGTAAAAAATATCGTCAACAAATGTTTACCGATTCATATTGTTTTATAGTGGATGGTGTTAGCGGAATGACAAACCTACATTTTTGTGCTATAGACCAACTACATATACAGCTTTTTTTGCCGTCTAAAATCAGTTCCCGTGTAGTTTTCAAAATAGATTCTACTTAGAATAAAAAAAAAACAAATCGTACCTGTATTATAGATGTTGTTCCATACGGCACCTTCTGCTGCTGTTTCTTTTTCTGCACGTTACCAAGCATAAGATGATTTCAAGTTTACCGAGAGTTTCGAAACGTCAATAGTTTTCTAACAATCATAATTTCGTTTCGTCGGAGTTTCAGACTCGAATCGAGTTTCAGTCGTATTCAAATAGCTGGAGCTGAACTAATATTATAATATATAATATTATTATTATTATTATTATTACAATATCCGGGCGTAAGCGAATTTTGTTTTATACTGTTTTCTTTCCGAACGAAATTGCGAATGAAAAACTGTCTTCGTGCGAAACAAAAGTTTCGGATTATACCAATATATATATATTTTGCGGGAAAACTTGTAGAGCTGCGGGAATCCGACGGAATGTCTGGGCGAAGAGAACCGCCATTGATCTTTTTACGGACTCCGACTGCGGTTTTATAATGAAATTTGTACATATTATATTAGTTTTTATCTCGGTTATCAATTTTTCGAGCCGGTTGTGACATACGTAAAATCCATCACTTCGGCTATCAGCGAATTAAATCGTATACGTTTTTGTGTTATTGCAAACTAATAGAACTTTCGCGGTAAATTTTGAAATTTAAATAATCATCAGGCAGGATAAAAACGTTGCGAAGTACTCGTTTGAAGGCTATTATATATAATATGTAGGTACTATTGAAACAAGCACCCAAAAACCAAATATCAATGAATCTATTGTGTATAATAGGACGACACGTAAACTGCACGTACCTATGAACCACAAAAATTTGCAAAAAAAAAAACGCTAGTAATCCCGTTAAGTACTATCTAAACGTACACAGCTGATTTCGATGATAACATTAAAAACAATAGTAACCTGAAACATGTCATCGGCTCTGATGGATAAATTTTGCGTTTGTTTTCCATTTATTTATTTATGTTTTATCGACATCCTGTCATCGGAATGTTATAATCCACGGTTAAGAAAAGACCGAAACGATCAACACGTCATCATTATTCTTAACCGTTATAATATAATGCAGGATTTATTTTTTGTATATTTTAATAGTATGTATTAAGACGTATGTACAATAGTTCAAAAGACCAAGCGAAAAATCAATTATTTATAACATATCATCGGTTAGAATCACTCTAGTCGGTTTTTCACAAGTATATGCTATTTTGTATAATTATTTATTATATTACCATAATATTATTGATATTGAATAGTATAGTCAAAGTTTACACATACAATACGAAACGACTATATAAATATTGTTGTTTTTCGTACAGACTTGAAAAGTTTTTTTAAACACATTTCTTTGTACACGTACGTTTAACTGTATTATACACAAACATAACATAACAATATCAACAAAATTAATAACGATACAATAATTATTATTATTATTATTATGTAAATATAGGTATATAAACGTAGCAATGATTATTATTATAAATAAACAAACGTTAGTAATAATTACTGTTGTTACTATCGTACTATACACGGCTACTATTATTACGTATGTAACGTTATTTTCGTCCAGGTACAAAAAACTTTATCATTATCTAATTTTTACGAAATCGATCGTAACAATACGATACAGTTTTACGCGAAATTTCAGCTAACCGAAAATTTTTTTTTACACAAAACAAAAATGGTATAATCAATAATATAGCAGTGTACACGATATAATGACGAATAATGTACATCATAAACATATATATACACTTAAAGTACCTAATCGTTATATAAATGTTAATAAATTATAATATTATTATTTTAATACTATTTACGAAGGAACAGTTCAAAGTATTGACTAACACAAGTGTTTAGTAGTATAGTGTTTCGGCGAAAAGCATAATAATATTATCGTCAGCATCAAAACGACGCTGATGACTCTTTTTTTTTTTTTGTCGACGATTTCGACGGTACCGTAACGTATGCGTTGTTTCGGTCGTCGTGAAATTTTCGCGAAATATAAAAACAAATAAATACGGAACCGGGTGGTGCCTATTTCAGTCCTAAACACATCGTAGAACAAATACGTATAAAAGAAATTTTTATATTTTATAAAAAAAAAGTATAATACTAGGCAATATTCGTTTTAAACTATTTACATTGTACTGTATACAATATACACGGACAACTATTAAAATATAAACAAATCGGGGCCACTCCAACAATTAATTATTTCTTTATGTACTTTTTAAAGCGTTACACGGCTACTTATGTACACAAACGCATAGTAAGCGAGTAAGAATAAATGCTATAAAAAATCGATGTTTGTTATGTAATGGAGCGATCAACCTGATGTAAAAGATGAAACTATAGTGTTAAACCGTAGCTGAGTTTTTAATGTTTAAAGAGAAATTTATCTGAAATTTAAAACGACCGTTTAACGAAACAACCGGCGCGTACGAATTTAATATTGTTATAATACAATTTCTTTAAAATATATTTCAATCGAATCCGGAATTAATGTTACTATACGTCATTACGCTTGACATTTTTACTTTCATCAAAACAATTTTACTATCAGAAACAAACGGGATTTTCATTAACGTCGTAATGTTCGTTGTCATCAAAACCAAAGGTAAATAGAAAGAATTATTTTCAATTACCTCGGTACGCGCTATTTAATATAGGTAAATTACGTTTGACACTGATTTACATCCCGCGATAATAAATACAAATAATAACGTTACTCGCGAGTTTTTTGGTGTCTTTTTTGGTTTTTTTTTTTGTAATTACTCAAAAAATGTCGTAGATTAACTTTACAGCGAATTCATTAACATTTTCGCTTTTGAAGCTGTATTTTTTTGTTTTTGTAAAAACTGCGAGGTACCGATAAGATTATTCAGTTTATTCAAAAGAAAATTGATGATGATCTACTTAAACGTGTTGATTAAAAACGGAACGAAATAATGATAAAACTTGTTATCTTCTCATTACGCTAATCCAACGGTGAGATCCTTTAAACGCGATATCTAGGTATTTACTGTGTATAATATTAGTACGGTGTGCGCGGTTTATCTGACTTGCGGTTAAAATAAAATTCAAATTGACTTTACAAGACAAACCGAATTCAAATAAAGCGTTGATTGAAATGAAAATGTCGGGAAGAAACGTTTCATAAATGTATTAAATATCCTCTCGTAGAACATAAAAATGATAACAACAACAACCGTGGTGTTTTTTGTATTCGTTTGAAGGATTGTGTTATACGCTTTTTTAATTTGAACAACGAATTCGGTGAAAAACGCGCATTACAATTCACTGCTCCTCCGTCTCGCTTGTACCGCCGACGCGACTCGAGAGAAAATCCAATCGCGCGAGGCGAGTATTTTTTTTTTTCCGCGGTTTTTATAAAAAGGTGGTTGAAATATTTCGTACGCGCCTACAAATATGTGAAAAACGACGGGAATAATAATGTTTCCCGCGCGTAGCGAAAGTGCCTCGTTGGAATTTTTCGGTTATTACGAGCCCGAAAAGGAGTGAAAAATTACAACCGTTTACGGTATCGATCGGACCAGTAAACTCTGCGCGAACCTCGTAAATTACGTTACAAACATAATATGTAACGCCATAATAGTGCATTTTGCGGATTAAACTGTCGGGGAGTTGGAGTGTTATGGGGGAGGGCTTTTTATCATCTTCTTTCTCGTTTCGAGTAACGCGCTCGATCGCGGTAAAACGATTTTCTAGTATTGGTCCAATAATTAATTAAAAAAAACCCGACGAGAATAAAATCACGTAAATTTTTACCGATGATTACTGAAATGCGTTCATTTGAGAATATCATGCACTTACAAGCGGGGACGGTAAAACGTTTCGATTTCAAGTGTTTTAATCGTACAAAATACGTTCAAATCGTAACCGTACACAGTTTGAACGGTTAGTGCCGAGAAACAGAGTTAACGGTACTCATTCGAAACTACACATTATCATATTGAACTGTCGTTTTAAAACGTTTTTTTTTTTACCATCGCGTTAAAACGTTCCGAAAATTATTCCGCGTGAACGCAAACAAACGCGTCACGAAACAAACTCGTCGGGTACAAACGGATTATTGTTATTCCTGTTTTCGTGTTACACCCGCGGTGAAAAGAGTATTAAAAAAAAACAAACAAATTAAAACTCACAATTCAATCGAGCTAAACGCGATCTTACGCGCGCGTTCCGGTTAGGTTTTCCAACTGTATATCGGTGTTTGAAATT
Organism: Hormaphis cornu; assembly: GCA_017140985.1. NCBI lineage: Eukaryota > Metazoa > Arthropoda > Insecta > Hemiptera > Hormaphididae > Hormaphis > Hormaphis cornu. Next base: position 7,557,675 of record CM029364.1, on the reverse strand, counting down.
CGTCCGCGAACACGTCGATTTTCGATTTCGTTCGGATCTCGTCCAACACGGCCGTGCGTCCTATAAATCACCGCACTAACTAAGCGACTACGTCTCTGATTCAAACGAGGTTTAATTTTTATTTACAGCGAGCAGTGTAATCGGTAAAAAAAAAACCATAAAACGCAATAAAAAAAAAAAAATTAACTATTGTTTCCTTCCCGTACGGACGCGACCTGTGTCTCCCTGGGAGTTACTTTTTTTCCCTCTTTCGTCGACGACTTTTGTGAGTAAATATTTTTTTTCAAAACAAACACCGGACGGGTTTACGAGACATTACGACGAACGAGTTTTTTTTTTTAAAAGTCACTTGTACGTTCGTTAAAACATAACCTTCTCTATCGCGGTCGAAAACAAAACACTAAACGCGCACTATTGTTTACACGTTCTATCCGAGGGACGGAAATCGTACGTACACACACGTTTTCGTCTGGTTCAACGAATTCCGGTAAAAATTTTACCACCTGATCTAACGACATGTCTGACGGATCGTGAAAATAACCCGAAATCCAGGAGGTTCGTCGACAGTGCGTTATCGGCGCGTCTGCCGGCAGAAAACTCCCGCGCGGTGACACGAAACAATCGTTGGAAAACCCGCGGGTGGAAAGAACTAGCGAACCACGATTATGATAACACGACGGTCATCCTATATGCACAAAAAACGTCCCGTCTCCTCCCGTTCGGCGCTTCTTCGACCGGCGGGGCAGCAGCTCGGTCGGTGAAAACGTTCTTTTCTTTAAACGTTTTTCCGACAGCGAATCGGATTTTTTCCGAGAAGTCGACAACGAACTTTTAGACGGCGATCTAGCAAGAAACGAACGGTCCGGTTTTCACCGCCGACGGACATCAGGGTTTGATCGCCGGGTCCCCCCACGCCACCCCTTATTTGCCGCGACTCCCTGCGTAACCTACTCAATATTTTACGTGCACGGGGCGATCACCACGGTCGGGACGTCGCGGGCGTCGTACCCGGATGGGTGGAACGGCGGGACGGCTGCGGTGCGGGCGGCCGATCATAAGCTGCTGCCGAACTGGCTGGACCGGCGCCGGTCCCCGCAGTGGTTCATGTACGTCTCGGAGTACACGCTGCGCGTGCGGTCGTCGTACCGGAGGGACGGGCGCCGCGCGTCCAGCGCCTCCAGGTCGGACGGCGGGCTCCGGCACAGGTTGCAGAACGCGCACTGCAGCGTGTTCCTGAACGCCTCCCGGAAGTCCCGGTTGAAGTACGCGTAGATGAGCGGGTTCAGCGTCGAGTTGAAGTATCCGATCCAGAACAGCACGGCCACCACGGACGGCGAAACGTTGCACGCGTCCTCGCACAGCGTCGTGATCACGTACCTGCGCAGGGCAACAAAACACACACACGTTAAGCGCGACGTTTTTCCAACACATAATAACTAATTAGTACCGTGTAGAGTAAAAAAAAATTCAACCGAATTCAAAAGACAAGAGCACTGTAAAGTAAAGTATATAAAAAAAATGTTGTTTTTTCCGTTTGATTATTTTATACTATTCGGTGTTGTGTTTTTTCCTGCTTAATCGATGTGATCGTGTACACACCTATAGAGCTTACGGTGAGCCTTAAAAAAAAAAAAAAATTCCGATTATTTTTTTAGCCGGCTTAAAATCGAAATTTCGCATTTTAAGATATTTCGCGCTAGTCTTGTTAGTCGGAATGGTCTGAAACGCACTACGCGTTGTTTTCGGTCGTCGTCGTTTTAAGATCAATTTTTTTTTTTTTATAAAGGGTGTCACCGCGTCGTCGAGAACCGGATTCCATTTCGTTTTTTAACAACGTCGGGCGCGTTCTGGAATCGTTTTTTTCGAGACAAGATTTCGTTGATACCGACGCGTTTTGTTCGTAACGGAACCGATAGGATTTCCTTCCAAGGTGGACAAATGAAGACGTGTAGAACGCGATCTGACGCGGAATTCCAACGCAGATCTGAGGGCGTGTGTCGTGAGAGGTGCGCCGACGGACTCGCCCGAACAAGGGTTTTAAATCATCTACGAGCGAACGCGATCGCGAACATTCGAAAAGCGTTCGACCGAAAACGGTTCAGCTCGCGGCGCTATCGATCTGAAGGGTCTCGCCCTTGAAACGTTTCGACTGTGTGCGATCGCCTGAATCAATTACGGACGAAAGACCGCGAATTAGCATATTTTAGCGTCGACAGCGAACCAAAAATGGACGGATAACATTTGTATGCGCCGACGTTAACGCCGCGGAATAATGCGTACGAGCCGCGGGGGGAATCGACATAATGAATGAAAAGGTAAATTGGACGACCATCGTGGCTGTTACGTTATAACTAATATTATCTAATTACTGTACCGAACCGACTATTATAACGGTATATCGTGTTGTATGTTCTCGCGAGAACGTTCTGACGTTGATTACCGACGGTAAAGCGAGGGAAAATCTGCACCTAATGAGCTCAACAAATTCCGACTTTTGAAGACGCGAAATACGTGTTATACGCGTAGTACGTATCAAGCTGTGCCCGATAGTACGGGTAAACGGATATTTCATCGATATTGCGATTAATAACGTGGCACTAAACTTTCAAGTACTGACGAGAACACGATCGAGCGATAAAGAACACTAATAGTTTTGATAATACATTGTTGTCGAGTTGTTCCAATGTATGTGTAGTATTATAGGTACCACTCAAAACGCAAACACCGTGTTGTGGAATTTTTTATAACCAACGAAAGTACCGAAAATAGTTTCTTTTCTTTCGCGATTGCCCGACTGGATTCGACCGTAAATTGTAAATCGACGCAGCAATGGTTGAGAGAGAAAAATGTATCTGGAATTTCGGGTATGAATCAATGTGAGACACAAGGAAAAAAGACAAGAACTATCCAATACACTCGCAAAGTGTTTTGGATATTCGGCCAAAAGTAGAAATCAAAAAAAGAAACGTAAAATTTTAAAATCTAACCACAGACATTAAAATACACATATATATATTATTATTTGATAAATTTTGACATTAAAAAACCATTCTGGGTTTGTTATCGTCTAGTTAAGGTAATCGATAATCAAAACGGTCTAGGCGTCCGGATCGTTGAGTCTCGACAGTGTTTGTAATGCTCAAAAAAGTTCATTTCAACGTGAGTGAAAAACCAAAATGAATATAATTGGTTGAGCGTCAGTAACATAAAGCGATAAGTTAGGCTATAATACGAGCGGATAGTACGCGGATTTCAACTAATCGATAATGTAATAATTCGTATTGTATACAACGAGAAATCGATAGAATAAATTTTACGAAAAAGAAAAGTATAATATGGTAAAGATGACTATTATTTTGAACATTATCACGATCGTTTAATATAGTTTCTTTTTTAGCATCACGTTTCTAAAATGAAATAAACTAAATTCGAGCTGAAAAATATGCGAGTATATTATTGTAATTATATTGACAGCTACCATTACGCGAAATCAATAAGTTTATCGATCTGTATAAAACGATAATAAGTTTTCGGGAATTGAAAACGGATTTGGCCGGTCATCGGCGTCTATATACTGTATTGGTGTAGTACTGAAACGAGCGTTGACGATTTATCGTGATGAAAACTAATAATTTCGAACGAAGTTTTCGGTTCAGGTGCTTTGTGTTACTGCAGCTGCAGACAGTGTTTCCATCGAAAATGGGTCAAAAGTTTTTGCGGCATTTAGTGTCATTCCGTTCCACGCACCAGAGTATAAATGCGTAAACATTAACGTTATTTATGTCAACAATTAATTATTACTACGGTGTATAGTACACATATTATACACGACGGTTCACATAAAATCTTCTTTGTTATAACTTACAACAATATTTAAAATTAAATTAATATTTATGTTAATTATAGTGCACCGGACAACAATAAATAGTTAGGTATATCTTTTTGAAATATTCGATCGAGTGTAATTATTACATAATATATTATTGAGTATTTATTTTTTTTTTTCTGTGAGAGTTGAAACATACCGTTTGATCAAACGACGCATCATTAAAACGCATAAAACTGATTAGAATTTGTCGCGGAGTACGACTTTCTCTAAATTTTCATTCCGTTCCCTACATTTTTACGAATCGGGCTGGAAAAAAATTTTAATTTTCAGAAAACTAAGGACAAAAATGTTCCCGGGCAAAAAAATCTCCATATGGGAAATTTAATCCGTTTCTCATCAGTAACAGCGTCCGTATAATGGAATTTTTTTTTTCATAAAAATGTTGTTTAAAATTTGCCAGTACCGCTATAATTCCAGCTTTAAACTTAAATATACCAATATAAATATCTACAGCAAAACAAAAACGAGACCGAATCGGGCCCGTCGCAGTAGAAAGGATTAAAAACCAGAAGATTAAACGTTGAAAAAAATTATACGATTAAAATATTACAAAAAAAAAAAAACATTTAACGATTAAGTTACACAAAAAAGAAAAAAATGATAAAAATAATAAAACCCCATTAATCTCGCGATAACGTTAATTCGGTAATTATTCAATTCGCGTCCGTCCGAAAATTATATACATACACACCGGGAAAACGATGGTATTTTTTTATCTCGTTTCTAAAGAAACATCCAGACTAGTGTTTAAGTAACAATAATACTAATAATAATACTAATAATAATAAAAGTCGCAGCGATACTTTTCTCCGTCGCGGCACTGTAAATAACTAACAAACGGTATTGGTCTTAAGTGCGACTCTACAAGAGTATTGTAAACATTATTAAAAAGATTAAACGTATTTATTCTCGTAGCAATCTCTGTTCCGCCCGAGCGAGCGTTTCAATTCGAACAATATTACGCAAACAAATACCGTACCTACCTGTACTAGGGCACTTATTATTTAACCGTATTATTTCATCAATATTCTTTTATAAAAAGTCGAATGAAAAATGTCTTTTTTTCCCGTGATTACGGCGAGTTCCATGTTCGCATAATCACATGTAGGTATAGCGAGTTTTCAAAACGAGAAACCGGCCAGCAACATGTGTCGACGTTTGAAAAACACGAATGAAAAAATGCCGATCGTATTAGCTGTTGTCGGTTTGGACGAAAAGTGAAAAACAGATCGGACACGAAACGATTAACAATAATAATAATAAAAATGTTTCCGAATGTTCTGTTGTTTCGTTTGCGAGAAATATAACGACGACGCGAGAGTCGAAAATGATTATTTTCACGCGTGGGTCGGAAATATATACGTATTTAAATGTTTTTTTAAAACAGCGTTTGAGAATTTCCGGAACTCCGTTGTGTATTGTAATGAGGGTGAGTAAAGGTCCCGCCGATTTCGTGTTACGGTCGAGAGAATAATTTTGCGAGACCTTCTGGGACCGCCTTTTCGTTTCTTTTGTGCGAACCCCGCGCGTTTCAGGTGTACTCCAATAACAATAATAATAATAATAAAAACGACAAAAATACAATTAACACGAACAATCACGGCCCCGAACTAAACAAACAATTGTCATTGCAGTCGTCATAACAACTTAAAACGTTCCGAAGAATAATCGTCGCAAAGTCGCGAGATCGTGCACGATAAAAATAATTGTAAATATATTATGACGGTTCGGACGTAAACGAAACAAAAACTCGATGCCGTTTTTCCCATTTTCCTTTATATTTTATTTAAGCGATAACCATTCATGACGCCCACGTATGCCGTTGAATTAGTCAACTGGCTTGTTTGACTCTCTCAGTTTGTTTTACAAATAGTCAAACAAGTGGTTTTAAAATTAAATTTTGTACGAACAATTCGGTTTGTAATTTTGGACACTTAAAAAAAAAGGAAACAAAGAAACTCCAACGAAAACCGTACAAGATTCCTCGGGTTATGTACGTACGAGACATTCTCTCAAATGATTAGAAAATGTACAGGTAAAGTACAACTATAATAAAATTCACGTATCCGCTCAAACACAATATTTGACCATCCTAAATGTAAAAAATACAAACGAACCGAAAAACAATCCATCAAAAGTTGGAATCATTGATCAAACTGTGATTTAAAAAAAAAAAAATCAAAACCATGATGTAAAAATACAAAATCTTAGAATAATTTGGAATAAAATCTACTTGACAACATACTTTTCAAATACAATGACATCAAAGTGCATCACGTTCATATTTATGATTTTAAGTATATATACATTATACATATATAAAAATGGTCGTTGGCTTTAACAGAAATGAAACATAAAATTCTCTAGTATCGACATAATATAATATACACTCAGAAAAATGTATTTTAAAGCGTTCATTCGGTTATCGAACGGACAAAATAACAAAACCTACTGCAGATAATGTAATGGCCTTTGGGATGAGACTTTTTTTCTTTCATTATTTGTTATTTTGTGTTTGTGTATTTTAGATCATTAAAAAGAGTTAAAAATGGTGGTCGTCTACGTTGCATTACAACAACTATCAGAACTAGGTTATTGCGTTTTTTAAATGTAAAATTTCAAAAATATAAACGTGATTTTTTAATTAATACGGTTTATGCACGATGTGAGATAAGAAAATTTCTCCAAGGCACTTTAATTTTGACTGATACGGTATGAACACCTAAATAATCGAAAATTATTTTTCACAAAAATTATAAACAATAGTCATAGTGTAAGAATAAGTAGACTTATTACATATCCATTTGAATATCCAAATAAATGGAATACTTTTACAGAATAGATTGAATTTGTTTGAACTCTCTTATACTTCTATGTACTTTTATAGTTAAAAAAAAAAAACACATTTTACATCAACTGTCTTGCCATCACGGGCGAAATAACTTGCAAAAGCAATATTCAAAATTCGGAGCTTCAAAAGCTGACAGGCATGAACAATATGACTGTCCATCAGACAAAATGATCTATTAGCACAAAAAGTAATATGAAACATCGTGTTGCAAAATTGTGCTAAGAAAATGTAAAATTTGAAATAATATCAAAAATCAGGCATACATGAACTATCACATGCAGAGAGTTCAACGAAGAATTTTAAAGAAAGCCGTTAAACGATCTTCAAATAATCAAATAAAACCAGAGAAAAAAAAAACCAAAATTTTTGGTGAGAATTTCACAACACATTTATCGAAGGCCATTTATGAAGAGATCAACGCCAGACAGTATTTTTACGTTCTTTTCTTATACGCGTCAAACATAAATTCATTAACGAGTTATAGTGATTTGATTTGATTTTACCTGGACCGTAAAAGAACACATAGCGTAAAAAAATTCATTTACAAACAGTTACCAGCAGGTTAAATCAAAAAGTAATAAATTATAAAGACCTGCAGCAGTATTTACCATCCGTTTTATTCATAAAATCAATAAAATTAAACAGTTTTACTGAGTTTACGGTGGTTGTTAATTGGAATCGTGATTTGTTTATTCGTCGCGTAATTTCGTTTGGAACGTATTTAAAACCGTAGACAAACAATAAGTGGCGACGTCAGTTAAAGACATCATTCAAGTGAGTTGATGAAGAGCCGATCGTAACTGAATTATATAATTTACAAATTGACGACAACAATAATTGAAACGACAAACAATAATTAGCGGAGTAAACTCGTTAAAAACAAAATTATATCCATCCATTGTTCCACACTATACACCGACAATAATCAACAAACCTCGTTATAACGTTATTGAATTGTCAAAAAGTAACAGTTATAGTTATCGAAAGCGAGTTTCCGTTGATTTTGTTACAAATTACAAGAGCCTACAGCTTACACACGTAATGTAGACACTAATCATTACAGCTCTATACTTGATTTTATGAAACACTAAAAAAATTTAATGAACATTTTTCTTCTTTATTAAAATTGTTATTTTTTATTAAAAAAATGATTTATCTTGGCAACTTAAACAATTGACGAGATCCTAGAATTTTCGGACAGAGCTTTGGCAATCATGACATTTGCCAAAGCATCGAATTTACAAGAAAATAGTACATATAGAGTTTGTACAAAAAAATAATACGTCATAATATTTTAGTCATTAAAAAAATTATAAACGAATGCCAAACGCTATCATGGTCTGGCGGCAAACTATAACTTGTCGGCATCATGTTTTTGCTTCAAGCAGTATAAAATACGAATGGAAAAACATTTTACAAAAAAAAAGACGTAGGTTTAGGACCATAGGGGATCGAGTATTATTCCAGAAGCCGAAACTGTAAAATACATAAAAAAAAAAACATTTAGTACCTATTTTAAATAAAAATAGGTTAAAAAATGATTTGAAAAATACAGAGGTGATTTGTCTTCATAAAAAATATTCAGAATTCGAAAAACTCATTTAAATACTGTAAATTCATAGTGATTCAAAAACCTCTTACCTCTAAGGACTGTCACAAAAATGCTTGTAAAATTATTTATTTTTGTAGAAAATGAATTAAAACATATATATATATATATATAATATCTTTAAAACGACATGTCTCGGCGATTAAAGATACTTACCACAGAAAAAAGGGCAGCCAGCAGACGATAAACGTGCCCATGATGATGCCCAGCGTCCTGGCCGCCTTGTGCTCGCGCTTCATCTTGATGAAGTTCCTGTTGTCCCGCGACGGCGTCGAGTGGTGATGGTGATCGTTGGGCGCCAGCGTGGTCCGGGACGACGACCCGTTGGCCGCGCCGTTGGACCGCAGCTGGTTCTCGGCCATCTCCCGCTCGTAGTTCATCTGGTGGCCGCAGCTGATCCGCGCGTGGATCTGCTTCTCCTGGCGGTTCGCCTCTTTGAATATCGCGTGGTACGTGAACAGCATGATCGTGCACGGTATCCAAAACGATATGGACGACGAGACGATCGCGTAGACTTTGTTAACCTGCAGTGAAACGAACAAATTATATTCGATAACGTTTTACGAATTCTTGCAGGTGGATTGCGCGTTGAATGTGGATCATTTTAGATTTGGGATAGTTCGGTCTCTCAAATATCTCGGCACGTGAAAAATGATGTCACCAAAGAATCAGCCGCGAGAGTCCATGCGGAAAATAAGACTCATTATTGACTGGTGAAACTGTCAAGGTCATTCAATCTGCCAGAGGGATAAAGAAACGATCGTATACGGTTTTGAACAATTTTCAAATGACAATCGTCCGTCCGGTCATCTGATTTCTACGTTTTCGTTGAGTTATTCATTAATAAATAAAAATTGTGAAAATGCCCCGCGATGTGGCGAACCTTCACTCCAAATAAGTTTTTATAATTTATTTCGGTTCACGCGTTAGGGACGTACAATGATGGAACTTGCCACGCAGGTTTTACAGTATATAAATTACAGAAGGACCGGAGAAGCGTCGACGGGAAATTTTGAGCAACAATTCGGACATTTGAAATGACGCGCGTTTATAAAAAATGCAATAATTTTTAACCGATTTCAATGTGCGGTTCTACTGCCTTTTTTTTTTATTTTTGTACAGTTTGAGTGATCCGTCGTGGATGTGACACTCGAATCTACGTTTAAACGGTGATTCAACGAGTTTCGTTGAGTTTACAATATACTTGTAACAATACGTGGTGTTACAATACTAATTTCAAATGTTATTCCTTATGCGGTCGGGTCATTCGAGAAATGACCAGAAAAAAACAAAAAGGTTTATTTAAACTCGCTAGCGACGAGTTAATTGTTTTAAATAACGAATCGAGTTGAAAGCTTACTGTGAAAAAACACACAATAAAACGGTTTGTATCTTTGTATTGACGAATCCACAATCCGTGTTTTCGACCGAGGGCGGACGAACTAAATAAGTTTTATGATTACCTAATGGAAAAGGTATGCTTTCGATTCGGGCTTTCGTCTCCAATTTTGTTTAACGCTTTTTACACAACAGTTAAAAGAGCAAGTCGTAGAGATAGGTTTATCGATTTCGATTTGAACAATGTTTATCGCGTCCCGCGCGTCATAATTATTATAATGTGTTTTTTTTTTTTAATGCGCCCGTGTTCGCCCGGCAATCTTTAAATCCGATAAGCAAACAAACGAGTCAACAACGGGCGTTTCGAGTGGAAACTTCTTTACCGTTTAATTTGTTTTTTTTCATTATAACTACTTGTACATTAAGACCATTGACGTTAACCTCTATGTTCGGGAATCTACTCAACCGACGACCGACTCGAGTATGACGTATAATTTTACGTCGTCTCCGGAACGTGGGAAAATTCAACGGATTGATAAAACAACACGGAGACGATGCGAAAAAAAAATAAGACCCCCGTAAAGACGAATCGCGCCCCGTACTGGCTTTGCAGAGAAAATAAAAACATTTCGAAAAAAAAAAAGTTTCGCGTTTACGGGGATAAAACGAATCGAAGAAGAAGTGAAAAACAACAACGCGACGGCGAACGGTTCAAACTAAATCTTCTTCCTGGCGGAATGAAATATCGCGCCGGGGCGGAAAAAATTCGCTTTATAACGAGCTCGCGGCGCGAAAAACGTCGGAGATTGACCTGCTGGGTGGGTACCCGAACGCTTTTTGATTGGTCTTTTATTTTTTTATTCTTTTTCATTTCATTTTACGACCGTACATTTTTTTTTTTATTTCGCTTCAAATACGTAAAAGTCGCGAAACGGTGCGGAACCGTACACACACACACATTAATTTGCGCGACGACGTCGCGACGATAAAACGTACCTACGATAGTTTTCTAACGCGAAACGTAATGAAATGCGAATCAAAAGCGTAATCATCGCGCCAGAATGAACTGACGCGATTTCGGCGACGTCGTACAAAATATAACATCATGTTGGCCGTCACGCGTTTGACGGTGGCACAATATTTGCGTTTGTTTCACTCTCGACAAATATTGCAACAGTGTATTCCGAGTGCTTCCTTCAGCGAGTGTCGCGCAACGTCTTAATAGCGAGGTGTGAAACGAACTGCGAACATCGCGTATAATGTATCCGCGTAGTCTTTCCCGGCGATGTGTTGCCGTGTAAAATCGGAAAATGAAATTAAAATTCTCGAGAAACGGCGGCTGCGCGAAGAAGGCATACGACAAGACGGGGAGGTAAAAAAATTCCGTTGTTCGACGCGAGACGTAAGCGAAAAACAAATGAAAATCGTAACGAATTTTCAACAGCCGCGTCGTGCCAACACCTAAAGTTATCGAGAAAGAGATATCGTTTGAATGATAACAGCAATACGAAATCAAACCGTATAACACATATTGTGCGCATACAGACTAAGTAGTATGTTGGTAAAACGTTTCGACTCGTTAAGTATACAACATTGACAGTCGCAGGTTTAGTATCGACGTTTGATGAAAACGATAGTAATTTCTATCAAGAATATGGTATACCTTCCTCAGAGCCTAAAGTATACACTGCAGCAGCGGAAATATTCCTCGAATAACGCAAACGTTTGCCGATTCGACCGAGACAAAGTCGGTCGCGGTTCTCAAAAGACCCGTAACACCCCTGAAAACTTCATCGCCCCGAACCCTAATAAAAAGACCTGTTTCACTGGAAACCAAAGAATTCGGGTTAACCCGAACGAATATGTTCTCAAGCGTCGACGCGAAACGTTAAGTTTTAAGCAATGCGCCAAACTCTACCGGGCTCGTTGATTTTATTGTAAAAAGTAACGAAAACGCGTAAAAATACCCCTGGCCGATTTGCGCACACGATTACCATAAGAAATAATACGCCATTCAATATAACACAGGGCGATATTATTTTTTGGGACGATATGCTCTCAATGTTGGCTCCACCGATTGCAGATGTGTACGCCGAAAGAAAACAACATTACGGAACACTATAAAACACCCGTATTTACACGAATAAAACGGTTTCGACACACCCGAATATAATAATAATGTTCAAACACCCGACTGACCGAAAATCCGAATAAATTATTTGGAGATCTTGGAAAAAATGCGAACCCTCTGGAAAACCATTAAACGGCTGAATACGACGAAAACCGTCGATTGTCTTCAATCCAGTCCACCACCACAAACATTTTTAATGTAAACCAACATTGTTTTCGTCTTTAGCACGTGTACGTTTTTGGTATTTTAAAATCATCCTCGGGTTTTCGCGACGACGCGATCCACCGTCCCTTTTTGTCTCGTATGCTGCGAATAATAAACAAACAAAAAGTCCAGCATCGACTTTGCGGAATATTCTTTTTCGTCGCACAGCAGCTAGCTTTTCTCAACGGCAATTAGTGTTTTTTATTTCACGCGATCGAAACGGCAAACAAAAGAATATTTAAAAAAAAAAACAAAGGAAACGTGTCGCGAAAACGTTTCCAGCGATTTCGTCCGTTTCGGGACGTTTTTCGAGACGCGTTTAACGTCTTTTGTCCGCAGTATTCTGCGATTTCAACGGCATAATAATGATAATATACGTCTGCACCGCATGGCCGGATGATAATATCAGTTTCGAACGGTATAAATTAATATTATACAGACTGTAAAACTTTGTTCCGTTCGTTTATTTTGTCGGTGACAGCGCGGTTATAGCTTACGGCCGATGTGTGAACAGTGTACACATTTTCGTCCGTCAAAAAGGCGAACGTTCAGAGTCGTCTACCGCGGTGGTGAAAAGGGTCGGTCGGAGGCTGCGTGACACTAATCTCGTCGACAAACTATTTTAAACGGTCTCGTATACACTTATAACGTACAAAAAGCGATACCCTCCGTCGCGGGTTCGATAGTTTCGTCGTGGCTGTATAATATCACGATGACAAAACAAATTTTGTCGTCAAATCGTCGTATAATGTAGCGCGGTCTTACGCGCAGAACGTCCGCCCCGTAGACTATACGATTTTCGCAAGACGAATTATTATCGGCTGACGATTCGTAGGCTCTACTAACTTTGTTATACCGTTTATAGGTTTATCCGGCGAGTAAAGTGTACCGCGGACGAAAAACGTCAACTGATTCGTCTTCATTAAGCGGACACCACGCGATATACTATACTCGTGATAATGCGCCGAGTCCTATGGCGTGCACGTCATCGCGGAGACGTAAGGTCGGAGGAAAACTTTGCAGTCGCCATATTTCGCCGCCGGTCGCGAACGGTTCCGACGAGACCGCCACGACTAAACTCCCGAGCGTCGTAGAATAACTGATCTGTCGACTGTTTTTACATTTTTTATTCACTCGCGTCACTATAATCAATTTTTATTGCGGTGTTTTAAAAACAGTTTTTACCTACGGCTGTACAATGTTATCGCGCGAACACTCGGTTTTTGGAGCGCAAGAGCAGCTGACAGGGGGGAGGACCGCGTGTCTGACAAAAGAAAGAAGAGAATAATTAACATATCGTACTGACCACCCAGTCGCAGTCGTCGGGATGTTCGATCCGGTGCTTGAGGTACTTCTCCGTGGTGTACCAGCCGAAGAATATGGGCACGAACGCGATGATGCCGGGCGCCACCCACGTGACGAGCAGCAGGAACGCGACGAGCCGCTTGGTGACCAGCACCGGGTACTTGAGCGGCTTGACGATCGCGTAGTACCTGTCCACGCTGATGCAGCACAGGTGCAGTATGGACGCGGTGCTGAAGTACACGTCGCTGCTGTTCCACACGTCGCACATGAAGTGGCCGAATATCCACCGGCCGCTGATCAGCTTGCTCGCGTTGAACGTCATCACCACGATGGCCACCAGCATGTCGGCGAACGCGAGCGACACGACGAAGTAGTTGGTGATGACCCGGAGCCGCGGGTGCCGTCCCACGGCCACGATCACCAGCAGGTTGCCGCCGATCGACGTCAGTATTATGACGGCCATGATCGACGTCTTCAGCGCCACCGACACGTAGTCGGACCAGTCCATCTCGTCGGCCGCGCCGCCGCTACCGCCACTGCCACCGGTCACCTGCGGACACGCGCGCGCGATGTCTGTATGAAACACGGGTGTCATCGACAAAATCGGTGGCATTTTAAGGGAAGTAGGTACGAGTAAAACCCCTCGGCTGTTTACCGATTTCGTAGCGATTACGGTTTGAAATGGAAGTTACGATAATTTACGATGTTTTCCGATAAAGTTGCGCGGTGAACGCGACGACGCGATTTGAAAATCGGCGAAACGGGCGCCGTTTAAGATAAAAAAAAAAAATACTCCCACGACGAGCGGTTAGATCGGAAAATTAATCCTACCGAATCACATTTTTTAGGTGGTTTTGACGTAGAAAATTTGACGAGAGAGAGAGCGACGCGCTTTGGCCCAACAACAAAATTGATTATTTTTCTACGAAGCATTGACGAAAACCCTAAAGTTGACGCGAACGTATGATAAAAAAAAAATAGACGGACAGCATCGCTATCTATCGTCGCGCCTGTGCGAGCAACACAAGACCACTGATAGTTTGGAAACACTTGCAAACTTTGCGTCTTAACAATGTGCCACACCCGTTCGGACGATGAAAAGTCGAGCAAAGAGGTTTAAAAACGGCCGTATAAAAATGGAAAAATGTACCGTTTTCAATGCTTAATCCGCGGAATCGGCAAAGCGAAACGTTCGTTCCAAAACCGCACAGTTAAAAACAGGCTTCCGCGGGACGAATTCCCGAAACCTTTTTACGAATCGAGTTTCGCAATAATATAATATTCGTAAGATATGTACACTTTGTCGTTTGTTTTCGTCGCTATGCAAAGGGTTAGTTGTCGGTTTTTAGTATGCGGCGACCGTAACGTCTGTGGGGGCGGATGAAAGGCGAAATAAAACCACGAATTCGTCGACTTTGAACACCTCGGGAAAATTATCGTCGTCGCAATGATTGCGACAAAAAAATTCTAAAAGAAAACGTAAAGAATCTAAAAGTCCCGGTGGTTTGAAAAGAAGAGCATTATTTTTTTTTTTTGGTTGGTTTTGTATTTGAACGATTGATTAAAATGTTTTCCGGCGCGACGGTAAAACCGATTGCAATAAGCATATGTAATTGCTTTGAAAACTCAAATTGTATAAAATGTACAATGAACGTCGAGGGGAAAACGTACAGTGAATTTAACAATACGAATTGTTTCGATTTACCCGTATCGGACGCGGTTATTCCTCCTTTCAAATTACAACGGGTTAATCAACGAATTTTATTGAAAAAAAAAAAACTTTCAAAAGCACGCCATGTACGTTTTGCGCTGTACTACATAAAAGGAGAACTCTGTTCCGGGTGCAGAGGAATCGACGCACGGCCGGAACAGCCGGGTCCGGAAATTTCGCGCGGAGGCTCCTGCGTACGACGAGCACGGGTCGTTCCTTCGCCTAGAGTGTTTTTTTCATCCCCAACCCAATTTAGGTGGCGAAACGGAGTTTTCAGATTCGCGTAAACCGTGCGCTCGCTTTTTAAATTTCGTCTTGGAACCGATCCGACTGAACGCTGGCCGTGGACGGCTGGTACAGGTTTATAAGGATTTTAATGTTAGCTTTTCGGCGGTCACAGCGACCGTGGCTACGACCGTAAGCAGGCAGGTAGGTCGGTAGGTGTACCTGTTGTCCCGTTGGGTCGGTCCCGTTGTCCATGACGCCTAGACCGTACAGGGCGTCCCGCGGACCGAGCGCGATGGACGACGCGGCCGTGCGGTTGTACAGGCCGTCCCCGTGCAGCTCCATGATGACCACCGCCGCGGCGGTGTGGCACGCGCGGTCGTCCCGGTCGATAGCTGCTGCACCGCGGTGCTGACGGCGCCGGCGAGTTTAAAGTTCCGGCCGAACGTCCGCTCCACCATTCCGGCCCCGCGGACGACAGAGTCCCCCGGGGGCGCTGTCGAACGTTTTGCGACGGACCCGGCACACGGCGAGTGCTGTGCTCGGACCGTTTCGAAACGACCTGAAAACAGAACACCCGCATCACTCATCCGTGGTACGACATCACGGTATCGCGTTTCGGTGAGATACGGCGAGACGAGCAAAAAAAAATCGGCGGTACATTGTTTTGGGGTGCGCGAGGGGGAGTTTGACTGTTTGGCGGCGCGACGGTTCGCGGAACGGCCTGTCTCGCCGTACTCGTCGGGTATAACAGGAACTCGGTACGCTGCGATTGTGCGTCGCACCCGAACGGACGACCCCGCGATACCTGTACGGTGTGTATACGTAAAAAGCAAATTTAATATCAGCTGTGTTTTAAAAACTACCCGTAAACGCCGTTTAGAAAACACCACTGTACCGGACGACGTCTACGCCGAAAACCTCGAGTTTATTATACTACTTAAGTTCCGTCAATTTTTTTTTGTTAACGTAACGCTACTTTTTCTACGACGTACTAAAGATCGACACACTCGCCACCGGGGGGGTTTCGAGTCTCAGTTTTCTGAACGAAACCCGCGGAAAACATTAAAAATCGTTCCGAATAACGAACGAACATTCAACGTGTTCGAACGGAATTCTCTGATTTTTCTGCGCTACAAAGCGAATCGATCGAGCCATTCGAAAACGCACCGACAGAACTCGGCGACGTTACGATTTTCGTCGCGTACGATTTACACGGAAAACAATCAAAAAATATTTACATTTTAAAACAGCGCGTTAAGTATGAATAATTACTCTACGATCTCGGGTGCAAAACCCTCTGTTCACAGACGTTTATACTTTTTGACTGTTTTTTGCGGCGCCCGAATAACAACGATTCAAACTGCAAGATGTTTTTACTATCGAGTGCGTATCGAGATGAACGAGGATTTCTACACTGCGCGTTTTAACGCTGACACGGGCACGGATAGCGTTCTTTTAGATCCAGTTTTTTTTTTTCTAAAATATTGTGTTTAGAAAAATTTTCATCATACGGTCGAGTCAACTTTAGGGTTTTTGATTCAACGATAGAAAATTAATTTACTTTATTTTTGGGTCAGACTTAGCCGCTTAGTTGGCGAAACTGTATTGTAATCTAGCGGCGTATTTCTACAACTTGGTCAAACCACCGATAAAATGTAATTCGGCAGAATCCGTTTTCCGTGTTAACCACTCAACGCGTTTCAATATATTTTTTTTCGGATACATGTAATCATCTTCAAGGTTTTGTCTATTTTTAAATAATTATGTCATGCCGTATACAGCACTTTAAAATATGAAGAAAATATCGTAACTTTCTAAGACTCTAGTTTGAAATTGTTGACTAATCGCTGATTCGCAAAATCGGGAAAACGTGCTGCCCGGGGGAGGTTTTACTCTTTCAAGCAGAAAAGAAAAAATTTCGGTCTACTGTGTGCGTCGAGACGACCAACAAAATTCGTGTCGTCTTGTTGATGATAGTGTTTGAGGTATTCGAAATTCTTGTATGTTCCGTATTGAAAATTGGAATATTTTGCTCACTCCCGCTGGCGTTCTCAACATAATACCCGCGTTTAATTAAACGTCCGCTCGCTAACCGGTACGAGCTCTATGTATTATTATTATTATTTATCATCGGATCCTCGCGAATTCCTACGCCATCACTTTATTGTTCTACACGTATATACACATACCTATTGCTATTGAACGAGGCCAGAAAATAAGAAGTCGTTGAGAACATTTTTAAAACTTTTAACGGTGTACACATATATTGTATACGACAACGCCGAAGTTATTGGTTTCGCGTCGATGTGCTTTTTATTTAGTTTTTCTGCCCTTTTTTTTCTTCACTTTCTTCCCGCGAAAATGCTTTTAGGCAACGGCTGCGAACACTTCCGTTCGAGCTGATCGATTGGAAAATATCCCGCCGATATTATAAATATTCCGCCGTCGGGTTTGCCGAAATTATCGATTCGATATTTTTGCGTTATTTCGGATGTTCCGCGGGCGAAGCGAATACGAGCGTGTACACGTTACTTTTATACAACGGACGTTTACAGCTATTGTGTTTTCGTATTTTCAAAAGATTTTTAGAGGGGAAAAGTACATTTCTACTTCTGTAGTTTCGTACGCCAGTTTCCGGTAAAAATTTCACGTTTTACAAACGCTTCTTTTGCAGAATTCATTCGCGCAGAGCCGAATCGAACGGATACTCGCTGTTTAGGCATAATCCAATTCCGGAGCTCCCTAGAAAATTATATTTTCCCCGGTAGCGGTTCTACTTTTATTACGTTACTGCTGCAGTGTTCGTGGTATAGTCATAATAGACTGCAGTCGTATAAAGACAAATAACCAATTGCCTTCAGGGATCGGCAATAAAGTCGCACTCCGACAATAATATGATATACGGTCCGTAGCAAAGTTTCACGAGCCGGTCGGGATTATACATTTTTTTCATTCGTTTTGTCTTGAAACCAATCAATCTTGGAAAACTAGCTCACGTAGCAGAGGTCTGCTGCAGCTTGAACGTTGAAGTATATATTTTCCGACGGTAATAAGAATACGTTTCTGCATTATCGTCTAGACCGGAAACGATTCAACAGCGAAAGCATAAAACCGAGCAGTAATAACGTAGGTACCGATATCGAACACAAGTCAAATTGAAGCTACAGAATGTTTCAGATGGAAGTTTTTGACATACTACGTACAACAACCGTTCTCCGAATTCTTTATTAAGGTCCGAAACATTAGAAAACGCACTACAGACGGTAAGAGTGCGTATATATTTTACAAGCTATGTCGTACCAATAGATTGTTTTGAGAAAAAAAAAACCGTCGAATAGAAGTATAATATCACCGAGAAATCGGAATCACGGCCCGTTTATAAAATAACCGCACGAGAATATAAATCTGCACACTTATTATTTGGTCACTCGGAAGCAGCGAGTGTCGCGCGATATCGATTCGGTCGGCGGAACGTTTCCGAGCAGACCGTTTCTTCCTCCGTCAACACACGTCCGCGGCGGCCTCGTCGAGGATTGACGTTTGTTTGTATATTTTTCGACGGGCGCGCTCTCGAACGTATTATTATTTTTACTTAAAATTTCTTTACTGTGTTTTTTCTAAATTTTTATCGCCGGTTTCGGTTGACTGGTAAGAAACAGCCGGGAAAACCAGAAGAAAAGTCTTCTCCTTCGCCTACAAATTTTTATTTTACTGCCACTCGAAATCATAATAAAACAAATATTATTGATGGTGATCCGTGCATTTCGATCAGTGGTCCGGACGAATCGAATACGTGAATAACGCGTGTTTTGTACGGTTTTGAAGGCTTTGAAGGGTTTCGATAAAGTCGCGCGAGTGCAGTTTTCGACTAGAGTAATTTTCACTTTTCCGTAATCGATCATTTATCAAAGCGATTGAATGAGGAAACGTTCCAGAAGAGTGAATGACCAAATTTAATGATACATCGTTTTCTATGGATTGAATAAAGTTAGTTTTTTGATTTAGAGTACCTGACACGTAGCACGTACATAAACGATTATCATTCAAGATCGTCAAAGCCGGCTAATCGAGTAACGTACTTTGCAGTCTGTAAAGTATGATCATTGTGGCATCTGATGGTACACAGTTATAGTGACTTTGATCAGAAACGAATACTATTACTGTTGTATTGGACGAGTACGGAGAACTCGCGTTTGTATAATATATTGCGTTTACGATGGTCGATCAATGAACGTAAGGTTTCCGCCACCACACGGCTGGATTATGCGACGAAACTCGCAATGGACGGCGCTTTAACAAGATGATAATAAACAAATTAAAATTAAATTACGATAGTACGAATAGTGGGTCGCTTTTTGTCGTCGTTTTCAGTTATGCGTATAGTGTTTACAGTGTACATTTTATTAATTGTGAGATAAATAATTGCGCGTGACAAAAACGAAACGATTCTGAGCGTCCTCATATCCAGCGAGTCGAACGGCAACGGATATTAATTAAAACGTGTCAAAATTCTACATTTAGTTCTTGTTTAGAATAACAATCAAACGCGTACTCCGCTAATTCTCGTCATATATATTATGTAAACTACGAAGACTGTTACGAACGAGTAGGTGTATACAATATACAGCTGTTTGTTTACGAACGAATAGATATTTAGACCGGGATAGGGTATTTTTTTTGTAGACCTGCTGCCATGATATTAATGTCAAGGAAAAATAAAAATCCTATCAATCTAGGCGTATACGAAAAACATCCAACATTATTATTATTAATAACACTAAAAAAATACTATTTGTTTAAAATACAGTACACTAACGACATTCCATTAATTCAAAACGCAGTAGGTATTTAAAATATGGTTATGACATTTTGCGGTCGGATCATAACGTTTTATAATGTCCCGTCAAGTCAAAAGATGATCGACGACTGCAATAATGGTCATTATCCGGTCTCTATATTATAAAATTTTTTTTTTGCGATCTTGAATTTCATAAAATATCTAAACCTATTATATTTTTAATCTCATAATACGATCGCACTCCTATCGTATACAACTGGAATTTGAAAAAAAAATCTTGGAATAAATTCAGACTAAATATATAATATTATAAATAAACAATAATTGTATAGACTATAGTAAAAATATAGGAGTTTAAGCCCATTAAAGTTCTGAACTCAATCTCAAAAATAAATAACCAAAAATTATTATTTTTATTCGATGGTTTGTATGTTTATAGTATATTACAACGTACTGTATTGTAAACAATTATTACTGTTGGAGTAGGATTCCTCAAAAAGAACCATTTTTGCGTTAAAATAATTATTATCGTGATGAAAACTAAGCACCTTAATTAACATTATCCAACCGTCATTGTGAAAATAATATTATACCATGTATGGTGTAAGAACAACAATATTATGTGTAATGTTTAATTAATTTTAACTTTTGAGCACTTGATACTTAAACGTAACATAATTAAAAAGTTTATCATGATATCACGTTATGAACATATTGTACAGGATATTACCGAAAGTAAAACCGCGTCGTGTAATGCATATTATTACGTTACCTTATCAAAGTACGATATAACGAACGAAGATGAAATTATTTAATGGCACACATATTTTGAAACCTCGATAAAAGTATAAGATGCACGCACGCTTTATATACTTGAACAAGGTATTAAAAACTTTATTCAATTTTTTTTCTGCCCAACAAACAAACACAATTATTAGACGGAGAAAAAAGTATATCAACTCGTATACTGATATAGACGCACTTTCTTTGTGAAATAACAATAAGAATAAACGTGACACTTGTGTATTTTCAATATTCTATCGATTATACGATTATTGTAGCAAATGAAATTATTGAAGGGAAATTTCGGAGTGTCTGTAAAAATTATCATCGTCTGCGGATTTTACTCGTTCATATAGTTTACATTAATCAACGCGAATCTCAATTTTATAAAACGTTTTGTCGAAAAAAACAACGTGAAAACGTTCGTTCAGTTTTCTAGATCTATTAGTCTAACATTCATATGTATATTTTATTTTATAATTTTTTTTATATTACGACGCGTTAATGTAGTCGAAACGAATTCTATCAAATAAATTGAATGCGAGATGATGATGCTGATAACGAAAAAGTAAAAAAAAAATAAAATAAAATACAGTGCAGTCGTAAACGAGCAGAACGATAATTTATCTCCGTCACGTTTGTATCGTTTTCTGTCCGAGAATTAGAGTTGCGAAAAATAAAAAATATTTTTCGACATACCTATTTACTGCGTAAATAATTTGAATAGTAAATAATTTAGAAATAAAATAAATATTGAGTTTTTAAATTACTTTAACAACTATTTATACTTTGCGTGCATTAGAAAAAATGCTGTCACTTATTATAGTCAAGTATAGACGCAAATTTTATAAATCAGTAAAACGAACTATTAATACTGTATATATAATGTTTTTAAAAAATAAAAAGTAAATAGTTTTGTCAAAAATCTTGACACTCCTGGTACGTTTAATGTTTGATAAAATAAGCCTTTTCACAAAACTTTTTGTAAAATAACATTAGTAAAAATACTTCAACATTTTTCCGAAACGTAGAAATAATTATAAACGTAACTGAAAAATTCAAACATTATAAATAAAAAACTGTATCGCAATAATGAAATATTTCTTATTGCATTATTGTTACACTCTTTGTTTGAATATAATATATGTTTGTATACATCAGTCAGTATTAATATTCGTTTTTCTTACGTTTAGTATTACAAATAAAAAAAAACCCGATTGGATTTGTACTATTTTAAATTTCCAAATTCTTTATAACTGCTTAACTATTAAAGTTAACAATATTGATTTTAATCAGTCCATCAAATAAAAAAAAAAAAGGCCAGATATTCGCGTTTTTTAACTATCGTAAAATGTAGTCGATTTTGATGAAAACACAAAAACAACAAACGGTGTATATCTATAAAATCGATCGTCAACTCTAGAAGAGATAAGAGAAAATAGCGTATTTGAAGAAAAACGTGTTCTTTGTTTGCAAATGCTGCGATATTGGCATGAATTTTGTTTTGAAATCTAAAAATAATAGTAACAGAAAAATAAAAGTAATACATTTTTATTCGTGTTGCTTATAAACGACGAATTATTGTAAAACGACAGTTTTTACCCTCGACAAATTCCGAGTCGAAATAACTACAGTGAAATTATATAAGACATACCATGGGTAGTGCACAGTATAAAAACAATATAATATACGTTCTTACGTACAACGGTTTCTATTGTTTCTATTCCTGAAAAAGGGACGTGACAGTTGACAAAAAAATGATAAATTGTCGTGTAAAAGAATTCCGCAGAAAATATATTACGGTTGTGCCAACTACAACTGACAATACAATTTTTAGTCATTTCTCGTATCTTTTTGTCCGACCCAAAACTCTAAAACTTTGAACGAATATTGTCGCGTACGTTCTTCTCCTAC
The DNA here is from genome assembly GCA_017140985.1 of Hormaphis cornu. Classification (NCBI taxonomy): domain Eukaryota; kingdom Metazoa; phylum Arthropoda; class Insecta; order Hemiptera; family Hormaphididae; genus Hormaphis; species Hormaphis cornu. The sequence goes on along the minus strand of CM029364.1, from coordinate 7,534,914 downwards.
TGCGTTTTGCAGTGGCACACTTCGGGTGGACCACGAAAATTCAGAGAACGTTCCGATGAAAATTTCACCGAAATGAGTTTCATTGTACGATACCACAGAAATATTAATGGACGTGAATAAAACGTGTGCCAGATTATACAAGGTTAAATAATTCGGAAAAAACTTAATTTAGAGCTCACACTCGAGTAAAACGGTACGTATCTATAAATTTTAGTACGTATTGAATTATTTATAAACCGTTATTTTAATCATCAATAGAAATTAATATTTTTTTTTTTGTGTAACTCAAATTTATCACGTTGGTTTTATTCCATCATCATCATATCCGTCGTCGTCCGATATCAGTATCGGTATAGCAATTAAATACTATCGTAAAATAATTTTTATTCGAAATATCGATTTTTTTTTTATAACACAATGACGTATTTGAGAGTTTAAACATTTTTTTTTTTTTTCCTAAAACGACTAGTAAAAAACATACATTAATATGTACCGCGAAATCACGCGTATAATAATATCAATTCATAAATTTTTCCACTTTACTTTCACGAAAAATCTATAAATTTGCCGAAATCGAATAAAACACGTGATCAACGTAACGGTTCAACAGCTCAACGACCACGACAAGTGAAATTATAGTAGAACTGATAATAATTATTTTTGTGAGTACAATTCCCGCTGTGTACTATTTTAAAAAAAAAACACACACAATCGCGCCCGGATTCGTAGTAAACCGTACGGATAACGAGTCTTGAAAGCTTCTTTTTTTTTTTTAACCATCCAATTTATTCGACGCCGATTTTTCTTCGCAAAGAGAGTTTTCGATTTGTTTAAAAAAGCGTGGCTTCAACATTATTTTAAATTCGAATTGTTTTGGGGTTTACCGCGGTAAAAAATCTCACAAGTCGTGCACGTTATATAGCACTGTTTTTGTCGCGCGACTCACCGCGGTAACGTTATAACGTCTCGCTTAAATTGAGGTGACCTCGACCCGGCGGACTTGAAATGCCGACAAGAGGCGATAAAAACTCGGGAGAATATAAAAAAAAAAACCACGATAACGAGGACAGCGAAATCGTTTTATTAGACTTTGTGTAAAGTTCATTGCGAATTCGTTGTAGCGAACGACGGTTTCGAGCAAAGCTCGGTCGACAGCACGTACGTGTCTAGTCGGGCGATACCGTCCCCCCGTGTCGTTAAACATTAAACGGTCAAAATAATTTATCGAATTCGTACGATTGCGACTCATGCTTTTGGTTGTTTTCACGCTGGACGCTAGGCATCGCGTAGTAATAATCGTTTCAAAAGTTATTGAATTCTCGTCAAATACACCGTTATAATCAAACTCGGCGTTACGAATCGTCAAATATTTATCCGGTAAGTTGGTTTTTTTTTTCAGTTCTGTTACGGACCATGACCAAATCGATCTAATCGAAACAACGGCTTAATTTTCATAACCTACGTGTACAATCGCGTTCTTGTTGCTCGTCAGCACAGTGGTTAAAACTCCCGGTTTCGAGCGTTTCTCGGTATTAACAGTAGGTGTACCCATTAGCAGTGCAGCTGCTATTTTACGTTAAATTTAATACGTCGTCAAAAGCGAGAAGATTAACGACACGGAGTGCTAACTTGTTTTCAAACGCCGAGGAGGATATTAAAACACGTCGAACTTGCGACGAACTTGCGCCGTGTTGGCGGCCGAGTCTGGCGCGGAATTTAATATAGTAATAGGGGCGTTTTGCTGTAAGTCGCACGGTAATAATAATAATAGTCATCCCGCGTAACGTGCCCCGATGGAAACACTCCCCGGAAAAACGAGTATTCGCCCCGTGCTAATCGTACGCAACGATCACGAATCGTTTTTCCGAGTGAAAATTCCGTGTTATATTGCTTTTGAAGTTCCGAGCGACGTGTAACGCGTAACACGCAAAATGGCGTGGAGATTTCCGAGTTTCGACACCCGCGCGTTTCGACTCAACGTTTTAAAAGCCGTTCGCCGACAGATGAAAACGGCGCACGGACGTAGTACGGACTGCGCTTAGATCGTGAACAAACGTAGGGCACCCGTGGACGAAAAACGATCGATTGCTCCGTGAAAAGTACGTGACGGTAAGCTCAAATCTTGACGAAAACAATAATTTTTCGTGGGAAAAAATCATCCGTAAATTCCGTAACTGGCGACAAGTACTCGTGTGTCGAAAGTGCGCAGGTCTATCCACGGCAGACGGGTGCTGTCGCAGTACACGGCGGTGTTTAATTTTTATTTTTGGACGATGGAATACGTTGGAGATCGTAAAAATTCGACGAAAGAAAAATACGCGGTGACGCGAAAATCCACAGGGCGATCCGACAGATCCGCGTATAAATCGATGGGTTATGATGATCGCCGGACGCGTTTCAATCTGCGTTGAACGTTTCGAATGACGATCGTCGTACGTACGCGAAGAGATGTATGTTTTTGCAGGCGCCCATCTCAAAATCGAATTTTATATTTTACGAAAATTTCAACTCTTATTTTTCGAGTTACACGTAGAACAAAATATAGATAAATACTAGAATATCAATTTATAAAAAAAAAAACGTAATCCCTCGGATATGTTCGTACGCCGCTTTTGGCCGTTTTACTAAAAACGTCTCCGTCTCGACGCTGCCAAGTGTTTTTCGGTTCTGCGAAAAGATGCGGCTCGTTAAGTCCACAACGTAAAAGTAACGTGGCCGAAAAGCACCGAGTTCAACGGACCTATAAACGGCGTTTATATATATGAGTGTATATATATATGTTGTATATATATATGAGTGCGAACGTACGTGAAAAGCCTCATTTTCGCAAGAGTCGATGATACGCGTAAATGCCGCACATCAAACCGAGTAAAACGAGTGTAAAATGTCTCGGGCAGCCCTATTACCGTACATTATGTACGAGCGGAAAAATTAGCAAAACTATATAATATAGTCGGTGTGTATATCCCGTTAGTTCAGCGTGTCGATCCGACGCATCATCGTGTGCAAGAAAAAACCAAAACGATTTAACTAAAAATGTCGAGAAACAGTTTGTGCGGCGGGAATTTTCTGTAAATGTAAATTACCTTTACGCGATCGTTTGTGTCGCTCGGATGTCTGCGAAAATTCGAGTAGGCTGCACGCGGTGATAAAATAAATTGCGGAATATCATATTCGCAGCGCGTAAGAATGATTCGTCTAAGGTATTTTTCGGGATAAAAACGTACGCGCATCAACGTATATATATTTCTATGCAAAAACTTTCTTATCCTTAATGCTCCGCGATAAAAATGAAAGAACCTTTTTACCTCCGGAATCGCGTGCGATCCAATAAAACGGTTAACCGTTGCAGGAAAATTCCCGGGGGCTCGAACAAACCGAGTGCAAAATCAAACACTTGCGCGACGCACAGCAAAAAAACAAACAGTTACAAAAACAAAATCACATTATATACTCTACGTAATTCTTTTTTATTCGTCTGTTCAATTATCTTTATGTACCCTGTAAGTTGGCTTGCCGGTTAAAAAAGTCTTTCTAAATAAAATATCTAGTACAATATCTACCATTTTTCAGCGAAAATCGAACGTGTTCAAAACGTTTAAAATTAGGATTTTTATTCATCGACGACGAAACGCAAATACGTCTGTACTCCGTTCGGTGACACGAAAACGTGTAGGAAAACACAATAATTGTTGTAACGTAATAATAAACGTACTATAAATTTAATATATCCCATTAGTTTCGGTCGCGCCTTCTATTACGGTAACACAAGAATTGGCAGCAAGTTATTGATTTTAGCATTGCAATCGTAACCGAACGCGCAAGAGTTATTGTGATAAAAATAATGATTGTTTTGAGATGAAAAGTTGAGTTTATAACAAAACAAATTAAACCTAACGTGATTTGAAACAATTCTCTATGCAAACTTTCTTCTTAGAAAGTTCGTTCGAGTTTTTTCCGTGGGAACGAAACGTAGCTAAATCGATCGATAATGTTCTTAGTGTCGCGAAAGCGTTTCACCATGTCGGTACGGAACAGAAAAAAATTGAAACGATTCAAAAATGAATTACGTCGGTTCAACTGCAGAAGAAAAAATGGAAACTGACGGTGATCCATAACGGTTTTAAGAAAAATCAACTTTTACTTTTTAACTCGTCAGTCAATCCTGGTCTAAAACCGTTTTGTCGGGTGAAAGAGAAAACCGTAGGATTACAGTCAACTGGCCGGGCGCAGGTATAAAAAGCGTGTGAAGTTTCGTCATGGAAAAGAGACGGCGTTATCCACCCCGTACGTTCAGGAGTGGATCTGGTGAAAAGAAAAACGAAATTAGATTCATTAACGACGGAAAATTCATTACCGACACTTCCTACCCTATAAGTAAGAACGGTAACGGGGACGGCGCTTTCAAGTTCTTACAGTTTGACAAAGTTTTAATCCACGCTGCCCACGAGTGTACGGTGAATAAACACTACGGGCCGGAATGAGGAAAAAAAAAAATAATAATAATTATCGAAATCGCGTTTGAATTAATGGGTTTCGGGCAATTTTTATTTCTTTACACCCTTTCCGACTCTTTTCGTCGTAGGCGTTTCGCTGAACGGTCGAAACGAAAGTTTTGTTTTGATTTAAGTAGTAGCTGTGTATTCGTAACGAGCGTGATTTTGTGTGATGCGAAATATCGATTTAAAACCGCGGGAAAAAAAAAATAGAAAGGAAAAATGTCACGGTATAAAAAAAAGAACGGTCACACGTGTCGTTAATTAAATTCTTCTATAAAAGTATGTAGCAATAATAATTCCAGGTAGGTAATTGAATATTTATCACGGGAAAACAATTTTTGAATAATTTCGTATTTTGTACGCGTCAAATATTTCCGCGAACGTTTGAACCGATATTGCGATTCCGATATAACGATCGGAGTGACAGTAGATTGATTTTTAAAAGAGCTGATTGAAACAACGGGGAAAATTTTCTGAACAAACCGTGAACCGATACGATAGTGACGATAATATTACCGGTGGTAAAATTGAAAAATATAAAAAAAATCATTCCTAAAGACAAAATTAAAAATTTCATTAAATAGTTAAGAAAAGTAACCGAAAATAAAATGATGATTAGAAAACATTTTTTAATAATTACACGAGTGTGTAACGCAGGTACTTAATTGTTCATTTTACGCGTGTAAAATCACTATAAAGTGATGCGAATAAATTTCTTTCCATAATAACTCTTTGATTTTTGTCTTTTATGCATTTGAATGATCGTATAGTTAAGCAAAAATATCACAAAATTATAATCAAAGATTGGTTTAACTGAAGAACAGTTAGTAAGTCACAGGACGCAGACGATATTTTGAGACGCGTTTTGTACAATTATTCGTGCGGGTTGGCGAGCACATACCAAAATATTTTATTATTATTCATACGTTTTTTATGATAAAAATAACTATAAAGATTTGATATAAATCGAGCGTTTTGAAAACCTCAAGTCGATCCGTAACACACGTACGGTAAATCAATATTTGTCTAAATCATAATATTGCATTAACATCTGCAGTTTACAATGGCTAAAACAAAAAATTTCCCACTAACCACAAACAGTAGTATCGATGCGTGTAGATACACGCATTGTTTTCAGATGTTTTATACGATAAAAGTCGAAAAATTCTTTTTGGGTATCAGAAAATTCGGAAAAATCAGTCGTAAAAGGACGTATGTGACTATGGCGAATAAACAATATAAAATGTCCAGACGCCCTTTTAAAAAATAAAATAATCTTCATAGAGAACTGTTGAAAGGGCTTACACCGCATTTCATTTCTTTTAAACCTACATGAAATAAAACGTAAACCGCGTAAGGACAGTGCAATAAAAGATTTCAGTTTCGTTTCGTGTGCGACGTTTAGTAGTTCCGTCTTAAAATTGAATTTTTAAAACGTTTTTTTTGTTTCGCGAAAAAATAATAAAATTCGGAAAAAACGTTCTTTTAACACGGAATACTGTCGAATCGCGTTGAATACGGAGACGATGAAATGTCGTGACCGAGGAGAATGCGAAACGAACGGAATCGTTTGCGATCGGTGCGAAACAAGAGCAGCGGCGATCGTGAAAAATAACAAGATATTATTATTGCGATAACGTTTTTTAAAACGAATAAAATAAACAATTCGTCGCGAGTGTTGTGATGAAAAAAAAAATGGAAATAATCGCGAAAATTGTAATAAATGAACCAGTTGTGAAACAAACGTAGAATAGTATCATATTATTTTACACCGTTTGTATATAAAATATACAGGTATAAACGCGTCGTGCAGTCCGCGTATTAATGACGAGTCGTTTATAACCGCCGGGTCGAGAGAAACGTCCACTTTTCCGCTGGTCGCCGCATAAATTATCCTGTTCTCTCGCCGTTCCTTTGCTCCGTTACGCACACATCTGCCGGCTGCACGACGCGCGAAAACTCCCCAGAAGAGTTGCGCCGAAACTCTCTGCGCGGCGGAAAAACAGACGAAAGATTAACAAAAACAAAAAAAACCAGGGATCACCGAAAGTCGCCGCGGGCACGGTCTCGTAGTCGTGTGGTTCAAACGAATATTATTATTCAGTGTCTGAAAGCAAAACCTTCCAGAAAAAAATGATTCTGAGCGACGCAGAGTGCGGTAAAGAAAAAAACGAATTCAACGACAACGGTCCGAAAACTCCGAATCCGCGCGTAGATTTTCAGTCGCGTTTGAACAACGCGCGTCATCATTTCAAACCGTCTACTATATTTGAGGAGTTATTACACGGTTCAACAGTGCGAAATTTCATACTGTCGTAACCACCGAATCGCATAATTTTTCGATACGATTAGAGTAGAACCTACTGGCTGGACTCTTTTGGAATTTTTCTATTCCGATAGCGATTTTGAAATCTCAAACAACAAATGTGTTTCACGAATTTTTTTCCCCGAAAACGAGTCGGAGGTACAACCAATTTAACTGTCCGGTTTCGAACGAATAAAAAAAAACCGAACCCGTTAATTTTATTATTCTATAAAATTTTCAGCTAGGTCATTGTTTTGAATAATATGGTCAAAACACGAAATCGATTATGTCGCAAAAAAATACCCCGTTACGGCTGTTAATCTTAACGAGTTTTTTTTATCGCGACTTTTTCAAGTTTGAGATCCCTAAAAGTACGCTATTAGAGTCCTATCGGAAGCATTACCGACTTTAAAACATTTTTACTACGACCTACGATTCGATAGCAAAAAAAAGAAAAGAAGAAAATAACATCATAAAACTGTAAAAACCATAGAATACGTATAAAACACGAGTACCATCGCCAATGTTACACGCGAGGGCACGACATACGAGATGAAATGATTTTTATACTTTATCCGCAAAGAATTTATCGATGATTTTATCGAGACGAAACAATAAAATTAAATCGTTTTTCATCCGTGATTGCCTTACGTTCGTTTTGGCGACGAGTGCAGGCCACGGGTTTATTATACGTCCACGGTAAAAGCGATCGCGGTGTGTGAAAAATCACTGAAAAATCGCCAAATTCAGAGAAAATTTCTCTCGCCATACAGTGCGTGATAACGGCAGTTTCGTCAACGATTTTTCACGATTACAATATTATAATTAAGAAATACTTCAGTCTGTCAAAAAAAAATAATTTTAAAAAAACGCACAAAGACGAAAACGCGCGTCTAAAAAATAATAATCGCTGTAATCCGCTGCCGGACGAGCTCACGTGATGTATTACGATCCTGACACGTCCCGCAGGAATTATTGCTATACACACACGGGCACCTACGAGGGAAGAATGTCGGTGATTAATTTTAACGTTTTGTATAAATTGTAGTGGTGCGCAAAAAAAGCTTGCAAACGCCTCGTTTCACCCTTGCCTAGGTATGTGTGTGTCAATTTCTCTAACGCACGTTATTTCTGGATATTATTTTAAGAGAACGAGGAAAACATATTTAACGATGAAAAATTAAAACGGAAGTTCATGTTGTTGTAATAAGGCCAATGACAATAGTATAACACCGACCTTTTTAAAATTTTTATGAAAAAACACCGGAACTCAACGCTTCAAATGACTAATTTTTTTTTTTTTTTCGTTTGAAACGGCAGATCATCTACTGGGGCGCTCGTTTTCTCGATTTTTCGCGTAACGATTCGTTTGCGAAGTTGTACGAAAAATCACGATATTTACAGATAGAGTTGTACGCCACGCCGGAACATAGACTCGGCAAAACGAGCACCCGACATTTTTATCCATCCAAAAACAAAACAAATTTGTACTCAAACGCGGCGGTCGACTCGGAAAATGAGTTCTACTATAAATTACATTCTATCGGCGGTTTTGTCAAAGTTGCAGACTATACCGGTTTCGCCGGCTAAGCGACCCAAAAACAGATTTAATTTACTTTTTGTCCCTAAAACCCTACGCGACATTAGACCGACATCAGCGCCGTCGAAATCGCGGAATGCCACCCCTTTGATAAACAAATAGCCGTTAAGCTGGCGGTACACAAGAAAACAGTAAGGTTTATTCGATTCGCGCAAACAGCGGCGCAGATTTCCGGGCACGAATGAGTCAACCGCGGATTTTCAATGACACGTTTGGGGGTGTAGTACGCACAACGCGTTTTAACGACCTCGACAGTGCTGTAAAACGGAACGTCGCAAAAAAAAAAAAATGCCCGATTCCGGATGGTTTTTTTTTTAATAATTTTCTCAAAACGAAATCAAAAGTTACCGAACCGTTTTGAGCGGTAGTTTTAAAAATCAAGTCGACCGACAAAACGTCCCGTATCTCACCGAGCAGTTATGTAGTGTTTAGCGAGAGACTCGCCGCGGAGGACGAATCGCGCCGTCACCTTATGCCGATAAACTTTGCACGTTACACATGATATTCACACGGTTTAAGCATCCCTTTTTTTTTTACGACAACCGTTTCATAAACTCGTATACGAGTTTGTTTATGGAAACGTTTTTCTTTCTAATTTCTGTTCAATCCGGCTTTTGTACGTAATAATAATAATGGTGCGATGGTACTGTTTCGCGTGTGGTTTTCGCCGCCTGCACGAGCGGGTGAGAGACAGCGCGTCAATATGAGCGGCAGACGGCGTTTCGACGGGGTTCTTCGCTGCTCACCCGCGTCCGGTGTTGAGGGGATGACGAACGAAAGGGGGTGGGTTTTGTGGCGGCGGCGACGTGGGTACGGAAGGGGCGGAGACGCGTTCGGCCGGTCGACAAGCCGCGGCGAGTGATTTATGGGCACCGCGCGAAAACGATCGGAGCGAAAGATATTGTAATAAAACAATCATCACGCTGACCCCCGCGCGAAAATCGTTACCTTCATTAGATCATAGTGTTCCGATCGAATTTTACAATTTTTCGACGTTTTTTTAATAGTCAATAAATCGTCACGAAAGCCCATCCACCAATACACTGCAGGTCACGACGATACAGTTGGAGCGGCGTTTGTGAAAAAAAAACATCCCGAATGTTAAAATTTACGATTCGAGATGATACGACGCGGTTTTTCACCGCGGTCGTACACAAAACTGATCCGTCCAGAATTTTATAAATTCCGAGCCACCGCGATTGGAAATAAATATTTTCAAAAAAAAACCGCGTACGCGAAATACGCGTCTCGTTTTCAACATTTGAAGTTTTTTTAGTCGTCCGTGTCGGGGAATCACTCGAACAAAACGAACGATAAGTGGACAGGATTGACACGTCGTTATAAAGTACCGCTCAAAGTTTGCAACGATTTTTATAACACGCACAAACCGAAAAACGCGATGATCCACCGCGAAATGTTCTATACATTTCAATAATGTTGTAAATAGAAATACCGATTTTCAGAGAGAACATATTGGCCTACTGCAATATCGATCGCCACACATATATATAAACAGGAACACGGCAGTTTTTACGGTATCGTATAGTAATACGTAGACGGCGCGTTTCCGACAAAGTTTCTCGGTTGAAAATCCGCTATAGAATTGACGTTTCACTTAATTAGAGTTTAAAATAAGTCACCGGCGTGTAACTTTTCAATTAGACGTGCACGGCCATTTTATTCTATTATACTTCGACTCGTGAGACGAGATGAAAGAGAGCACAAATGCAAATTACTCTGCGACCAGCAATGGTCTCAAGTGTGCCTTACAAGAACGGCGGCAATGTTCGATTTCTATAATATCGTTAATGGCGCGGAGAAACGACGGAGAAAACAATCGGACGGCAAAAGTGAACGTAGTACTAGAACTCTCCGAGTCGAATAGAAAATTGACCAACTAGAGGGGGGAAAACTCAAATAAACAACAATCGATGTATAGTGTTTGACGACTTTGGATGATTATGAAAATTTTACATCGTTTTTGCTCAAAGGCGTATTCGAAGGAGGGCATTTTTTACGTTTTATTTCACTCTTTGCACAATACAAGCTATATTGTACAAGTTCATATGTTTTTGTTTTTAGTTCTCAAAAGTCAACAGCGAAACTATTCGAAAGCTTTTTTTCATTGTTTTACCTTTAGTAAGTTTTGCCCACTCCTCGGCGAATCAAATACGCCCTCGTTGAACAGTATTAATTGTACCGCACAACTACGATATAGTTGTATCCACGGCACGTATTTTCTTTCTTTTATTATTTTGTGTACCGCGAGAAAGAACATTTTTCGAAATCGGTGTCGCCTATTATACCGTTATGATATAATTCAACGAAGAAAACGGTTATTATCGATATTTTTGTGATCAAAACGGCATATTACACTGCTGCATGGATCGAGTATATCGAACTGTATCGTTTCGTCATTTTCACGTGAAATCCGATAGCTCTGACGAAGAGTGGTTCGTATTAATGTAAGTATATTATATAAGTGCGCATTCTCCCTTTAATGCGATTTACACGAACTCGATAGGACGCACTATATAAATTATTATGGTCGGTATTCGTTACAAGCGTTTCCCCAAGAGACCTCGCCACGTCTAAAACGATCCAACATTTTAAACCGGATTATCACCGATATATATATATATATGTGTGTATTATTCAGGTATCTACAGAATCTTCAGTGTCCCCATCCTCGAGCTTTGTTCGTCCAGTTCACGTAATCAATTCGCCTTATTAGAATCTGTTCTCTTTTTTTTAAAAAAAAAAAAGAAAAGAAGGAACGAAAGAAAGGGAGTAAAATCGAGGTCAGGTGAGAATTTGTTTGAAGTAGTTCACTTCGTTGGGTACGCCGGTGTTTCTGAAGCTACATCTATTATTCAATGCATTAGAAAAAACGATTCTGATACGTTATGCGTCCTGGTATGAACCAAATTTAGCAAAAAAAACCTATTAAACTACGTGTACTACGTGAAATACTTTAGTTTATCACTAAGCCTTAAAACTTCTCATCCGACTTGAAATTTACTCTTTTTCTTATTCCTTACTTCCTTTTTTTATTTTATGAAATTCTACGTTTAACACGTTATCTTATATCGGGGGTACCGCGTGAAAAGATCGGACAAAAACTCGTTTCTTTATCGGGGTTCTTCAGTCTAAATTTGTGTGTTTTTGGATCGCTAAACGTGTAAAATTTTAAAAACCGTTCCCACAAACATCGTATTCAAATAAAACGTTCTAACTTTTATGCGCTATAAAGCGAATTGGTCGGACCGAAAACACATTTGAAAACGCACAAATTATTGAATTCGGTGATGTCCAATATTCGTCGTTCTCGGCGGATAACTAAAAAAACGTCAAAAAATGTTTCAAATACAATATATTGTACAGCCAAAATCTAAATTTTTTTTCGGTACTCAACGTAAAGCTTAACCTGTTTCCCGCGTAACGAACGTCGAAATTTCAAGCCATTTTCCGAAAACGATAAAAAAATTTGGTTTTCCGGACGTAACTCAAAAACAAATCACGCGTGATCCTAGTCTACTTTTCAATGTTTTTTGCAACGAAATATTGTGTGTCGATCTTCGAATTTTAAAATGCGCGAACTCTGTCGAAAAGTGTAAATTAATAAACTCTCGAGACCGCGAGAGCGTTTTGCGCCGCAGCTGAACCGATGCGATAGGTAACGCGGCGATAGTTTATCGCGTTTACGCAAGAGCGGAAACGAAAAAAATACGGCGAAAAACTCGAGAATATTGTTATTCTTGTATAAATTGGCAGTTCTGCAAAAATAATACACCCGTTTAAGCTCGGTAATTTATCGCGCTTGAATTTGAAAACAGCAGCAGCTAGCTGAGCGGGGAAACGGGAGTTTTCTCGCGTTTTCGAGACTCGCCCGGCGTATGCATATAATGGATTTCCGGCTAAGCAGACTGGAAATGATTTCTTCTTTAGTTCTGATAACATTTCGGGAGTTAATCTCGCTAGTATTTAGGCGGTATAAAAATCACGCGGTACACATACGGACTGCGTTATTCGTATAAATTGTATTGCGCGTTTCTACATAAAAATAAAACAGGCAGCGGGATAATTTTCGCTCAAATATATACGTTAACAATCACGAGATAATATAAAATGTGTATAATAAACAAAAAAATGCGAGCCCTTGGGAATAACACGTAATCGTACGTGTATACAATTTAACGATCTCTAATGCGCACGAATTGCGTACGCATTGCGCCGTCCGACTTTTATACCGGTTCATAAGACGAATATTCCAACAGTAGGATTTTTTTTAAAAATATTTTTTTAAGATTTACCTACCATACGTGTTTTGTGACATTGTGCAACAGAGTGCACAAACGAAACAATCGTTTACCATGTTGTAAGATGAAATTTATCGAAACGTTTCGAAACACTGCAGCTAAAACAATATCTTATTCGATACAGCATAATAATATTGGTTGACAAAGTAACGAACGGACGAGGGGAAAAAAAAAACGTATTTTACGTTATACGCGACGATGGGTTAATATTAAAACAAGAGTTGCTTTTTAATAAATTAAAAACCTTTGAAACGAGGCATAATTACAGTGTTTGCTCGGTGTACTCTAACTATAGAGGTCGTACAAACCGATTTGAAAACAACGCGTATTTTTCGAGCTGTTGGTTAAAAAATTCAAGAAAAAAGTAATAACCGTGTCGTTAATAAAAAAATATACGAAAATCCGACGTCCATCCGATTAAACGAATGTATTAATTTACAAGTTAAACAAACAAAAAATGTATTTTATTTTATTTTTTCCCGTCAAATCCCCCAGGGTATTGTTTTGCGACTTTGTAATAATTCAAACTTTGACGCGTGCGTACGCTGCAAGTTTTATACGGGTGCGCTGCAGAATTCAGCGAGTAACTTGTGCGTGTTTGTGTTTTCACGGGAGTTGGTTTAGAACAAATTAAAAGTGATCACAGTTTGTTAATAATAACCGACAAAACACGCCCGCGCAGATTGAATGATTAAACGGTTCTATTCAAAAGGGAGTAAAATCTATTCTTGGTTTGGTTTTCGGTCCGACAATTCGCGATCATACGTAAAAACACTGTAATAGGTCGGTTTACTCGATAAAAACAAGCATCGAACATCGTCACGGAATGAAAATAATTCAAACGATATATAAGTGTACTCGTCGTTGACGCGTCGGTCGAATCACAATAACATTGTGTACACCCCGCGACATTCGTTTTCCTTACATCGAAATAATTAAGTTTTTGATAAAAATTTGACGTACAAAAATACCGAGCGAAATATCCACGCTGTAGAAAATGGGTGGAAAATTCAAGACTGTTCGTTGTAAACACGTACGGGAAACGATCACCCTGTATACGTTTCGAGCTGGATAGGTCCGGACAGAGCTTAATTGAATTAGTTCGCGAGGAGCGCGTCCGCCCCGTGGTCGTTTGCAACCCGATGGATTGTAATTAAAACCGGCCACAGTAGCTGGCAGACAAATTACAAAAAAGAAAAAAAAAAATAATAATAATAACGTTATTCGGGTCGAAATAAACCGTCGTTGGTCCGTCGGGAGGTAGATGAAAAAAAGGGTTCGATTTCGCTCGACTGCCGTGGCTGTACTGTAATATATCATCACATAAATGTTTTTTTTTTTTTAACCGTACACTTTAGAATCGTTACAAAATCGGTTAATTTTATCGCACAAAACACAGATTTGTACAAGTCCCGAATCATTTGAGCTCTCAAAACGTTATCGTTTACTTACGATACTTAACTACTGTTGTACAACGCACAAAATGACACGGTTTATCGGTGGACGCGTTGAGTATTAACTCATAATATCGGAACACATTTTTAAAAAATGTTCGAATAACCGGAAAACGTTTAATAATCTAACCGCGTCGATGTCGGCAGTTAAAAATAATACGATGAAAAAATGCGAACTATTCGAGATGAAGAACTTTCAAAGTAAAACTATTCAGGAGGTACAATCACCGAGACACAAATACTTCGACGGCGTTGTTTGTGAATGTTTCGTTAGCATTGTCGCACCTCAGTCGTTGAGAATATTTTTAAAATCTCAGTAATTTCTTGTACATGTACGAGAAAGATCAAGATCACGATTGGAGCACTCCTTTTACTCCGAAAGCGTCGTTACAAACGTGAAAATTTCGAATTTTTCGCCGCTAAATTGTCGATTTTTTTTGTTTTGTTTCTGGGGTGAACCTCGAAAAGACCATAAACCTTTTGGAAAAGTTGCTGGCTTTTAAAATCGACTTCTATACGAAATTTTGTTGACAGAAAAACAAAAAAAACATTATTGTAAAAACAGCAGTACCTACACTTCTCGCTCGTCGCTCAGAATCTAAAAATGCTTCGATTCTGAAGGATACGTGGGTAATCCCGTCGGTGGTCTAAGGACGCCGACGCAAATACGAATCCAGAAACATTGACATCGAAGCAGGTAAACAAGAAAATACTTACTTTATGGATTTAAACTATTGTTATATTAGTCCGTATTGTGTTA
>CM029364.1:7492122-7510550 GCA_017140985.1 Hormaphis cornu | reverse complement strand
TTACTTTATGGATTTAAACTATTGTTATATTAGTCCGTATTGTGTTAGATTTTTTGAGCAAAGCCCTTCAAAAAGTATAAATCTTTTACGAACGGGATCCACTATTGTGATATTTAATTTTTAAGTCGTACGTATTAATTAAAATATACCTACGAATATTAACGAGCGTTCAGACAAACGTGCGTAGTAAATTAAGATCGTTCGGACCGAATAGGTATTATATAGCCGTCTAGAATAATATTTGAACCGTTTTACGAGACTGCTTTCTAAACTCGCCAAAACACTAAAATATTATAATAATAATATTGTCAACTCCGGTATTGGTTCTAAATACGAACAAAAGTTTACCAGAAAAGTATTAATTCTCAGCAAAGTTTTAATTAAAACAATATTTCACTACCCACTGTAGCTGGTCGCATTTTAACAGCCGAGTACCACATCTCGCAGTCAGACAGTGAAAAATACAAAAAAAAAAATAGGATATTCAAATAATAATAATTATATAGTGATATTATATTATAGTTGAACAGAAGGTGCAACGATCGTGGCGCAATATGAATAATAGTTTAAAAAGAATTAAAACTACGGTAAGCTCGTTCAAAAGTTTTCTCGCGTTGTAAGGAACAAAATGGAAAACTGGTATGTTATTAGTTAGTTCGCAAAGTGCGAATTTAAATATTTAATATGAATTTCGATCATCATGGTCTCGTCTTTTGTTCGAGTGTGACGAAAATAGTAAAAGTCACCAACGTTTCGTGCCACTGATTCCTATTAATTTGTCGATGTTATGCAATTACAATTATTATTAAAAAACGCGTTCGTTGGTTTTGAAAAAACATGCTGTTCTGAGCGTTACTCGGCGGTCGTTAAGTTCTTTAAAACCGCACGAAAAATAACACATCGAAACAAAATATAATCACGTTTCACAAGATTTTCCAATCGTTATTTAGATAAATTTTTTAAAACGTACCACTGACGATAGTTTTTTTTTAATTGAAACGCAACAACGATAATCTATTCAATATCAGCCGATATTTTTCCTTCTAGATCTTTAAAAGTATTGAAAATCACAGGAAACGCAAGCGGACATTTAAATACCAATCAGTGTTAATCGGAAAGTCCAATCATTGAAACATTTTCTACTTTGATACACTTCAAAAAGTATTCTTAAACATATTTTGAAATCACGATTGGAGCAAACAAAATCTGATTTACTTAACTGATAGATAACTGTTAATCATTTAAATCATGCACGAACCTTTAGAAAAAAACAATGCGATAAGTGAAAATAATTTTTTAAAGGAATCTATTTTGTTGTAATAATATTTATCCGAACGGAAATTTTATTCATTTATAACAAATGATTACCATATTATCGTGCGTTCCATTACTAAATAAAAAAAAATAATAAAAGTTTATACACTTAAAATCCTCGGGTTATATTTTATAAGTAACGAGATAAGAAATATAAATATTGAATGAAAATTCGTTTTTATATAGCGTACTTAAAAATTCCAACGATTCATAATTTGAATAAACGCATAATTTTCAAGCGTGAAAACGGATGGGTAGAATCCAAAAAAAAAACAACGATTACAATAAAAATAATAAAAAATAACGAACAGAGATTCGTTGAAAGAAATCGGTTCGTTGTTTCACTGATAATGTTTATAAAACATTGTTAAGTAAACATAATACATATTGTTTGAGACGACGGGCGCAGAGATGTATTTTTAATTTTTGCAACCCAGTTACTGCCCTTTTCTATGGAGAGTTAGTCTACATTATTGTAGCGTCGTTAAATATTAAAATATACACTTTGCAATATGAATCAATATAAAAAAAAAGTATTTTTGCGTCTGTTTTTGTACCGATAAGTTTGAATAAAATAAGAAAAAAAATTACACTTCATAAAATTGTCGAGCATAAAAAAATGCGCACATTTATTAAAATTGAACTAAATTGAATATTTTACTAATAATTACTTAACTGACTAATAATTGATTTCTGACGTTTCTGAACGTTGCAAACGCGGAAACCGACAATAACCTGCACGTTGCATTATTTGTTCCTTTTCGATATCGGATATCAGGGTTTTTCTTATTTTACCGAAATGAGCAAGACTCAATAATTACGGTCATATAAGTTGAAATTTATTTGAGAATTTTTGAATATTTAATAGATCAAAAGATCCGCACAGATTGTGGGACGGAAAATGATATTTTTTTATATTATTACTATGTCACTTGTCGATGCGTTGGTTTTTTTTTTTTTAATACGGTTAAGAAATCAAAATATCGCATTCCAATACACGTAATATACAGCAAATATTTTTTTTTTTTTACATTTTCTTATGATTTATTCAAAACAGGTACTAGCTACAATCAAATCACTACTTATTTTTTGGAGTTATCACGCGCCGACTGCACAATAGTGGATCATTTCATTTTTGTAACAAAAAAAATACACATTTATATGCAATCGGGCGGAAATTTTTCTCTACGGATAGCATATTTTATCAAGTTTTTTATTTTTGAAAGGTAGATTTGTGTTAGTTCTGAATTCGAATCGAATCACGGGTGTGACTAATTTTTGCAGGTTTTCCAACTTTACGGGACTGGAAAAAAAATTTCGAATTTTCTAAATTTTTTGGTCGCGTACCAAACTATATACGTCACCAACCATTCTTCCAATAACATTTCGACGATGTTTGTTTGAAAATTAAACTTTTTACTGAACAAAAATCACAGAACGAAAAAATTTTAATTTCAATTTTTCTAATTTTCTCTGTCAGGGCGCACTGGAATATCTCCCGGCGTCCCGGCGGCTGGCCAGTACGGCTCTGATTAAAAGCGATTAGGCACAAATTCGTGATACATTACACGTTTTAAAGTAATAAATTACTATCGAATTAAAAATATGGCATACGCACATTACTACACCGCGTGTTTGAAACGCTCGTTTAAATACGTTTTTTGCGTAATTGTACGAGTTTTACACTTCAACTCAAATTGATGGCTTTCTCTCTCTCTCTCTACGTATATATATATATAAATATAATAAATATTTTATACCGTTTATGCGTGTATTATTCAAGTATAAAGCTGTCCCATCTCTACGGTCATTACTCGCGCGGAATATGAATTCGTTTCACATAACTACGTCGCGTTTTTAATGCGGCGCGGCGCTGCGCGCACCGCACGGGAATCATAACGATTAAATAATAATCTTCGGTTAAAATCAATTACAGAACCGTTATGAATATTTTTCAAAATAATGTTCGAACACGAATATTATAACACGTTTGCCGTAAACAATCGTTATTAACGGTTAAGCTTGTTCGACATGTTAAGTTCGATAAACGATACACGTTTCTGGGAACGGATAATAACAATCGGTTGTTTTGGCTTTTGAACCGTTCTCATATATATAGAATTCAAACATGATATCGCGTAGCACGCGTAGAACAAAACATAATTGTTCTGTTCGATTTGCTCTTCAAATCCGTCAAAATATTAAGTGGCGACTGGTAGTAAAACGTACATTATTTGCATTCAATGTAGAATAAAAAAAATTAAAAGCCCTAACCTCTAATACTGTTATCAAAACAATACTTCAAATCAATTACTATACTACGATCGCGGGATTACAGTTCTTAATTTAAAAACAGTTTTAATAATTGTGAGAGTTCTATAAATAACGTTCTATGCTAATATCAATACGATTTCCAAAAAATGAGAACATTCTATCATCGGAGCCGTGATTTTTATCATTTTCGGATTGGTGATTTTAATAACTTGGACGTTTCCTAGCACCGCGTTGAATTTATGTTTTTATAACAATATTAATTGTACTTGAACAGAGTAATTTTTTTTAAAATCGAGCGATATGGTTTCAATGAAAAATCATTTATACTTTTGTTTTCATACTTTTTTTAGAAGAAACGGTATAAGATTCTGAGCGTGGCAAAAGATGTGGGTATTGATTTTTGAATAATGTATTTCTTTTTTCATTTTCCTTTTTTTTTTCTGATGGATTACTTTGACCTTCACGTACATACAATTCCACCAAAAAATAGATATTCGGACCGAGAACGGTACTGTGTTTGAAACGTTTTATAATTTTGCTAACTTTTTCGACACAACGATCCAGAACGGAAAAAGTCAATACTTCTAAAATTGCTTAAAGTTCGCGATGAAATGTTTACGCCTTTTCAGAAAGGGTTTATATAATGCATTTGAGTTTCAGTTGGATTTGACAGTTTTTACGGGAAACACATAATTTTGAAGCATACTGTATCGTTACTTTCATAATTTGTTTTTTTTATTTTTAAACAAAAAAAAACTATAAAGATAATATATGGATAAGTTCGTCCCCGAATCACGAACGGAAACGTACTATCGTGTAAATTCTTTCAAACCGTAATGCTACACGGCCGTAGGTACAATTTCTTTACAATATTATTTTTGAACACAAACCCGCGATCCTTCGGAAAGCTGTTTATTTTTATGTTTCGTATTTATATTGTAAATGTTGCGTTGAATATTATAATGTAGGCATTTTCGCCCAGCGAGATTTTTGTTTGCCGTGTGGAAACATTGAAATACTCGGAAGAGCGAGAAAAGATTATTAAAATAATATATTCCATTTACTGGTTCTTGCTGAGCAAAATATTGACCCAGCAATATGAGGAATACGATAAATACGTAAATAACGTAATAAAAATAAAAAAAATAACAGCGACGATGATAATAACATAATATTTTACTTTATTTCTATGGGCAAAGCCACCGGGTCTTTTTTAACATTGTTTGTTTTATCCGCTGCAACCGAACATATTGCTGCAGCCTGATTTCGTGATATTTAACACGATAGGGTTATAGGGTTCTAATATTTCCGAGTGGAAAAAAAAAAATTGATCAAACGTGCTTAATTTCTATTAAATTTTAATTTCATTTCACACTCGTACTTATTTTTATGTTACGACAAAACCATTTTCACTCGAGTTGAACGATATACGTTTATACGTTATAATTTTTGTACATCGTATGTATTGTAGGAAAGTGTAAAATATAAATAAATGTAAAGTGTATACGACCTCTTGTATAAAATTGTGACCGTTAAATTTTTATATAGTTGCACAGGTGAACAGTTTGTTAGGGCATTAAGCCGGCTGGGTTCTGAGTACAATGACACTGTATAAAAGTCGTACAAAATATTTATATAAAAAAAAACTACTCCAAAGATCCAAGAACACCCAGTTAATACAGCGGTATCCGTAATCAACACCTAATGTGGCCATAATATTGTATTGATATTAACAAAATAACGAATAAAACGTCCGAAATTGCTGATATGGTTAGGTCAAAAAAAAAAAAGATTTATAATTAAAACAATTTTTGCGCAAATACAAAACGTAAAATTTTCTTCGCTGAAAACGCGCGTTTTTGTCAAAATAAGGTCGTTTTGCCAAGACAATATACGCAATACGGCCGTTTCGCGACCAAGTCTGTTTCGAACGCGTTTCATTGCAGTAATTTTGTCGAAACGGCCGAGAAAATTTTCGAAACACGAAACGGTCGGCAAGAGGCCTAAAGCACTTGTGCAGATTAAACGGCCTTTGAACATTTTTAAACGCGCCGACTTTGCCGTCTGTTCGTGTACACACAATGGCGCACGGATAAAAAAGAATGAAAAAACTTCGTAAACAATAATTCCGACTTTACGTCGTGATACATCCATACGTATAATGAGATTTCAAAAAAAAAAAATTCGTCTGTCTCTCTGCGTTTTAAACCCGTTTTAGTCACTGACTACCGAGTCGTAGTGTATTGTATAATATATACACACACATAATTTAATACGAAATATTTTCGGACGCCGACAACGATTGAGAGAATTAAAAAAAAAAAAACTCTCAGAAATTTTAAACTCAACTCCCGGCCTTCTTCGCGTCTTTATGTAGTATGCCATTCATCGATAAATACTTTCGGGCGTTAGATATATATACCTATACGGCATTTCGTTTTACTCTCGGCTATGACGACGTGTAACGCAAAATTCAAAGTGAACTTAAAATTTTTTCAAGGCGGACCGAAAATATCCGGGGCCAGAATCGGAACTTTTCAATCGAAACCGTTTCGATCTCTGGATTTACCTATAAAACAACTTCGAATGTAAAAGGTTTTCCACGACGGGGCACACACGTGTCCGATTCGTTTCAATACGAACTGACGCCAGCTGACGCACATCAATTCAAGAAAGAAATAAACACAAATATACTCATTTATACTCACTATATCGACTATATCGTATACATTTAGTGCACTGCGAGTGTTGGAACAAACGAGACGGGACGCGCTGTTTACCGTTTCAGGAATAAACGGCTAAAGTATATAGTAGTAGTTGATCGTTTGTGTTAAACGAGCGTAGATAATATAGGATACACTTAAATTTAAGCGACACCGTCATCATCCGACGAGCTTTTACTAACGTCGCGTGAGAGAGAGATTAGGCGATGAGACTATATTATTATAGTGGTACAACAATACCGATTGAAACGTCAAAGTGAACTTTTATATCATTTTTTTCACGTTATAGGTGCTTGTGCGGAAAAAAAAATCACTGTGCGACGAGAATACTAACGACAAATCTCGACGACGTCCTGTCATTATGTTTCTCGAAAACACCGTCGTCGCTTACGAACTCGTTACTTTTTAAACATCGCGTACACGTACAGTATCTATATAAATCGCACACCCGTGTAAACTCCAGAACCTCGTAAAAGGTGTACACGATCGGAAGAGTCGGAAGAGCCCAAAACTGTTAATAACGTTCTCGGCGTTCCACGCGGTCTTCGTCTTCGCCAAAAATCGTTCGATTGGCAATTGCGTAGAAACTAATCTCGACGTTCGAATAACACGACACGATACGTGATATTTTGCAGTGAACATAATCCGGTTAGTAAAAACTAACTCACGTGCTTCCTCGGCAACATACGTTACAGTCAGTTTACTGATCTTTCTATCCTATAGTTCTCAACAAAAAAATTAACTCAAGACGAACGGCTGTTCATCAATGGGCAGAGTTTGCACACTCTTCGCGTCGATACGGCGATGGATATGGCGCTTGCTGTCGATCTAACTTTTTCTAAAATATTGTGTTTAAAAAAATTTTCATCACACGTCAACTCTACGGTTATCTGCGGGTGTTGACTGCGACAATTTAATTTCGAGTTAAAAAGAGCGTCGCTTAGCTGACAAAACTAGTGTGTAGTCTAGCGGTGTATTTCTACAACTTTGTCCGAACCACCGACAAAATGTAGTTGAGTAGGATTCATTTTCCGAGTTCAAAGCATTTTTTTTTTTTTTTTGATAGACACAATTTTCTCAAAGGGCGGCGCTCGTTTTGCCGACTCTAAAACACGGCACAACGTACAAATTTATCTGAAAATATCGCAAAATTTTTACGATTTCAATTTAAAAATGTAAACGCTATCTTTTCGTACGAATTTTAGCCGCGCCCGTTCCAACTCGCCCGAGAGTATTAATTTCACGGGGTCGGAAAATGCCGTCGTCAAAACTCCACGGGCGTGGGTGGAATTTCGTCGGAAGCGTTTTCGTACATAGTTTGATTTAACGTCGGCGGGCGCTATAATAGTATATACCGTTAAGTATTTTCGTAGCAGAAGGCTTGAAATAATAAAATTACGTGTGCGTGTACACAGCCGTCCCGTTTCATCGAAATCGCCCGGAATCGAGTAATTTTCTTTGAAAAAATCGCAACGATTTCAACCGGACGACTCGGAATCAGTAAATTAATCAGAACGTGTGTGTGTAATTAACGACACGTCAAAGGTTCGCGGACGGACAAAATTGTGCAATACGTGTCGCGAAAACGGGGTAGTATGCTGCACGCGACGTGCGCTAAACGAATGGAAAAAAATTTATTATTAAAAGTTGTTTACTGCAGCAGTTTCGGCTGGAGATATGGCAAAAAAATTAGTTTGGAACTTTGCGACACAGCTGTTTCTTTGGAATTACGAGAGATCGTTTTCAGTTTTATTGAATTTGTAAACCGTGACGGATAACGCGTGAACCTATTGGTAGGTTTATATTACGTGGCTAGAACGATTATAAGGATTTGGTCAGCACAGGATTTGATACGATACTAAGCGATCCCGGTTGTACCCAACCTGGTAAATCGTTCGAGAATTTTGAACATCCAATCGGAAATTTTCGAAATCGCTTTAAACTTTTAATGAACTTATTCGAATATTACGGTAATGTTTCAGCATGGTAATTTGTTCCGCTGTTTTGGACGTTACGGCCGATCAGACCCAAATCGATGTGTCTGACGCCGGATTCGCCTCGTCACGCGATTCAGAAAAATAATCGAAAAAACGCTTCAAACATATTAATAAAACTCAAAATTGCAAAATTTTCGCCGTAAAAATTCTCGTTTTTTTTTTTGGAACTCGAAAAGTAAGCGAAATTTCGGAAAAAAAAAAACTCAAACCGAAACGCCGCCGGAGACCTTTCATTAGCGGTGCTGAAATCGACGTAAAAAAACAAAAAGAAGAATCACTGTAAAAACAACGGTCGCGATCGGAATCTAAAAATTGATACGAAATTTAACGCTCCGCCGGCGGCGTTTAGTCGAATAATCGCGGGCATTCTCTACTACTGGCAGTCTCCGAAATAAAACGCTCGCGTGTGTTTTGATCTGAACAGTTACGCGGTATAATCACAACGGGTAATCGCGATACGACAATATTAATTTTACGTCTCCGCGACACCGACCGCGATAGGGGAAATAAAAATCCTAACTTTAAAGAATAACGACATTAGCGAGAGTATAAAAAAACGACGAATAAAAAAAACGAACCGAACGAACGAAACTTTACAAAAGCAAACCCTAACGAAACGCACGGTGATTTATTTCGTAAAAAAAAAAAAAAGAATTAGAGCCGCTTGGTCGGTAGTCAGTGTCGTCGGCGAGTTTTCGGGTCGTCACGTACACGTTGTATCGTCCCTTTTCGAACCGCAGGGATCGAATTTTCCACTGCCCCGTTCTAAAGTTTCGTTTAATTTTCGGTCGCCGGTCGCGACGTCTTACGCGCGCCGTTCGAACGGTTCGCCCCCTTTACGGGGGTGTACGGGCGCGCATTGTATCCCCGATTATCGTCCCCGGAAAACATACTGAGAATAGGTGTTTGAAAATTATTTAAAGTGTTTCTTCTCTTTTGTTCGTCCATCGAATGCTGACGACGGTTTCATGTCAGCAGTCCTGTAATAACGTCCTGTAATATTGTTGTAAAGCCGACTGCTTTTTTTTTGATTGACCGCACAACGAACGTAATATCGCGCGATGGTTAAAATAATAAAAAAAACGCACACGTCGAACAATCGGCATGATTCACGCCGTTTCAACACGCGAGAGTACTCGTCGCCAACGTGGTAGACGCGGACGAAATATTTTCGTACCTTTTTTTTTTTTCGATAAATAACGATTTCGTCGGGCTTATCGACGATTGCAATCGAATTAAATTACTTTTCGTCCGCGATTGCCCTGCGTTTATTTTTTGACGACTCGATTTCGTATCAAAACGAGGCCCGTACCAGGTTTACATTACGCGTCAATGACAATCAGCAATATATATATATACACCTCCTAATACGATTGAAAACGATCAAAAGTAAAAACGTATATGCTCACCAGCGATACAGGGTACTAACTGCAGACCGCGGCCGTTGTACGATTCCTGAAAATCAAAAACGCAAGTTAACTATTTCGTATGTTTATTTGCTGCAGTATCGTTATGAAAATGTGTTCGTATGAGTGTTAAAATATTGTAACAACGCCGGTGAAAGAAATCACTAATCTGAATGTAATCTGTTTTAGTTGCTTATTCGAGTTTTTTTTTTTTTATTGATCTTCAAACACATCGACAACAAAGGCACAATAAATTACAATCGCCGTAAGTCATGCTATTTCGTCTCTGTTATGCTAAATTAGGTTAAATTGTACAGGTTGGTTAGTCGAGCGGTTATCTGACAGGTTATATTAACTATAGTGTCGGTTGATTTAAAATTGTATGACATTCCTATTGAAATATTGCGTGGCAAATTAATTATTTTTTTTTTAAACTATTGCTGCCTGAGAACGAAAATTGTATGTGCTTATGTATTTCTATACATACTAATAAAAATAAAAATTCGTAATATTCATCACAGCTAATTCGCATTATAGTTTTCCTACGTTCGTGTATTCTAAACGTGTTATTATTATGTACGATCGGAGAATGATCACCGTTGAGACGTTTGAACGCCCGGGGATATTGGATCCCTCCCGTAACGTGTGGGCGAATGTCGCGGGTGAGATATGTTTTGGGAAATAATAAGCGAATATAAAATATATTACTCAAATAAAGTCTGCGTTTCCCGTGTTAAAGGCTCAATCGAACACGAGGCATCTCTACGCCGTAATAACACAATCCATTAATAATATTGATCACGTTTCTGTTACGGTCGAAAAGTTTTCGCGGATACTTAAGGGAGCTTATATGGGTACCCAAGCGCGGACAAACGATCGGTTTCAGGGAATGGTCGCGATGGGGTGTTGTTTTCGTGTTGAAGATCGATTTTTGTAATCACGTAACACTACCCCTTGACAAAATAATAACGTTAAAGGGCACGTCATTTTTACACATTTTTCTTCGATCGTCCAGAATCGCGATATTCAGGATCAATTTACCGCACAGACCAGCGAATATCGAACGCGCTATATCGTTTGGCCGTTTCGTAAACCGTCGCCGCGTAAAGCCCCTGCACGTAAACAAATGGACGAAAAGAGATTATCTTGAGTTTGTCCGTGTTAAAAGAAAAAAATTGCAGTCGTCCGGATAGACCTAACAGAATTCAACAAAGACTGTATTCAATGTCGTATTTACAGAGAGACACTTGAACAAAACCCAACTGGAAAGAAGTTCGAACGGCTGATCGGATGATGATGTAGGAGGTAAAATTACTCTAAAGTTAAAACCGCAGAAATTACGAAATCGGATCCATGTTAGCAGCCGTGTCGGAACCGACCGTTGAACACGGGGGAACCCGGTTGGGGGTGAGTCGAAACTTGTAAGGGTTATCCGCAGACGTTTTAAGGCCATAGAAGGGCCAATCTAGACCTTTGTATTGGTCTGCTCAAAAACTGTAGCGACAAAAGTGAGTTTTTGTCCACCGCCACTTTTACCGATTTGAAACACTAGAACTCGTTGAATACGCGTTATAAAACGGAAAACAGTTCGTCTAAATCAACGGTGAATTTCATTTGTGACCACCACTGGTTATGACTTATGAGTGTGTTGTACTACAATGTTAGCCATCCGGACGAAGATGAGTAAATACATTTATGTCGATCTCGACAAAACCCGACATAATATTTTAATCCGCCCCGCGACGTTATTATTATATCAAACAGCCGTTCGTTTTGCCTACTGAACTGGGAATCGTATTATTATTATCATGACCTCCGACGGTCATTCGGTTGTTTGGTTTAACGATCGGACGTCTATCGTGTGAGAGGCGTAATGTCATACTTTGTTGGGTTTAACACGAATTCCGGTGTACGCGGCTATTAAACTGAGGGCACGTGAACACGGTTTTCGCCATTTCAACTTCGGTACTTAAACACGAAAAGTTCCGATAAGTCCGTCAACACGTTTCAAACTATACGTATAAATACCATTTATTTTTTCAACGTCAACAACGATTTAGGGCGTTTTCCAGATTTCACGGTACCACGAAATCGTTTGTTTGTCCGACGAGTATAAACTCGGTGCAAGTCAGTACTCAGTATATAACACAAAAACGTGTGTAAATCGTAACGCCACTGAAAAGAAGTCTCTTTTTTTTCTCGATAATTGACATTAACCTGTAATAATATATTTTATCGTTGGTCCGATCGTGCACACTTTGGATGAAACACACATTTTGTAATTTAAAAATTTGAACTTAAAAAAATACGTTCATAGAAAAAATCGGCGACACTACCAGATGTTATTACTATACCCAATAATAATTACCAGATAAATATATTTTCACGAACCGCACATTCCAACTTTCTTTACGAACAGTTTACGCTATTTTTACAGTATTTGTGTTTGGAAAATGTACTTTGTAATTGTTTTGATTTCAATTGAATTTTGATTAATTATCGTAGTGCCGGTGATAAAAACAAAACCTGAGCTTGTGCGAGGAACAAACCGACACTGGCTGTTAATGAGTATTTAATACGAATTTTATTCGAGCTTAGCGGTCGCACCGGCGAAAAAGAAAATTGATTTCACCCGATCGTTTATATTACGTTTTGTGGTGATGGACGATTGGAGAATCGTTAGTCGTTTATATAATACAGCGTTTATACTTTGTTTCGGTTCGGTTAAACGCCGACGGGAAAAATGATAGAAAACGTGTATCAACGTCGCACCCAAAACTGTTCCCCTATAGCAGTTATCGATATTCACCGGAAAACGGATCCGAGGCGTGGTCGAAACACGATTAAAACCAATATAGTTTTAAAAAATCGTCCGGTTGTGTTATACGCACAAAGACCATTCGATTTGTATAACTTGTAATTATTATCATGTATATACACAGTGTAAAACATGCAAAGTCGGGTAGGTATACAAATCAGTTTCATAAAAACAGTACCTAGGTATTATAAAACTGGGCATATAAGGTTCGATATTGCATAATTTTGCATATTTTGTGCGTTTAGGCGCATATTCGACACATAGTTGATAAAATAATGAAAAATAAAGAACTTTTAGAAATTATTATATTAAATTCTTCTCATTTGAATTCACTATGACTCGTACCTATTGGATTTAAACAGCATATTCTAAAAGCTTAGTTTTAGATTTTAGTGCATAAAATTTCCAAACTTTTTATTGCACACTTTTGATGGTTTTGGTGCACGCGCAGCTAAGCGCATGCTTATTTATGCGTTTTTTAGTGCATGAACTTGTACGAGCCCTGTATATATATATATATGTATAACACTTACAAGGATGATTTTGTTTATAAAATGTTCATAATTATTATTTATGAGAAAAAGTTTTCCGGTCGAGATAATTTCTGACGTTGTTTTTCGCGGAAAAAAAAAAGAAATCACCCGTTTTGTCGTTCCTCTAAAACTGTTTTCCTAGTTTTTAATTTCCTAACATTATATGTTTTCCTAGCAAAAAAAAAAAAATACCGAGTTTTCTGTTTTTCGCCGTTCCTAAAAACGACGTTTTCTCCCTGAACGTTCCTGCGTCTGTAACGTAGCCGTCCGACCAATGTACTAATAAACACACGAAATGCACCACCTTCTCGTCTCGTCTCAGCGTAACGCTTTAGGTTGAATTCGATTTGAAAACGCAAGGACGCCGCAGAATGCATCATTCGTGCATCATCTGAAGCCGTCGGGTTGTTTTGTTCATTCCGTCCGCGGCCACCGTTCGTTAGGACGAAATGATCCCGCCGTCGTTTCCCGAACGCTCTTACCTCGCAATAATCTTCTCGGAACCGGGCGGGCTCGTCTGAATTCCGCGCGCGTGTCCCCGTGTAATAATAATACGTCGTCTCGGAAACGACGCTGCGACAGAGTGAAAAGTTTGTGGCGGTTTTTAAGAACATTTCTCCTTTTTACCGCGAGCGATCGTACACGGGTTACACTTGAACGCGAGTATTCCGCGCGTCGTTCGGTCAATCCGCGCCAGAGTCATTAAACGTGTCTAATATACGCAAGGAACCATTGAAAAAACCCACCGACGACGCAGTTAAATTTCACACAAACGAATTGTATTTCACGCGTTCAACGGACGTTCACGAATTGTCGGCGGGCGGTATATTTTATTATTGTTGTTTTTTGAGGGTTTCCAAAAGAGAGATACGTTTGTCGAAGACGCGTGATATTTTATTCAACGCGATTTCCAACGGACGAGGGCGTCGCCGCCGCGAGTTCCGCTCAAACGGACGAAACTTTTACCGCGGTATTCGAACGATTTCCGTATTTCCGTGTCAGCCGCTTAAAACCGTCGTAAAGCCGGCGGCGATACGAAGAACACGACGACGACCATCATTCTCATCTCATCAGCGCAAACGGTCCACCAAAAGCGTGCAAACACACACACGTATCGATATCGTGTTTACTCGCTGGCGAAACCGCAAAGCCATCGAGAACCAAACACCGTACGAGGAGGAAACATAAAATATCACGACGGTTAGGTCGCTTGATTGAGGAAAAAATGGCATTCGACAACAGTTTTCCCCGATTCGTCGATGATGATGTTTGCTATTATCGGCCGTTCGTCCCTGCGAGCATCTCGTCCTCTTTCAATTCCGTATCCGACCACTGCGTTGTGCGAGGTTTCCAGTACCGTCATTACGCCGTCAGGTTTACCGGCAGTACGGAACCGTCCGTTGCTCTTCTGCGGTGACTCAACACAGTAGCGGCTGGTTTCTCTCCAAACAAACTTCTTCCCTTATAAAAACCGTCCGATCGTATAAAATATGTAAAAAAAATACTTTAATCCCGACCTCTTCCAGTATATATATAAGAGATCCTCTAAACTTGAAATTTCTCAACAGTAAAGTGTCGGAGCGTATAAGAAACGAACGCTTTTTCCCACGGGAACGGCTCGTGCGAAGAATATGATATGTATTTTATTTATTTTTACACGCACGAGAGATGGTGCCGTTGTAATGATAATGCCAAGTCCGACACACTGAAATCTACCTCTTTCCATCTCTGGCAGTCTTCCGTGGCGCGCGACCCTCGTAACGATCCACGTTCCCTCGGACGATTATCCCGGAGAATCGTATGCGCACTGCCGACATCTGTTATTTGAGGGGGAAAAAAGATGTACAAAAAATGAGAAAAAACCGTGATGTAATTTTACACGGGGTGAAAACGCTCGCTATCGCTAATTTTGTCCACCGAATCGGGAATATCGGTCAAAACGATGGGTAAAAAGTTGTGATTATTTAAAGCGATTTAATTGATTTGCCGTTTAGTCGTTTTTTGTAATATCGTTTACTGCCGGATACGATATCGGTATTTACAAAACGGTTACTGTATTTCCTTAGGCTATCCTAGTAGGGAAACTTAGTTTTTCAACAACAGAAGCAACAATCGAACAATTTTTATCTTCAAAAACGGTTCAGAATAATAATAAATTTCAAACGCTAATAACTTGAAAAAAAAAAAAAAAGATTTTTAAAAATTGGCCGACGACAGAATACCAATAGCGACGTGTGCGTAATAGAATGTACGTTTGAAACTTAAACTTGAGCTAGTGAGAAAGAACTTAAAATGTAAAACTTCGATTTTTAACTGACTAAAAAAATGAATAAAAAATGTTTTTTAGGGCCATCGTAAGCATTAACTATGGGTATACTCGAACATACCATATGAGCAAAAAAAATATATATGATGATGAACTTATGAACTAAACGTACTGTTAACAGGTACTGTAATATAGTATGGAAAAATCGAGTTTTGGACGTTAGAAACAAGTTGGTCACGAAAACGCACTAGACACGACTGTAAAAAAAAAAATTAGAGTTTCGATATCACCCTGTATACGTGAAACCTAAACGGCCAGAAATTCGATTTTTCATACACTCCAGCTACTTGTGAATACTCGCGATAGGTACCACCGGCATAGCACTTTGTGCGCTACTTTACTCGACCTACCGTGTAACGTTATACCGTTTTTTTTTCCTCGGCCGTTTTGTGAACTTCTCAAATATATTCCGAGAACTCCGCGATGTACGGTTCGAATATTGTGAAAATTTAAATTATACGTTTTACACTGCAGGTATTGCCTAAAACTTTTTTCTTTTTACACATCGTTTCTGGTTTACGTGCGAATAAATGTACAATACCTTTACAAGATAAACGAGTTTAATAGTAGTATTGTTTTATAATTGGGTCGATGTAGAAATATTTTGAAAACATAATTTCCACACGTCGCTGTAATAACGACGAGCGCGTCAAAATACGAAATCGGTATGTATCTTTTTATTTCCTAAAAAAACTAAGCAAACAGTCAATGTGAAACGTTAAAAATTACGGCTAACGGGTTTTTTCTGTTTAGTTTTTCGGCCAAAATAATAATTGGAACAAGCTGGAAGGAACAACATTAAAACACTGTGATAGAATACAAGTTCGGTACAGAATTTAAGTGATTCCGAAGAATTTTGAGCTATGTATCACTTAAAAATTTCTATTTTTTTTCTTTTCTGTAGTTTACGTTCAAAAAAAAATATAATGTTCCACAAAAACGGCAACGTGTAAATACTGTCGTACCACCAAAATTTTGAAAATCCATTGTTACAATTTTTTTCCCCCGTTTACTCTTGAACTATTCTCGAAAATTGGTCATACTGTTGCTTTCGGGAAAAGACTCGCACGAATTCGTCGCTTCAGATTTAAAAACGAAACGTGTCGCGTAAAACAAATTTCGCTGTCTGAATAGAAAAAAAAAATCTGTTCCGGATTCCGAAATCGTATAAAAAAAAGTATTGCGTTATTTTGATTGTGTCACCGTAGCGCGATCGACACTGAAATCACAATAACTAGCGGTTTGAAATTTTGCAACATGATTACGCGGATGCGATTTTCGGGAATTTCCGACGATTTTTATTTTCACGTCAAAATATCCGTGTTTCTTTTTTTTTTATCGTTTGACACGCGTTCTACGTCTTCGTCGACGAACAACAATTATTGTTTTTTCGACATCGACCGCGGTCATGCGAAAACCACAACGTAATAACAGCCGCCTATACAAATCGTTTTAACCGACAACGAAACAAAAAGTTACCGCTTATCTGTACGGCAAATTGTTCTTCGTCTGCAGTATACCTATAATACATCGCTTTACGGTTATCTGTGCTAGCCACGGAACTTGCATTCGAACGCGACATTTTGTAAAATATGATGTGTCACGCGCACGAGGACGAGATTCTTTTTATGGACGCGTAAATTAGTAGCGATAAATCGCGCGCGCCCCGTGTGTCTACTTGTGGAAAAAAAATAATAATAACGATAAGAAAGGCGTACTCTACACCCGAACGCTCGAAAACACCGCGATTTTTCGTAAATAAACAACGAAAACTTATTCGCGATGTAATAAACGTTCGTTTAACAATGAATATTATGCGAGATTTTGGAGCTCGCGCGCGGAGAAAACGTATATATTTTAATAGTTTTTTGCAATGATTCAACCGGTTCCGTGGCGATACGAGCGGCGGAAAAATCCCTCGTTACAAAATTGTTGTGAGCGCAATATATTATATAATATAATACAATATAATATATATATATAGCGCAATATTCGATCCTTAAGGGAACCGGATCGAAGTGAAACGTTTTTAAGTGTAAAAAGTGCGTCTCCACGATGAAATCGCCGATCGTATTTGCACACAACGCGATAAAACTGATGGGAAATTTGTACTAATAATACCAGAACAACTCGCTTTTCAACGTAGGTAACAGGCCAAATAGTTCTTTTTTTTCTACTCTCTTCTAGGGCGATCGTATCGATTTTGCGATCTCGTAGCGGATCACAATTTAAAATTGGAGTTATAAACACTTTAGGATATTTTCAGATAAAGTTGTACGGGCATAATAGACGAGCGCTCTTGAAGATGATTTTATTTATCGAAAACATTTTTTAGAAAATACTCAAGTACGTTAATAGCGGTTAAATTGAAAAATGAATTCAACTAAACGACATTTTATCGGCGGTTTCGACGGAGCTGTATAGAAATACACCGCTAGACTTCATTAGTTTTGCCAACCCAAAAATAAAATTAATTTCTTTTCTACAACGCCATCATTGTGAACCCTAAATTTGACGTCAACAATAAAAATAACGAGCACCCGTTTCTCTAAATATTGCAAAAATATAGTCGCTCGCGCTTTTCGAAGGGACAATGTTTTAAAATGTAATTTTTTTTCCGTTTTTTTCATCACTTTTTCAAGAGTAAGTGCACAAATTTTATAAATATATGTATACTATTTAAAACGGTTGATTAGGCACACACGAGAAACGAGTAAAAAAAAAATGATTCACGAAAATTTGATTACGCGTATCTTGGAAAAATGTCACAACCGAAACTTTTCAGCTTCCGCGCGTGTAGAGACTCAAAACAACGACGGATACCTAAGTGGTGTACAGTATTTTTTGACTTTTCAGTAACGAGAAACAATCGCGCACAGAAATTCGGTGTGGAAAACGTAAAATTAAAAATTGAATCGTCGTAATCATATTTTCGCGCATAGCCGTCAACCGTAGGCACATTACGTGCTCGGTAATAATTTCGACGTATGAGAGGGAAAAAAAATTAACGAACTTGAATTTAATCTCATATTTTTTT
>CM029364.1:7401074-7468155 GCA_017140985.1 Hormaphis cornu | reverse complement strand
GCGGGGGGATATTATACGATTATGTTTTCAATCTTTAAAATTTTACGTTTCGTTGGACCTACCGGGCGCGAAAACGGATCGGTTAAATAGCTATGTCGTATGTGTTGTAAACGTGACTTGATTGATTCGCTTCAATCGAAACGTGAACCTGAAACGCGGCGATCGAATTACAAAAAAAAAGTTCATAATGTAAACACGTTAGTTTTAAGACGGTTAAAGGACGTTGAAACGTCGATTAAAATAATTTTACCTTTTTAACGCCCAAAGTCGTTAACAACGAGCAGTTTCAACGACGTGGATTCGCTCGTATAAAATCGTGGAAAAATTAATATTTCTGTTACGCTGCAAACGAATCGTTTCGTCAAACTCCTCGTATAGAGGCGCGCCTAGTGAGTTTGTAATTGATATTTTTTTGTGCTGCAAAAACCGTTTTTAAAAGGTTTCAAACTGCTTTTTTTTTTTTTTCAATAAAGATTCTTTTCCAAATTCCAATATCTGAACACGGGTTATATCATATTCCGACAAATTCGATCGTGCGTCGCATAAAATCCATTACACTATCATCGACCCACCCGTTTAGCACAGCTGATCCGGACGAATTTTAACAACGCTCGGTTATTTTTCAACGCGTAGTACCTTGCAAAATATATTATTTATAAACTACTCGAAATAACTATGTATACTCGCGGGTGTAAATATTGCCAGTAATATATATACCATGGTGAATTTCCCGACGGTTATTTTACATCCTGCTACGTAAATCTGTGTACAAAACGATACCATTTTTGGACAAAACGGTCGCGCTGCAACCTTACACGGCGTTACGCGACGCTAATTCGCACAACGATTTGCGTTCGACGATACGGAGTCGAGGCAGCAAAGGTGACGTTCGAGGAGAGAGAAAAAAAACGTTTCGGAATGTTTTTCCGTTCCTCATAATAACCGGTGTGGTGCTTTCGGGTTGTACTGGCGTTGTAAACGCGGACAGTGTCTGTAGAATGTTTGAAATGTACAAAAAAAAAACAATTCTGAATTACAATTTCTTCGGAGGACAGAAAACTATATTGTGGCAGACGCTGTAGCCGTGTATAGTGCCCGATGAGAATTCACCGAGCGATTCCGTTATCATATTAAAACAAACATTAGGATCTATCGTAGTTCGCTTTTCGCTGTGCCGACAAATTTATATACATCGAATATCAAAAATAACGTTAAAACATTGAAACATCAAAACGTTAGACGTTGTGTTGACTGGTTTTCAAAAAAAAATAAAACTAAAAAATGGTCGAAAAAAATAAAACGTTTCGATCCCCTGATTATCATAGACAAAAGTTTTGCGAAACGCGATCATTGATAAATTCGAAGATTTCAAAGTAGTTCGGCTAAAAAATTATCAGTATCAAATACGATTTGAAGTGCAATAATCTTCACAAAGTATTATTTTTAAACGACGCGTGAAAATCTAGAGTCGTTTGAAGCGCTATCGGTGATTTTGACGTTTTCTTTCTTGTAAAAATATAACGGAATTTCAAAAGTCCTTAAAGAAAGAAATTACCATCATCTCGCTTTCGAAGAGGAAAATAATAAAGCAATCAAAGAGAAAAATCGAGCACACATTTACGCTGTACGGTCTACAACGTAAAGAATGTTAAAAATTACTCAATACTTCTGCAGTTCAACAACTATTTTATACTTGCACGTTTTATTTGTGTACACTGTTGCTAACCTTTATTTTTTTTTATACATGTATATAGTTTAATACATAATAAAATTAAAATTCTGTTGAGTTATACGATTCAACGTCCAAAGATTCAGTGCGATTAATATAAAAATATAGAGCAATTTCAGTTTGACGTCACAACGGAGAGAAATATTTGTTTCGCGGCTCAGATGTATTATTAATCCTTTTTAATTTGGCACGCTCGGATCACAATAAACGCATGCAACGACGACGAACTAAAAGGACGAAGTAAAAGCGTCACGAAATCGAGGACGAGAAATGATTCGATCGATAAGCGCCAAATGTTGATATAATCGTTCTTTTTCGCGGGGCGAAAAAACGTGTACAAAAAGTGAAAAAACGCTCGTCAGCTCATAGTTTTATAATATATGTTTACAATGTTTTGGCGTGAAGTAAAAAGTTTTCTCTGATTAGACTATGGATTGCAGTGACTGTTGCAGATTTACCAAGTACATATTTTTAATCGTGAATCGGAGTGAAAACGTATTAGAAGCTTAACTATACGCTGCCCTGTGTCCCGAGACGCGTGATTTTTTTTTCATCTTGATTACGTGATTTTTCGCATCGCACCCCGCAGATTCTTACATTCAGATCGATCGTTTTCTTTTTGGCTTTTCGTTCAGAATTTTTTTCTCTGCCTTAGTTCGCGTACGTTGTGGATTTTTATTTTAGATATCTGTTGTGTTCCACACAAACGCGAGTTGAATTATAAGGTACGCGACCCAAAACGTTTAAATCGCGCGCACAAATGTAATTTAACCATGATACGAGTAGGCAATCAATGGAGTTGCACCGTGTAGTTCGCGTTCATTTGTTTTTCATTAAAAACCGTACAGCGTAATTCGGTTTAAGACGATCAAACACAACATTATACAACCGTCTGTGTATATATTTTGCGAGAGCTTAGATTATGACAGCAGAGCGATTAAGACGCTCAACCGAATCACTTCACGAGCCAACATGATATTGTAACATATAATTAATACTATACTGGCACTGCATTTGCGCGTAAGTCTCAAGAAGCACCGACACACAAACCACCCTTGTGCAGTACATATTACACTACCCTTTAGCAGGAATATCTTAAAATCGTTCTTAAATCTCTAAAAAACATAAATGGATACTGGGTCGAAATGCGCGTCACGAGTATGGTACGTGTGCAGACCGCGCGCGCGAGAAGTGAAGAAACAAACATTATATCGTATCATAAAAAGAAAGCATTATGAACTAATACTGTTACAAATATGTCCTGTTTTTACAATGATTTTTATTTTGTTTTTTTGTCAACAACTTTTCGTATATATATACGCTCCGGTTTTCAAAGTCGATAACTTTTATAAAAGGTCTGTATACTCCGGTGGTACTTTGGTTGATGTGTCGGACACATCGCGGATTCGGTTTTTTGGCCATAACATTCAAAATAATGATCGAAACAAGCTGAAACTCTTACGTGACATTCAAATAGATAAGGTACAGAGTTTACGAAAGTTTCGAGTGATTTCAAAAACTGTTGAACTAACTATAGAAATTATAGAAATTCTCGAAAATTTCACAAGGACACTATAGACAATTGCAGAACTCGCTCGTTTTTTGTCGAAGACACGTCATTGCTTTCAGATATTAAATCCCGGCTTTTTATTATACCGTTGAAATGTACCAGTCGTGTACATTTTACACATTATTACTTTTTCGCGTTTCTTATGTTTTACGCGCGTTTCCGGGACGTAAATCACTCGTCGAAATCTTTACGGACGTGTAGCAGCGATATAAGTTATGGCGTGTGCAGTTTCTTTCTGGCGAATAATGATGACAATTATTACGGTCCGAAACGTTCGTTTTGTGAAAACAAAATAATTATTATCTTGCGTTATAATTATCGTACTCGGTTCCAAAATGTTATAAATTGCTAATTAATTCGAAATAGACTATCACATTATGGTGTAATATCGCCGCGACGGTGCCGGGTATATTTTCGTCTGAATTAAATCGCTCCGGGAAGTTTGCCAACGCGGCATCACACGATATTATAATATTGTCGGTAAACGCATATAACGGAATTTCGGTGTTATTAATCGGCGGTCTTTTCTATTTTTTTTCTTTTCACCCGACTGCCGAAATCCGCGAGGATATAATGTTTTACCAGTAGTATGTCAATTTCTTTGGCAGCGGCTTCGACGACCGAACGGATTTCCACTGCAAATGCGACGTGTCGTTCGATTCGTCTCGATTGTGATAATTGGACGCGATATTTTCTTTTCGAATTTTGAGTGGAACAAAGCGTTAAAAGCGAAAAGTCATACATTTCCCGCGGCTATTTTTTTACTATCCGAAGATAATCCTATAATAATTGCCCGTCTCTCGCATGTCCGTGACTTTTGTATCGATGGATTTGTTTGTCCGCGGCTGCTTTCATAGTAATTCAATACAAAAATATACTTCAATAGTTTTAATTGAACGGAATAATTTTTCGATAAAAACTGAAAAGAGTGAAATGAAAAATAATTTTTTAGTATAATAATCCGTGACATTGTCAAATAGTATTAACTGTTTAGAATCATTTTTATAGAAATCTTTTAGAATCGTTATAATAAATACGAGCTGAACGTCAGAAAAGATAATTATAACTGTTTCGGGCGGGGACAAGCTCATTGTGAAAATATACTTTGCATTTTTAAAACGAGTATAACATGATTGATTATGTACCGTACCTATTATTGACTATTTGACATTACAGTTATGTGCGTTTTAACTACAAATACGATTTGAAGTACATTGCTTGTCCCCGCACAATATCTTTTCCAACATTCAGTTTATTTATTACAGTCCGACGCTCACAAATAGAGAAACGGAGGCGACGTACCTATAAATATTGAAAAATCAACTCATTTTAATATCTACCTTCGTATAATATCATACCAAATCCGTACTCAATAAATAAGCAGATGTATGGAGACACAATCAATAGAGCAATATCAAGAGGGAAAACAACGCAGTGAGAAAATTTGGAAAAAACCAAACGATTCGTGTACGATCCAGAACGCTAAAATGCTATTGTTTTTATCATTCTTTCGCATAACATTTTTAAATATCTATACAGAATATACAAATTAAAATTCATTTAATAATCATTTATTTTTTATTCATCGTATGATCTGTACACGTTCAATACGGAAAACAGCAAATGTAGCTGGATACAAATCAACAAGTTTGTTGAAAAAAAAATATGACTATGAGGTGGAATATCACCCCCAACAACATCCCTGCGTGCGAAACTGTGTTTTATAAATAATTTTAATGATTATTTGAGCGAATGCTCTATGTGTTTCGTTTCGGTCGATAAACCCGACGACTTGTGAACGTTAATTTTGTGTTGTGACCTAAATGTAGAATAATAATGTATATAAATGCGCGGACGTCATAGAAATTAAGAGAAAAAAAAAAAAAACATTTTCAACCACGAATTTATTAATCTCCGTGTGGCACCTTCGAGAGCGATTATTAAAAACTTTCGACGGTATTTTCTACGCCTTTGCAGCAACGGACCGCCGAAAACAATAACGTTTCTCGTCGTATAAATCCTGTCATTGTTTATTTATCGAAGCGAAATCTCGAGGAGCATTTGTGTTATTATTCCCACGGGAATTATACGACGGTTCGTCGAACTTCTGTCCGACCGGAAAGCCCACCTTGTCCTTTTCCCTCGACATCGCAAAATAATAACAATATATTTATATATATGTTAAATCTCTTTTGACGGACCTCGTCCGAACACCAGTTGCGGATATATTGGCTCGTACAATAAAACAAAAGGTGTTTTTTAAATTAAAATGTGGTCCAGATAGTGGTTTTGAGAGCACAGGGAGTATATTAGGTATCATGTAACACAACGCGATTGTTCCCGAACAGTCAAATGCCGGAAATTTAACTAACTGTACAGATAAAAAAGGTGAATCATTACTGCACGGGGTAAAACTCAAAAAGAAGGTAACATTTAAAAAAAATAACTCACCAGAGTTTATAGACTTTTCATTGCTGACTTTATATATATCTGAGCATACTACTTTCTACCCGAAACGTTGTTGACATGATAAAAAAACATCATTGATTAAAGAACGATAACTAAATCGATCTAAAAAAAAAAAAATGAATGAAGCTACTACGAGTTGAATATTATTGTTTATAAATAATTGTTGACTGTTTAAAATTTCAACACGCGCACGTCGAATGGTAAATGTTGATAAAAACTTTTCGCATTCCCGTATATAATAATTCTGCTTCGTAATGTTGTACGAAAAAAAAATATCGCGAAGAAAATAATAATCAAACGCTGAAAAATTAACTTTCGAAAACGTCAGTTTCGCTGCGTTTCACGCCCAGTTAATTCGGGAGTGCTTTTTTTTTCCCCTCAAACTAATTCGAAGGAAAACATATCGCGTCGATATCGATGACGCGTAGGGACGTAAACCGTAATATTTACAATATTGGCAAAAACTCTTCGTGAAACTGTAACGGCAGCTCGTGATGCCTATATTTATACTGTAAAAATAAAATCTTGCCGAACGGTAGTAGGTAGAATAAACATAATAAGTATTATACTCTTCACATAATATTTATAAAGGTAAACATTTTTCATAGACTGGATTCATAAGACGATTTATATATTGCACTGTCGTGCCGAACCCACGATTCACCGAAACGTTCGTAACAATACAACATTCTCCGAATAAAAGTAAATAGTATTGTGTACGCAGGTATTAGTATTATTTTGTTACCGATATTTTTATTGAAAATTATTTACACGCT
This sequence comes from Hormaphis cornu, assembly GCA_017140985.1. Lineage (NCBI taxonomy): Eukaryota > Metazoa > Arthropoda > Insecta > Hemiptera > Hormaphididae > Hormaphis > Hormaphis cornu. The sequence goes on along the minus strand of CM029364.1, from coordinate 7,461,611 downwards.
TGTGCCGCGGGATTCGTAGAATACACGTGAACATACAATTTATTCGATATCGGGTAATGTCAGGTATAATATTACACACGTCGAATGGGTACGAAGCCGATTTTGTAGTAAATAATCTAAAAAAAACATAAAAAACATGTTCAACACCATCAATAGTCAAAACAGTCGAAACAAGCGAATAACACTAATTAATTTCAAACCTTAATACATTATTTTTTGTAAACAATAATTATAAACACCGGTAGGGGAGGTAAGTTGACGCACGCGTCACGGATGACGAATCTAAATTTAAAAGTCAACAATGGCCGAGTTTCTAAACCAAATATATAGTTATCTATATCTTTGAATATAATATAATTGTGCAATTTTTTGATGTTTGGAGGTGTTTTTTTCCATTTTTTTATTTTTCCGATCATTAATTTTAAGTTTTTACCGTAGAGACTGGGGCAGGTTGACGTTAATAATATTAAACTGCCTATAACTCTCCGCGTATATTCGTCCGAAATCCCTAAAATTGTGTACTTACGGTAATCCTCTAAAGTCGTGAAAAATGTTTTATGTTAGTTCAAAAATATAATACATGGTTGTTGTCATCTTACGTAACTCTAACCCTGGGTATATGCGGGGTAAGTTGACTAATTTCTTAAAAAAAAAAAAATTCAACTTAAATATAGTTTTATTGACTAAGAATTAAATGTTTGAATTAACATAAAATGTTTCTCACGACGTTTAAATACGTCGGTAATATAGTAGTATAAGATGGAAATAATTTTAAAATGGTCAAGTAAATAGGATACCGGTTTTAAAAGAAAATACATACTTACACCGGTTGTTAAGTTGAACACGGGAAAAATACAATAAAAACTTAGGTAGAAAATTTTAATAAGTCAATATCTACCTTCAAAAAAACAAACTTGACGTCGATATAATTGTCTTGGGACTCTAAGACTAAGTCAGGACCTAATCACCCGTCTCCAGTTACGGTCATTTGTTAAGGAGTAAAATGTAGACAATTCACATTTTAGAATCGACCGCGCGAGTGTGTAAGTAATCGTAAGGTAGTGTAAGTGAGCGAACAATATAAAAGGAGCCAAGATTGAAAGCCTTTGTTAATTAGACGAATTAAAATTCTCTCGTATATGTATATTGTGTCTGATCATTTTATTTTAAATCGAATGAGAAGAAAATCTTTTGCCGCTCCTCAAACAAAAGCCCGAGTTTTCATTTGACATATTACTAAACAAAGTCAGCCGCTGTAAAAACGCTTCTGAAAATAATAACGAATATTACGGACACCGATACTTTCTGAAAATATGATGGTACGTCCTTAAAACGCACCGACACTGCATCCTCATTAATAAATATTTTAACGGGCTTTGATGTTTAAAAATTAAGTTCGATCGACTTAGAATATCAAAGACGCGTTTTTTACGCAATTATTGTCTCGTAAGACCTTTGGTTTTCAATATTTAGAGTGACGAACGTTTTATACCATTAGAATAACTATTATTCATTTTAGCAAATTGAAGAATTTTCATAACCGAATCACAGCATTTCGGACGACAAGAATTGTACATTAATTTTGACGCGCGTTCAAACTATATCAGAACGTTACTAAAACGTTGACAGATCTCAACTGCAAGTATACAAAATACAAAATAAACAATTATACAAAATAAATTGAATACAATTTATGTTTTCCCTAAAATGATTGTTTCGAAGAATTTCGTGCACGAGTTATTAATTTTTTCAGCCGTATAATACAAGCAACGTTTTGTTCACACTAATATAGTAATTCGTACATATGTTTTGTCATAACGAAAAGTTCAAAAACACGCAAATAACCTAATATTGCAATATTGTGATGTGCATGTTAGATTTTATTACTTACATAATTTACACTTGTATACTTGAACTAGAAGTTTTTGGAAAGTTTTGCAAATAATATTGAGTTTCCTCACAACAAACTGCCACGGATGTTCTGTTTTACTAACTCATAACGGTTTACAACCCGACACCCGTAAAGTTTTCCAAACTCCAATTTAGATTAAACTACATGCGGTACAAGTAGGGTAAAATAATACTTAAGTAAAACATTTCAATTGATACTTAAACACTTCAAGTGGATTTATACAAAAAAAAATGTTCCCTCGATTCAGGAAAATACCCGTTTAAGTGGTTCTAAGTCGAAAATTCGATAACGTAACGAATGAAATATATATACTTGAACGCAATCATTTGTGAACTTTAATGACGTTCATACAGGAGAACGCTAAGACCCCGTGTTGACTAGTCGGATTACGATAATTTTTTTTTTTCTAAAATAAAAAAAAGTCTGCGTTCTACGGGTTGGTTGGAATTTTATGAAATAACAATAAAGTGCTAAAAATTAGTCGAAACATTATCAAACACTATAGTTATAATATAGCTGATATTCAGATGCGTATTTTAGCTACAAAAAAAAAAAAAAAAAAACCACGAAAATCAGACTCCATTCCGACGTGCGATAAGTTCTCTTACTTGCGAGAGAAATGAAAAAAAGACATTTTTTTTTTTTTTAAACCATACGACAAAAAAAAAATAAAATGTTAGTAACAGTTAAGCCGTGTGATATTTACTATGTCTTATAAAATTCATTATTTTGTAAATATTTTATCATAATACTATTAAACGATCCGTTTTGTACGACGTGAGGAATAAAATTGTTATGCCTGATAACAACTTTTCTTATTATAATTTTTGAAAAATAATTTTCGCAAAACATGCGAAATAATATAGATATTTTAAAGTGTGAAAATAATTGTTTTATTGTTACTATGCTTTTTATTATAACAAAACGCTATAAACGCGTTACTATGCTTTTCGTTATAACAAAACGCTATAAAAAAAGCGAATTAATATTTGTTAGATAAAGCTTTGTAATAAACTGTTTTGCACTTTGACAATCAATATTAGACAACTATTCTTACAAAACTAAATAAACACTATTTACTATTTGAAAACGTTTAGTTAACGAGAAAAAAACTGATTGCCTACACAATATGTTTGAATGTACAAAAACGATTTATGTAGTATTGCTATTTAAATTAAAATAATCCTTTTGGTTTTACTTACTAAATGCCAAATATATCCAGTTGCATCTGTAAAATAGAAAAAAAAATAATACAATTTAATACCATATTGAATTAAATATTGTGTTAGGTATGTTATTCGTACAATCGAATGTTATTCGAACGATAAGACCCGTAATGATTCATAATATACAATATATCGTAAATAATATTCAAGGTTTGTTTATGAAGCAAAAACCGATAAAAAGACGGTAAATTTGGCCGTTTATTTCAATGCGGCAACGGGTTATTTCCGAGATAAAAAAAACATAAAACGTCTATATTACGTCTGACGTTTTTGGGTAGAAGAATTGTTTCTGAACTTTTTTTTTTTTTGTTAAATACCTACGAAACCCTTTATTATCCATACTATAGAAAATAATATTCAGGAATACCTAAACCGTCGCGTGATTATATATATAGCAGCTATAATAAAGGATTTTATAGTACAATCGAACCGATTTAAAAATAAACGTTTGCAAGACATTTCTGCACGCTCTCGGCCGGGCTAAAAAGACCCGCAGCACAAGTCAGTCGCATCACCAGAACATTTTATTCTATTCTATTACTGTACAAGGACACTCTGGAGCACCCTGAAGTTTTGAACGTTTGCAACCATAAATTAAACAATAAATTACACGGTTTGTGCGGAAGGTGACGTGGGTTATAAATATACGTTTCGTTGTTTGCCGTTGACGTTTCATAAAACGGTTATTTATTTGTAATATTTCAAAGTTTAAGCGCGATTTTTGCGGGCGCGACTTTTGCGGTTTCGCAGACATTTCGAGACGGCGATAATTTCCCGAAGCTGCGGGGCGAGTTGACGCCCCTTTTTATCTCGTTAATTAAAAAAACAAAAATTCAAGTTAAATGTTAATTTTTTTCGTTTTTTAAATTAAAAGTTAACTATAAAAAAAAAAAAAATTAACTTAACTCAAAATATAGACGATTGTTATAGTCCGTATATTTTTAATTCATATGTACCAGGTACAAAAATATCTCATATTATATAGGTACATTGTACCTATATAATATGAGATATTTTTCTCTGCTTCGAAAATGTTTTGATTCGAGATTGTCTTCTATTTTATACATTTTTTTTTATAAAATAATTAACTTATCAAGTTAAAAATTAACCGAAAAAACGAGTTAATTGGCTTCATTAAAATTAATTTAATGTCGAGCCTTGTAATTTCTTCGTGCCAGACAAATGTGGGAGTACATAACTCCACATCTTCATAAATATGTATAATACAGCAGCTGATAGTCAAGGGCGGTGTTTGAAAAATTCATGAAATATTAAATTTTTAAATATTTCGTGATTAAAAGAAAAAACGAATCACTATATTACAGTAGAGTTGGTCACTACTTTGGCCGGGTTAAAAGTTTGAAATCATTTTTATAATCGAGTTGCATAGGTAAACTGTAAATCTCAAATTTTAAATTTGACCGTCGTAATAAGAGATTTTTTAAATTTTTATCGCGATTCAACAAGTTCTTCCGTCCAATAATCCGTATCGATCGATTGATTAATTTTCAAAAGAGTTATTTCCGAAAAATAATGCAACGAAACAATTTCAACGTCAAAAAAAAAAAAAAACGTTTAGATTGTACTATAGGTATAATAAATCATAGGTTTTTAAATTTTATAAGCATTTATTTTGTATTTGTTACATATAAAATCAATGGTAAAAATTAATACGAAATTAACAAATTTTTAAAATGTTTCAAATTGAGTACTATCTCGGTTCGACAACATTTGTATTTAGAAATTCCGTATAATTATGTAAAAAAACTATAATAGACAAAATAAAAAAAGTCACCGTTATACAACGCTAACCGGACACTAGAAAATTGGTTATTTGAACAAACAACCAAAATAACCAATTACAATTTAAAAAAAAAAAATAACTTATTAACAATAAAACACAAAGTACCGATTTCTTTTTCGCACAGCAAACGTTGTTGAAAAAAAAATTCATTCAATATTTCACGATCTTAGAAAATATTTCAACACCGAGCGAAACATTTACACAATTTTCGAGTTGAAATTCGTTAGGAAAGACGATTTCGGTCGTTTGCCGAGCGGCGCGAGTGTTCGGGAACGTGCGTGTTCGCTGCGACGGAAAACGATAGAAAACGCAATTAATGGGCAAAATACTAACGCGTCGTCGTCGTCGACAGACCGAACGAACACGGAACGGTTCGTATAAATTGTTTACGACCGATTCGAAAGCAATAAGAAGAACGCGCACGAAAACCGATCGTTACGGCAATAACGTATAGGAATAAAAACGGAAAATAGGTAAGTAAACAAAACGTTGTTCTTGTTTTTCGCGTTATCAACCGTACACAACGGACGAGAACTCGAAACTGCGGAACGAAAAAACTAAATTCGTTTCCGACGTGCGCGGGTACGTTTAAAAACTCTTGGGTGCACGTCGCGGAAAAGCCGTTTTTCGTATCGACCGGAAAACTATGCTAACGCAAAGTTTGTTTTTAAAATCGTATTTCAACACATCTATATAAGGTACTTTTACGAATCGGCGAGAAATTGTACTACACATTATCTGCATATTTTTTGTTTACGCGTCGTTTTGACTGATTAGCGGAAAAACTCGGTAAACGCACCGAAAACGGGTAGTCCGAATCAAAAACTAACGGCTGCTCCGACAATGTATAGAGAGATAGAGAGAGATCGAACGCAATAATTATGGCGATTTAGGCGGTGTACGGTTTTCAATTATTGTATATTATACTTTTGAGAGACGACGACGTTTATAACAACACTGGCCCACAAAAGTCAAATACGATTGTTCGCTTTTTCCACGAGAAACTTGCCGTTACACCGAGGGTTAGCTGATCGGATCCGACTTTGACGGTTTTGCGAGAAACGCTGTGCATCTCTCGGAGATGCATTCCGTTTTGATGCATGCGACCCGCGTCGTCCCCGAGCGAAACACGTCCGTATTATTCACTATGCAAACGACGTCGGTAGATTACACGGAGGTGATTTTTATACAACTCGAGTTTTACGGTAATTGTGCGAACGATGTAATAAAAAACGTAATTTCAACACGAAGGAATAGTATCTACGACGATATATAGGTCACACGAGATGACGCGTGTTAAACGCGTATTGTGTGTATCGGTTCTCAAAGTTATTTGAAAATCGCCGCGTACGATCGGAAAATTCGTATTTTGATTAATTCGTTCCTACGATATTTCATTTAAGGTCGTTCAAAAAAAGAAATCGATCGCGTTGATTTCAACAAACCGTACCAAAAAAACCGACGTGTCAGGCGATCGAAATATTTTAATAAACTATCGCCTTACGCTTAACGCGAGGTAAAAAACGCATTCGTCCGTTCGCGGCAGTGAGTCGCGCGGTGAATAAAAATGTTTTTTTATTACGAACAAGTGTTAGAAAGCTTTGACGAATCGCGTCGGAGATAAAAGCAAAAGAAAAACTTTGTACGAAACGAATTTCGTTACGTGCTGCATATTATTATTATTATTGTGTTCGTAAACTAATTTTTTTTAATGATTACGAAAAATTGACGGACGTTTTTTTAAGTAATATTGTCATACAAGACCTGCAGCGCACACACACACATTTTTTCAAGGTAATTTCTCTCAGTGCGCGAGTATTTACAAACGGCGGCCACGATTCTTTTCGTAAAGAATAATAATAACAGTTTACAACGATTAGTATTTAATATTATTTTGTCGAAAACTTTCATCGATACATATATGTATACACCGTTTTACATTGTTTCACGAATATAAACTTCGGTTACTCGTCTGTAAAAAAAACCCCATAATAAAACATAAAATATTTCGAACGACACGTGAATGCGTGTTCACTGTGTATGATAATAATTTAAGTGTCGTCGTCGTACGACATAAAAATAAAAAACCTTTTCCATATTGTTTTTTTTCGCGTACACGAATCGTGTTCGTAACAGTCGAAAAAGGTATTTTACATATTATTATTATTGTTATTGTTACGTGTTATATTAATAGGGTCGTAAATAACGTTTACGAACGCGCGGTATTAAAACATATCTCGCAGTTTAAAAAAAAGCGCGCCACGTCTCAAGAATAATATTTTCGAGACGGTTTCTGCAATAATAATGATAATTATTGCTAAACATTTTATCGCTGTTATACCGATAAAGGTGCATATATTGATATGTTTAACTTCGTACCGTCCGCGGGCGTTGTAAACTACGTATAAACGATTCGCGCGATATACGATTGATATTCTACCGTAGTGTAGACAGATGATAAACGAAATCGTTTTATTGTTAAAACGAAACGACGTGGTACGGAAAAAGCGCGAAAAAAACAACGCATATTATTAGAGCACTTAAATGTTTATTACGCTCTGCGCCGATGACGTGAGGCCGGAAAATGAACGCCAACAACTGCTGATGTCGGCCAATTTTATCTTAAACGACGTGGTGGATGCGAAAAAAAAAACAATTATATTTGCTATTATGTTGTACGAAATTGGTCAATCGTTTGGTCTATATGTATTACGGCTGCTCCCAAAGCGTACGCGAACGTGTCAACTACACCCCGATCGCAGACGTGAAATGGAATTTTTTTAAAAAAAATTCGCGTGTTGATTTTACACCGGGGCGGTCTCTTGTAACATGACTCGTCTGCGTTTCCGGATATTAAACGTGTAAAAATCGACGGAACCGACAGAGTCTCAACGACGAAACGTGTGAAATTCAAAAATTTATATAACAAAACCCGAAGCCTTTGGAGTCGAGCAAAACGAACTTAACGAGGCTTGCGCTGGGGCGCGGAAACTTGCGTGCGCTACACTCGTTTCACGGCGAACAGCACGAATAAAATTACGATGTAATAATAATGTACGACGACCGTGTAGCGGGGTCTAGGTCACCGCCGCGAAAGTTTGAGATTACATTTTTATTTTTATTTACTTTACGGTATTTGAACACTTACGTTGAAACGCGATAACTGAAACGAAAAGTGCGAGTGAATACGCGTTTGCCGCACATTTTTCTCATCGAAACGACCGTTTGTCAAGAGCACCCCGATGCGTTTTACCCCGTCGATAGTATAGTGTAATTACAAAATTATGCACGGCACTACGAAATCAGTCCTAATCGTCCATACACGACCCACCCGAAATGATTCAGATGCCTCTGGGAAGTACAGTGCTCCACGCCAAGTGAACGAAGTTTTGTCTCGACATCATAATGTTCTGCGAACATCCCCGTGGCGCGCACTCGGTTCGTCATGACGCGCGCGTGATCGATGTATCTACGCTACTATAAATTGTCCGCCCGAAAAATATTCGTACTTGGCGAATACGACGATAAAATGCTGTGAAAGCAGCCGTTTCTGTACGGCTAAAAGACAAGAGATTTTTTTATTTTAAATTTTGCCTACTTTTACACGAGAAAAAAAAAAAATTTGAAATTTTCGGACAACTTTACGGTCAAGATTTCGTAACGAAGAATTCGTTCGGAAGAAGTGCTCCGAGTCGTGTTTCTGACAGGTTTGTTGACTATTTCGGAATTTTTTAAGTTTTGCTTTTTTTTTTTCCGGTAATACCCCAAAAACAAATCAAGAACTTCACTGCGAAAACGTGTAATTTTCACGATGACGTTTTCGCGTAGTGCTTCGATCTTAACTTCACCGCGAGAACGTCGAGATTTCGGTTTTAAATTACGTCTGAACGAAAATTTTACGAAAATACCAAAAAGCCAGCTGGAGTATTCGTCCGACCGATTTGAAACCGATACTACCATCGTAACGATATTATATTACGCGTTAAGATTTTAACGCGTTATTTAAATAAGTGTTCTTTTTTTGACGTGTGGATATTTCGCCCAGAATAGTTTTTTTTTTCGGATTCGTTTTCAGACGTGAAATAGTACGTTCCGAACAGTGATCCGCACAAAGAGTAGTCGGCGCTCTATTCGGTCAAACCACCCGTGCGACCTAGACTCATCGCGCCTTTTTACGTACGTACTTCACGAACATCGGATGAGAGAACAATTATTTTATGATGATGTTATAATTGTACTCGCGGAGAAAATTAACGCGGTAAATAAATCACTCGGCATACGGCTCGCATAATGGATTTTATGGTATATATATTTTCACGTCCAGTTTGAAGGACAGATGAAAATTATTATTAGGGCGTGCGCGCGCGAAAAACCGTCATCCGCCCGATAACGCGCGATTTGCCGGTACGAAAGGCCGTTATCCGCTGGTAAAAAGGGAATAAAAAGCCGGTCTAGGTCGGTGACGAGTAGTTTGTGACGGTTTGGGTGGGTCACTGGTTGTGGCTTAAACGTGCGGAGGAAACAATCGTTGAAATAACGATTCCGAGCGCAGCACGGTTGGACAGCGGGTCGGATGTTTCAGAAGAGTCTGTGAACCGATTGAAAACTCGAAAAAGTTTGAAAACGGCAAGTGAAACGCCGCGATACGTACGCAAGACTAACGTCGCGACGCAGCTCATAGCAAACCGATTCCGTTTCCGCATCTGCTGGTCGGAGTTTTTTTTTTGCTGGCCACGGCAAACTTTGTTTCGCGCGCACTACGTTTTCAAGCTTATGAAATCGTTACAAAAAAATAATAATCACGATCGGGTATGACCGATTTTCGCTCGTAAAAGACTCGTACAAATTCGTTTTATAGTGGACGGCGCATTTTTTTTTGTTTTATTCGTTTGGTTTTTTCGGTTTTCGCGCGAGCTTCGTCGGTTCGGTCGGCAAAGCGATCGCCTCGATACGCCCACCGCCCGCAGATTCTCCTCTGCAGTCGACCCCGGGCGTCGGGAGGAGAAAAGTATATTAAAAGAGAATACACAAACGAATCGAAACGAGAGGCATATACTTTAAATATATTTGAATAACTGAAAACACGAAATATTTCGTCTCTCGGAATAAAAAAATATACGGTTCTTTTGTCTCGACAATATGTCGCGCGCAGAAAACGATATTTACATTTCTCGAGGAGAAACGAATCGAAATCGCGGCGCGGTCTCGGATAGTATATAACATTATCGTACGAACGATTTGCATAATACAGACGGATCTAATACTAACCTATATATATATACCTACCGTACTGGCCGTAAGTATGTGTTTTCGCGCGATTCAAAAGTTTAAATTGGTCGATGGTTTTTCAAACACGGTGACAACGCAGAAGTTCCGTTAATTGTTATTTTTATAAACGTATAATATCCACGAGTTCGTGCAGTATGCTGAACACTGTTATAGTGGTAGGACAGAGAAAGAAGATGACAGGGATTTTGGTTGAAGCAGCGAAAGTACAATAAACTAAAGAAGAAAAACGAATGAACAAAAATGAGGAGTAAAATGTGTCCTAGACAACTTACAGGCTTCGACTACAAAGTATTACTTCATCATTAGGAGGTACCTTCACAAGAAATTTTACTCGTGTAAATCCATGATTTATTTAACTTGTTGATATTACGTCATATGTTATACATCGATAATATATACGACGTATACGACATTAAAATAGTTGTTACGACTAAAAAGTAACTACCAATGTTTGAAGAAAAAAAAAAAAGGTCCAATCATTACTTTGCTCCGCGGGTATGAAAAATAATATTATACTAAAACGCGGATTAATTTAAACAGCTTTTTTTCACTTTTAACGCGTTACGTACACGCAATCATTACAGCTGTATACTTGGAACATACTTATTTTTAATTTTAAGTATTTTTTTTACCCGTGTAAAATCTGTGTTTAATACGGTATACGGTTTGTACCCTTTCACTTGAATCGTGTTCACTAGATAAACGAACACGGATTTATTCCGAAAATGTGTTCTACAGTGTAAAAAAATACCTAAACTTATATTCTATAGCTGTGTAAAAATGATAAAAGACCATATTGTTTATTGATAATTGCAGCGGAATGAATGCAGGGGAAAAAATCTGTCGATCGGAAGTTTACGTGTAGTCGAATGCGGTCACGCTGCAGGTAAGTGCTCGAGAATATTCAGTAAAATATGATCGGACGTCGGTGAAAATATTATACTCGTTGGCACGTTATAATTATTACATTATTTTGTTACACTATACGTAACAATAATGATATATAAATGTAGGTAATATATGAAATTACCTCGACGCAATAAAACCACTCGTACACGAGGTAATGGACGAGTGCTCGGAACCGTGAAATTGGAGTGTTATTCCGCAGTTTTTCCGAGTCGGGGATAAATACATTAATTGGTAACATTATATGAGAGATATGGCGTAAACGTTGGGCCTTGAGCTCCGTTCGAGGAAGCAACAACAATAATAATTATTAAATTGCACAATAATGGAGACGATCACCGCGATCGGTAATTATTTTCTGTGTGTACGCACACGCGCGTATATATTAAAAAAAATTATAAAAAAAAATTTCGTTTTTGAACACGCGTATTAGCTCGAAAACTATACCGCGCTCGCGTATACCTACGTATGGCTGTTTAATTTCGTTGATAACCTCGACCGGTATGATGATTGTTTTTAACGATAATAGTTGCGGTTTCGTATTTTAACAACGCGGTACGACTTTCCGGATTGCACAATCGCGAATTTCGAGCCGAACGCGATTTCAACAACTATTACAATCGTCGCACGGGACCGATTGACGAGCGCTTGTCTTCGTCTCTTTCGTTCTTTCAAAACGACGACAACGAGAAAAAGCCGAAATCAGTAAAGGTCGGGTATATAGTTCGACGGGGTCTATGACTACTCTTTAGGCGGCGCACTGTTTCGGGGGAATATCGTGTTTTGAACGCCGTTATTCAATATCCGAAAGCAACGATCATATTGCCTTGGAAAAAAAAAAAAACGATTCTGACCGAGCTCGGAATCTTCGAATCGCCGAATTTCGGCTCGATAAGAACGATAGGAACAACGGGTCGAATGTTAGTTATAACTATTGTAAGATTTAAGAGAACGAAAAGAAACCGAAAAGAACGCGAAACGTTTTTTTAAGTTTTCAGTCGCGTAACGTACAACACTTATGTTACCAGCCTTGTATTAAAATGTTCAGACTTTTACTTGAAAATTAAATATTTTTTGTTGTTGAACCGCAAAAAAAATTGACACTTTCAAAAATGTTCGCTATTTTCGTCGTTTTCGGCACTCAGAGAGTAATGAAAACATCAAAAAACGGATAAAATACAATTTAAAGCCACAATCCCGACTGTTACGCGGTATTCAACGTGACGATTGGAGCGCTACCCTGAAACGTCGTTACGAACCTGAAATTTTTTGCCGTACAATCCTCTCATTTTTCTTTCGGGGGTTTTCGGGTAAAACTCAAAAAGTGAGCGAAATTAAAAAAAAAATTTCAATCAAACTCCCACCGGAATTTATAGATCTTTCATTATAGGCACTGAAAATAGCATTCCTTCTATACGTGAAACTGTCGACAGAAAAACAAAAAACATCGTTGTAAAAAACAATACGTTCCTCGCTCGTGGCTCAAAAAAAGTTGAAATCACAAAAAAAAACGTACAGTGTATAATTTTTAAACCGTTCGAAACTGTTGCCGGACAAACGGTATGATTAATTGTAAAACATCGCGTACGATAATATTAAATTATATAAATGGCGTGTCGTCTTTGATATAAACGATGTTATATTTTCTGCTCGTTCAATGCGTGTGGAAAAAAAAATTCGTAACACATCAATGCGCTTTATTCGTTATTAGCTACGTCGCACCGCCTACGTACAGCTAACAGCTACCGTCGACGTTTTTCTCATAATAAGATATTTATAATAATATAAATTGGACGATGAGAACATTTACGCTGATTGAAAAGGAGAAACCATTATCCCTTTTCGCGCGAACATGTTACTACGATTTTTATTCAATAAAATTACTCGCTAATATATGGGCAGCACCTCAGCTATATACCGAGTTGGTTGAATAAATCTAAATCGAACTGTACGGCGGCGTTTTACTCCCTAACTGCCCTGCAGCAGTACATATACTGTCCGTTTCAAAAGGTTCGACCTTTTCCGGGTTCATATATGTATATATATAATATACAACGTGCAATAAATCTTCTAACAAGACCTTTAAACGATCGAATAGTTGCCAAAAAAAAAAAGTGCTCGGCAAATTTTTGGAATGAGCAAATATCGTGTTTTAGCGCGATTTACGGAACACGATTGTAAATGTTTTACTAAGTGTATTATTAAGAATTGTTCATTGTTAACGTACGTACACTGTACTAGGTTAGTCGATTTATTATCGACTGTACTGCGCCGTCGGAGATAACCAAAAAACCTTACAGCGGGAATGAATATAAAAAAAATTTTTTTTTTAAAAACTGTGTAAAAATAAGTGGGTTATAACATTCTATTTTGATGTAAAACTATAAAATACTTTTTTTTTAATCGTACTAAAAGCCACCACGGAAACTTTTAAATAATAAAAAAACGCTGCGGTACATATTTTCTAACTGCGCTTGTTTTTATTGGAATAGCAAAAAACGGTACTCGCTACTAAAGCACACGAAACGCACATGCAACGCATTGGCATTTTCTTAGTAAATACTGTATAATATTTAGTAAAATTTACTCGGAAATCAAACATAACGTGTTAAATTTAGACATTTATTTCTTCGTCAATGCTTTTTGTACGAAAAATTTTTTAAACGCAACTATTCAGCTACGAATAGGTTTCAATCGAAGACGTTGCGTTTATGTACTTTTACTGTGCTATAAAAATACAATATTGATAATCAATGAACGAATCTTCAAGTTGTACAGTACACATTATAAGAGCCGCGGGTAAATTAACACTACGCAAAAGCGTTATTGAATTATATATTAATTTTCGTTTGTTGTTTTGGTTAATAATATTTGCCAACCGAAAAATGTCATATCCTTCCTATTTTTTTTTCACCCGTATTTTGTTTATAGGAAGGTAATGAAAGACGACGCGTGTGGCTATTTATCACTAGCAGTGAGACCGCAAAAAATGACGGGGAAAAAAAAAAAAACTTCAATTAAAAACTGTTGATCATGATAGTATCATTTTTCATGTACGAACTTCCATCGAACAAAGCATAAAAGATAAGCGTGATTTGTCGTATTTTAAATTTTTATCTGGACCATGCAAATCCGGTCATTGTTCTTCGTTTTTTATTACGCACAAATAGGTACAATATAATTGTATAATAGATATCTATAGATACGCGACAATATTTTTTTAACCAACGTTCATCTAAAAAAAAAAATAATTAAAAATCATCTATAAAAGAAACTTATGAAAAAGGGTATTTTTTTTTTTGTCTTACATACAAAGTGAACAACAATGTTGACAACGTAATAATACAATTATTTAAAAAAGTGATCGAACGCAATAAGAGAAAAAAAAAGTCTGTTGTTTCCTATATCATTTTTAGAAGCAAAAAAATAAATACATTTTGTTTTGACGAATTAAAAGTTGTTTTTATTGCTCGTGACCCGATCGTGTTAAATATTATCATTTCACGTTTATGCCGTTGGTTCGAATATTATGATGAATGGTAAAAATCTACCCCGATAATCTTCTGTTTTTATTATCCGGATGAAAAACCGATTCGCGTTTTCATAGGGTCTAAATTCGGAACTTGGCCAAAAAAAATTACAAATTACATAACTCAATGTTTATTGTTCCGATTGCATCATCTCTTACGTATTGGGGCAGATGTTTGCGCGTGACTGTAATATATCAAGTCCGTTGTATTATTATTTGTTTTAATCCGGTAGAGCGTTTTATCTAAACTGAAAATCACATTCCACTGTCGAGTGAAAAATATGTTTCGAATAATCGAAAAATACCAACGGTTAATCGATTTACGGAATGTACAAAATGTATACTATTACAAGTACGTCTGTACTCAGCCTAATGGCCCGTGATAGTAAGCAAACATAATACCCGACCTTTTCGCATGTTTTCCTCAACACCTGGACAACGCAAAGCACATATTAAAACATAAGACACATCCCAACGACATAATATCGCTTCTTTTTTTTTCTTTCGAACTACACACTAGACCATATACTCGAATGGAAAATAGGTATTTTTACTACTAGTTTACAAACAAAACGATTCGAAGCTATAGTTTTGAATTCCTTTTACACGAGTCGTGCATTTTATTCGTCGCAATTATGCGACCGAACGCCGCCGTTCGGACGTTTTAATAAATCGGGATTTTTTTTTCGAGTAAATCATATCGGTAGTAGGTGCTCTGTTTCAATGCGGCCCGATCCGAGCGATTGCAGTGATCCTCTGAAATACGCCGGAATTTAATTCCAGTACCGTCAATCGAATTTAACACGGGTTAATGCGTTCCGTATTGACGTGACGTTTGTATTCCAATATTAATAATGGTTAAACAATCCCTTAAATTAAACTCACTCCGCTATGCGCGTGTTATTTGTTTGAAAATCAATTATAACAGCTGCGATGCGTGTTTCTCGCTATATAAACCGCTGCAGGAGTTCCAAATCATGACGTTTTTCACGATAACACGTGAAATTTGCAGCACGGATGAAAATCACGACAGTTTTTCAATCGGCGATAGGAATATCGATTAAAAAATATAATACACCTTGGGAATGTTTTATTTTGATGACGAGGAGAACATTGTGAGACGGTTTATCAACGTGTACTGCGGTCAACATCAGTGTCGTACCTACGAAATTTAACTATGCACAGTAACTCTTTTTAAGATATGGATAGATAATAAAAAAAAGAGAAAATCAGTCAGTTACCCCTATCCTACCCCATTAAAATTTAGATCTTGGAGCAACGCCACTGGTCAAGCCGATGGCTGTTTATTAAGGCTATTTATTTACAAAGTATTTTTCCGTAAACGATAATAATAATGTTATTTAATCGTTTATAGGGATGTCGTAAAATATGCAGACACTAGATAACGAACAACGCGTAAGAGTATAACATTTGGCATGACAGTGAAGAAACTAAAATCGCGATTGCTAACCGGATAATCCGCTATAACATTACCTACCTATTATATGTTCAAAACGAAGCGGGATAGGGTGAAAAAACATAATTTTTAAGTTTCGCATTAATCGAGCAAAAAAAATTGTGAGTCAAATGCTACAAGCTAAAAAAAAAAAAAAAATTTAGTAAGTATAAACGAGTGTCGGCCTACGTATATCTAACCGAGTTCCAATTGTTGAGTATTACTATAAAACGTGTTGCGGCGAAAGTTAAAAAAAGGAAAAATAAAAATAGTCCCTGGTTGTCGTCGGTCTCGTTAGTTTTACAAATATTTGTCTTGCGTTCGCGGCGGTCTCCCTCGTTCGGTCGGAACATTTATACACGACGAGAACAGTCAAACAATTATTGTTTACAATGTATAATATTACCTATATATACACACACAAGGTCGTCATTGGACCGTAAGGGTCGGTTCGCAAAGGACTACGAGTTCCCAAAGGACATTTCACATATTATTATTAGATTGCGGCAATCTGGAACGGACGCGTTTTCGAGGAATTCGGTGGCCTTTAAAGTACACCTACGTAGTACAAACGGTTTTTCGAAACGGAAACAATTAATGACAATGTTTAAAAAAAAAAAAATTGAACAAACTCGGTTGATATAGTTTCTGCTGGTTTTTTTTTTTCCGATATCGGTTTTTCTCGGAAAACGCGACGTCTCTCAATTTAGTTTAACACGCTTTTATTTTTTTTTACATTCGGTTCGTAAAACTCGCAGCACGTCAAAACTTTCTAATTACCGCGCGTTCAAACGGATACAAAACAGCTGCTAACTTTCTTATACGACGCATATAGTCATCATAATTCTTTATTATACTATACTTTACGGCCAATTTATCGTTTTACATTGAACAGCTCGTGATAAGAAACTATCGGCGGTGTACATATATAATACAGGTATAGTTTACACGGAGACTCAAGTTAAATTTGTCGTTATCGTACCAAGTTTCCTCGAAGGGATTATTACGCGGCGGTAGTAAATAGTTTTTATGGACTTTTTGGCGTGTACGATATTTGTACCGTCGTTACTCGTGTATAATACTCGTGAAACTCATTCGTCGCATAACTTTTCTAATTACGAGTTTACGACGTCCGAAATATCGATATGAATAAAACAAATCAGTGGTGTACTTAGACGTACCTAATACAGTATCGTTTTCGCTTGTATCGTCAAACAAACTATACATGTATGAAACGACGTATTCATTTACTACAAGCTGTCGGGTCAAACGTAAGACTTCTCTTTTAATTTTTTTCACGTCACGGGATTGCGTTTCCACAACACTCGATATCGGAGTCGTTCGAACGAATTCCGAACAATATAAAAAAAAAAACGCTTTTTACAATCGTTGCGGTCAACTTCCGGATAACAATTAGGTACCTGAAACACTCCGAACACAAACCCGCAAACCGTCGGCCAAATCAAACTGCAGAAAACAGACAAACGTTTCATGTAACGTTCATTAGTACGATATTGGCCCATGTTTGTTTTGCGATTGAACGAGGCTAAGTGGTTTTTCGCTCAACGCGGAACGACTATAATAAGTATCGTCGGCTACTACTGGCCAGGCGTTATTAAAATTTACGAGCAATTCGTATTCGCAGATTATTATCACGGTGCGTTCAATAATTATTTTTTTTTAAATCTAAAAAACAGTTTTTTTTCTTCAAAATCTGTCCGGGCTTTTTTAAAAACCGCATTTATTATAGTGACCGCGTTCAAATAAAATATGCTAAACGAAATCGGTACTTCTCAGCTACAGTGTTTTTTATCCGTTCGGTTCGATATCAACGAGTGTAACATTTTTTTAAACGATTTGGTTTTCGACGAACGTCCGTTATATCAACTCGTATTTAAAATCACACAGTTTTCACCTGTTCTGGACTCACAAACAACAAAAATCTCAGTTAGATCAGTCACATCAGGTAAAACCATGTTCTATACTTTGCAACATACCTAAAACATGAATTTTTATTTTCGTTCCTAAATACTATAAGGCTAAAAATGTTTCGGCAAAGTTTACGAAACAATAACTTTAAAAAGCGTTTCCGCGCGTGTCGGTCCCAAGACAGTAACTGCAGCAGTATAAAAGACGAGTAACTCAACATTCCGTTTACGGTTCCACAAACATCCGTACAAGGAACACAACAATGGCTTTATTGGTCTAATTATTTCGTAATAAATTTGCGAGAGTTAAACCGAGCATGCCGGCGAACTGCTACGGTGAATGAAAAACGCAAATAATAAATTTCAAAACGTTAAGTGAAAATCAATAAAGGTATTTTAACCGATTAAAATTATTTGTTCCAGTGCGTATTCCATTTAATATCGTACCCGCCCGATTCAAACACACATGTAATTATAACAAAAGTTTTACTAATCAAACAAGTTTTACACAGAGTTTTTTAAATGTTTCATAACTTGTATTTATTTATACACCGTTTATAGTTAAAAAACAACGTTTCAATAACACCCAAACAAGATTTAAAGCACACGCGTTCAAACACAATTCTATCGAAGACCAAATACAAAAAACTGTCAATATACAAGTACTTAAATGTAAAACATACATCAAAAAAAATTATTAAAAACAAATAATCTTTAGGTTATTGCCCGGAGACTTTTATGATTTTTTTTTTTTTTTCTATATAATAATTATGAAAAAAGCCTTTAAGAAAGTTAAACGCGTGTAATGTCATTTCCATTCTTCGCGTTCACGGACATAAGAAATACGCAATAAATATATACATATAAAAATATTAAACTTAAAATGCGATATATTAAATTCCATTTGTCGCTAGAGACAAATGACCTTTTGAAATTTTCTCCATCAATGCGCATTCTTGGCTAAAATTCTGCACCGTTTCTTCCACGATATTCGCATTCCAGAATAGGACTTTAAGTTCCAATTTTGAATAAAAATAATAGTAATAAAACGGTAATACAACGTTAATAGCACGAAGAATATAACCATGAATATTATACCGAGTTAAATTATTTTCGAAACTACCGTAATATAGTACTAATATATTTTCACGTTCCAATCATTTTTGTGCGATTTTTATTCAAGTTTGTTAATATAATATAATATGTTATGTTTCCACGAACTCGAACCACCAGCTATAATAAATTGTGTATTTATAATCGCTCGAAAAAACCGTATGATATATTTTTGCGTTTAGATTCTGAGCGTAGCGAGGAATGTATTGTTCTTACAATAATGCGGTTAGGTAAGGACAAACTAACATGACGTATATAATACAATACATAAAAGTTGAGATAGTTTTATCATAGATTGAAATTTATTTAAAATTTGTTTAGCGTTATGATACGCATGCAAAAACATTTAGACGTTTTACATCGTTACGCTCTGGAAGTATAATAATGGGTTAAAAACTTAAAATCAAAAAAATTGTATATATATTTTTTTTTTTGAAGTCCACAATATGCGAACAAACGCCTGAACGCATGATACGCTCGGAAACATAAAACTAAAAATAAAAACACAATGTACCGCGGCATTAGGTGCGTGTACGTTATACGGTAGGAAACAGATTATTTTAGGTTCTGAGCGTAGGGAGGAATTTTTTTTTTTCTAATGTGTGTGTTTTTTCTATCGTGTGCCTTGAACCTATCGTATCTGTGAATCGGTGTATTTTTCAGCGCGAGTGGATTGTTTTTTTCAGAAGTTATCCGCGGACGACTGAGCTCACTCGAAATCGTTTCTACGAGCTTGCACTCGGCCAAAAATTTACTCCCTTGTAAATTAAATACAATTCCTATCATCACACGTTTAAGGCTATCATCAAATTTTGACAAGGTTCACGTACCAGTGAATTTAATTGATTCTGTTTAGTAATCCTTGAACGGTGACTACCGTCACACGACTAACGCGCTAATTTGCATTTATTTTTAATTCGGTCGTACGCGTAATCGAGTATACGAATAATATGCCAATTTTACAAAACTACACGATGTCGGGCTGATTGAACCTACACTAATAAATTAACAAACTGGACGCATTTAGAAGGTTAAAATAATAACCGTTGATTATTCTGTTTCGTAATCGGTGTTTTTAATAAATCCATTGTTAATTTTAAGAGCATATAATTTTTCAAAATGAAACAATCTGTTTCAGTATCGAGAAGAATATTGTAGAGAAAGAAAATTGAATTTTTTTTTTAAACAAAATACCTACTCGTCGATAATGTTGTAATACTACCGATCAATATTTTTATACAGTTCATGAGTGTAGTATATAGGATTTCCGTATTTCCGTACAAAAGTATATCTGTATTATACGTAATGTAATTTTACCGTCAAAATAGTAAACAAGAGAGTAAACGAGTTTATTATGTTTTTTCCATGCATCGATCGGTATGAAAAAAAACGAATTTTTTTTTTTTTTTCTAGCCGTATTTATAAAAATCAGCACAAAATCATCGTCAAATATTGTGCCTTTGAATCTAGTAACTTTTAAGAAGCCCGTTAAGAGGTTCTATGAAACGTTTTCTTAACTAATCTTTAAAATATAAGCTCGGAACTCATAAAAATATATGATATACAGATTAATCACATCTATGTCGATCGTTAATCACTGTTTTATTAAATTTGAGTGTTATTACGACTATATAACCGAATACGATCATATTAATATGTTTATTATAGGTGCGTTAGCTGGTAAACGCGTATTTCTGAGTATTACAAACAGTTTGTTTCCGTAACAATCGTTTTGTACAAAAAAAAAAAACCACAACAAAACTCCGTGCGTTTTTGAAATACCGACAGACATCCTGCAGTAAAAAGAATCATAAACCGCTCTACACCGAGTTTTTTTACTGCAGCTGTGTAATACGCGGTTTTGATGTTTATGGACGAATTTTGATGGACGACAAATGTTTGTCGCATTCGAAAAAGCGATTTTGAACGAGCTCAGTTGTCCGTCGTGGTTGGAGTTGTTGTTGGAGAATTTCAAAGTTCTATACACTGCTCAAACATTTCCAAAATCGCTTAAAAATTTTATAACATCACACCTGTATCTTACTCGTTTGGGATATTGTGTAAAGTGTTCAGTAAAAATAAATACTCTCTGCGGGACGAGACCCAAACGTAGCGTGCCGTTTCTGGAATGTATACAGTAAAATTACTTTTTTTACGGTGGCAATTTTCATCGTTTTGGCAGCACTTTGGGTGTTTACAACCCGACCTACACGCAGTATTCGCGAGTTCTCTAGCCGTAAAACAATATATTCGAACTATCGTCTTTGCGTGTACCGAGGGGGCTGCACTCACAAATATCGTATGACGTTATTGCGGAACACTCGGTCGGCTATCGAAAGAGAGAGCACACACAGCGTCGACAACAATAACGCACGTTATTGACCCTTTTAACAGCTTTTGTGCCGTCCAAGTTTAGTGCGCGTTTAAGCAAAAGTATACCGCTAGACCGGGCGCTGCAACGGAGACGAATTGTTTTTCTCGTCGATCTCGTAGGAACCTACAAAAACCATAGATTTGACGGATCGTGTTTTCTGAAACTTAGTTTTTTTTTTTCTAACAAAACAACCTGATTATCCAGACTCTGAGCGCCAGCTTTCGATGATCGTTTTTTTCCCTGGTCGGGATCGCCGCACGATTAAAGCCGATATATTCGTACCGTATTATACCTTAGTAGTGCGTTGGGGGAGCGTTTTTAGACGTTTCGATTTTGTCGAGCTTTCGATACCACTCTGAAAACCGAAACGGTTTCGAAAACGTGATTCGCGATTTTCGGGTACTCCTGCCGCAGTAAATGTAACGGTCTAAAAGTCTGTTAAACATGTTGATACCATTGCGCGAATAATCGAAAATTTCGTCACAACGCGATTAAAACGATAATTATTTCCCCTACGTAGTAGTAATATCGAAAATCGTTATTTTATCAGGTAAAATCCGGGGTAACGTGACACAAATTTCAAAAATTTCGTACTTTTGAGCTAAACGGAATACTTGATATTATAAATCTAGTAAGTACCTGTACGTTCGACTACTAAATTCAGAGCTTACTCTAAACAAACCGATTTCTTTAATTGATACAATAGCTTTAGGAATTTTTATACTTTGTAAACCGTATCATGACAAACGTTTTAACTGCAAATATTACATGACACTATGAAAATGTTTACGTGTTGCGAGAATATTAACGGCAAACAAATATGACAAAATAATGTGCAACTATCGACCTATATTAACCGAACTATTGTTACTGTACTCCCGGTTCCTTTTTACCGAACATCATATGAGTGAGTAACTTTTAATATAATATAACAAACTAATTATAAAACACAATCGGTAACAAATGTGCTAAACGCGATTTCGTACACTTCGAAAATACCGATATCACTTTCATGTGTACCTGATATAATAATTATGCGTTCATTATGGTCACATTTCACAGTTCATTATGACTGCTCGGTTACATATTTACATTATTCCAGTCCGGTTAATGAAAATGTATTTCGGTTAAATTTTAATACACCAAGTTGGCATTCTTCAATATTTTTTTTTTTTTTGACGTTGTGTGCTCAACAAATATATCCTGTTATCAGATTTTTTTTCTTATCAGGGAGGGTGAATTACTGTGCCCATCCCCCTGAGGTACGATTAGTATAGTATAGAATCCTATCTATTTAATGACACGATTAATTCAAGGTAAATACAATACAATAATATTACGTACAGACTGTTTTGAACAGACGTAGAATAATTTTATTTTTACTTCCTACACCGGCAAATTACACGCAACATCACCCAGTAATATTGAACAATGATTGATGCGACGCCTGTTGAGACGAAGAAAAAAGAAAAAATTTTAAAAATATCATTTATATTGAGTTTTATTAAATGTTTAAAACTACACATTCTCGAACAAATTCGTTCTCGTTCAATTCGATAGTTAAAGAAACATCGTTCTCCGTATTATTTCACATGCGCGTTCCCATACTGTAAACCGTTTGCTTCCGTATATTATATAGAAACCGAATATTAATTACCTATAGAAATGTACACTCATTTGGTCATAATAATTTATGTCACTGTAATAATAATAACAACAACGACAATATCAAGGCGAAATATATGCGTTTGATAGTACCTGTATTTGTTTGTGTACGAATCGCGTTATTTTTCATCGTACACGATCTGATTATTTCATTCAACACTTTCATATTATTGTATTTCTTCTAATCGAAATAACAGATCACGTTTTGATAATAGTATTTAAATGCAAAAATGAGTTTCGAATAGAAAAACGATTTCCATTTTACAAATGTATGTAACCGTGTTTTACGTCAAATTTTAATATACAAAATGTACGACGGTTAAAAAAAAAAAATAATGTAGGTTCGTTACAGATGTACAATTGTTATTTATTTAAATAAAATAATTCGTAAAAAAAATAACCGTGTTTTCCGGATAGTTTTCACGTATACAATTATTATATTACGTAAAAAAAAAAATAAGAATAACCAACAATTTACCGAAGTAGCAATCGCTCGAAAAATAAATGAATAAATTCCTAAATAAAATAATAATTAATATGTTCATCTTGGAATTATTAAACAAAAAGTGCTCTTCATTCCCAACAGTACTTAAGATGTAAGTGGATTGTAAGTGCGAGAATTCCTTCGCCGCAGTTTACAACCAAATTCTCTTTTTACAACAGTCATTTATATATATACGCATGCAAAATCCCCAAAAAAAATCAAGTTTTGATTACAACGTTATGTAATAATGATACAAATTGTTTTAATTTTATTGTACTTAGACATGTTCAGTCTAATAAAACTTGTTAAAATCCAGCTCCGACGGCGATTACGTGGAGACGTCATCTCTCGCGTGGTACTTTTTAATAACGGATACGAAAATATATCATAAATTATTTCGGTCACAACTGAATACTGTTTAATTTAAAAAAGGGCGAACCTCAAATAATAAAGTCAACCCGTTTACAATACTACGACGAATTAAAATTCTAAACCGAAGGACTCCGTAAAATGCATTTTTTTATTCAATCCAAAATGTGTAAAGAAAAATCAGTTGATTTGTTTGTTATGCGTGTGATCAGAGACAAAATGTACCTGCAAATTTACTATCGTTAAAAAAATCTCTATTGACCTACAACTGTAACTTTTCCCTTTATGTGCAAATATTTTACTATAGTAAATAATACGATAATATACAAATATAATATGATTAATGGAGGTTTAGTATGGATAAAAAAAAAAAAAATACTTGGGAATCTCGAGATCATTCAATTATGTTTATAACATTATCAAGCCGACATTTTACCCACAATATTGTACTGGTAATAGCGTTTATGCATTTTATCGAGCTATTACTACTGTTTTTGATACGAATATTAAGAAAAGTGTGGTATTTTTATATTTTTGACACGAATATTAATTTCTTTGACAACTCAAACTGCGCCAAACGTGCGTATTTAAATTTAATATGGAAGCTAAAAATAATATTTTTATCAAGTATAACAAGGTCATTTTGATTAGTGATTTCATGCGGAAAAATTTAACACTTGCTTGCAATTGTCTAAAACGAATATTATATTTTTATTACAACAATTTTTTTTTTTCTATTTCGAATAGAATATATTATTTTAATACTTTTAACCAACGTACTAGATTCGTATTGTGAAAAATGATTCTAAAAAGACTTATTAGTTGTTTAAATACCGTTGATCTTCTCGACTAAAATCTAATAATAAGATGCAACACAGATGGAGTCTTAGTAACAATTAACGTTATATTTTATAACAAAGTGCGTTTTTTAAATTGTTGTGTTTTTTTCAATGAATCAAACACAAATTAAACCAGTTGTCCATATTCGTTTTCAAAATAATTGTTTAAGACAAAGTATATAGGGCGTGGCGATTTAATATTTTTAGAGAACTGTACTGTGTCGAGTACAAACGTTTTTAATAACTTTGGCCGACAAACAGTTATGGATTGTTTAGTATTATAAGTGATAAAATTTATCTTAGGTTCCGAGTAGAGCAATAAACGCAAATAACGTTTCCTTGGTGACATTCGGATGTCATGAACCAATCGTTAAACACACGCTGTGTTCGGCCGACCGATTTAGCACGAAAATGGATTCTTTGACTTGTAAGAAGCAGTAAACTTATGTTGAATACCTTAAATTGATTTTTTTTTTTTTTTTAGTTAATGAATTGCTCTGCAGAGGTGAATACGAAATATGAACGGTCTATTCGTATATAGGTACTTTGTGTGGTTTGATACTATCAAACAGTAGTAACGTAAAAAATTGAAAGCAAAGAAACAAAATCGCCACTGAAATTCTATATTTTATATAGATATAAAGCGCAGGACATTATGACATTTTAAAAATATTCGTTAGAAGCGCAAATATATTATCCAGAAAGAATTTCAACGAAAGATTCGTCACGATTAGAAATACGAATAAAATTAATATTGCGTTTGTACATATTTTATTGTCATACACGGTGCGACGGACACACGCGACAAACATAATATGCTGTCCGCCGACCGCATCATTCGTTGTCACGGACAATGGACGGGAAAAAAGTGTACGCCGCAGGAGAATCCTGCACGGAAGTTACTCATCACCAGTCGTCAATTATTATTATTATTTATTTACTGTATCGAGCGTGCCTGGGACCAGGGATTCTCATTTTTGTTTTCTTTATACATTTCGGGGGCAGGATGCGAAAAACGTGTATGGTTTTTGACGTGGCAGATAATTCGCCTAAAACGCGCATTCGGTTTTCTAGTGATTTTAGGAAAAACAGAAAAGAATCGTGTAAAAGTGTTTTTTCTCGAAACCACGGCACCACAAAAACGTTTCTGCGATGAACATTTTATCAGTTTTTATCGATTTTCTCGAGTTTTTAATCGTTTTTTTTTTTTTTAAGATTTGAGAGAATTCGTCGACGCATTTGGTCTCGTTGTTCCGTTCCCAAAACTACGGTTGCTAGTCGCCCAACCTGGGACAAGTGAAACGGTTTGAAATTAAAGAGTCGAGTTAATTTAAATCCATCGATTTTCACAGACTACTTCGAATGTTAGGCTAGCTATTTATAATTTGTTTATTTTAATTAATCTAAATTCAATTACGTATTTTCTCTCTCTCTGACCGTTTCGACCGAGTCAATTCGAATTTCGACTGTCTGTGCAATACAGGTGAAAACGGATTCACGTAAAGAATCGATTTTGTTTTCATCAACTTGACATTTAAACCGTCATAAAAAAAACAAAATCATTGTCATGCTACCCTATCCGTTGTCAACCTTAAATCGTTTTGTCAGCTGGTACCATCGAAATTCACTGTCTACCACTCGTACATGAACATTTAAAAACATCTATAATTGTCCATTGTTGTATAAAAAGCGAACGTTTTGTGACGAGCGGTTAAACCGACGACGTATCGATAATACGTATACTAGCTATCTCGTCGGGAACAGAAAAGAAGATCGTGAGAATTAGAAATTCGTTCAAGCATTTTTGAATTCAAGCATTTTCAAGCATTTTTGATATGAAAAATTTGTTATCATATCGCTATTGCAATGAAAGCCATTATGACAACGATTAATGATGTTTGAACTTTCAAAACAAAAATGTCCTTTATATTTTCATTTATTTCATATCGTACGAACGGTGCACAAACGAATAAAAAAAAAATGCTGTCAAATTCTATCGGGTTAACGCGAGCAAACCAAATATTGAGCGAACGGCAAATGCGTAATGTTATTAGTATTAAAAGTTAAAAGAATGTACATCGCTGATGACAACAATATTGTCATCGACTACAATACGATGGTTTACGTTTTCGCGATTCATCTGTCGAACATCATTGAACTGGTTTTCGAAATTTCTATGCGAGTTGTACCGAAAATATGCGCACCATAACGCTCAATTGTATTTATAGCCACGATTGTACACGAATGAAAAAGGGAACCATTCATATTTAGAACCGACGCGGGAGTGAAAATAATTCGAAATATCGCGAGATTCAAAAACGGCTGTGATTTTTTTCGGTTTTTTTTTTTCGAACGTTTTGGCTTTAGTAATATGAAAGAAAAGTCTAGGTAAAATCGTGGCCGACATGAATTCGAGTCCGAGCTATCGAGTTTTCGCACAGCTAATCGTTCGAATATTACGACCCGTAAAGGCGTCACAAACAAATCAGAGTCATTGTATCGGTTTACGGAAGTTTGGGATTATGTCCATAAAAATTTTTAGTTTTTTCGAAAGTGTGGAGAAAAACTTTTCGTAAATAATTTACGAATGTCAAACGTTCGGACGACGGTAAAAATTATTGCTATAGAGTGATGTTGCAATAACGGTCGCGGTGCGAACGAATCGCGTTTTAAACGCTATTTTTTCACGTTCGATTGATCAACGAATAATTTTTCTTCGACAAAACACACACACACTTTCGGCGTACGTCAAATTTATAAGACAAGCAGGCGGGGCAAAGTAGTACGAGGTATAATAATAACGTTTTTTACAACAAATACTCGTTACAACCGAGTGTGATGTTTGTATTTTCTGTTTCGTCGTACTACTGCTCGATACCATAGTCGTATAACGGTTAAGTAACAAAAAAGGCGACTAAAAAATGAATTAATAACACGTCGCATACATAAGTAACACCCGATTTAAACGGTTATATAAAACGCGCGGTTAAAAACAACGAGATGTTCGCGATAAACGTACGAATTTTTAAGTGAAACTCGTCATCTCTTCGATGACTTTTCTTCGCGCACATAGTACGCTAATTTTTATACACTATGTAATTGAAAACACTATTTGCGACGTTGTAACCCCCAGGACTATTACGTTTCTACCGCGGCGTGTTCGATGTTTAAAACGGTCAATTTTTCCGATTTTCGCACGGTGCGCCGGATACTTTCACGCCGACTATTTTTTTTTTAAAATAAGTCCGAGACGCTCATTACGCTCTCTATCAATCGGTTTTTTCGAGGAAAACACGCTTGGGCTCTTATATTTACAACAGCCGTTTGATCGCACGTTTATAAAATATTGCGCAGCGTCACGCGCGCGTAACACGGGGCGAAAAACGAGAAAAAAAATTTGGAAAAAACTACGCGCAATTTTCCGCTCACCCAACAGTTTTTTTCAGCCTCGTCCCAAAAGTCTTTCGTGCGGCACTCGAGGGCTGCTGCTGCTGCTCCGACGAACTCGCGATCAAAAAAATTTGCGCCAAAAATTACCGCCCGTGCGCTACAGCGTGCGATTTTTCCCGGTTTTTTTTTTTAAAAACACGAATTTAAAATAAAACAATTTTTTTCGACAACAACAACAAAAATCACCAACCGTCGTCTCGCGTTTCGCGGCGCGAGCGGACTCGTCAGCGGCGCGCGCTCGGGAGGGTGATCCGGAACGACTACTACTACTACCGCGGCGTCGGCGGATCCTCCGCGAGCAACTTTGGCGCGGTCGCCGCGCAGTCGTCGCGGGCCCGGCAATAAAATATTATCGTACGCCCGGGCCAGCTGCAGCGGGCTCGCGAGCGCACGGCCGCCCGACCGTGAATTGTTATTATAAAATGTCGCCCCGGTTTCGCCGCAGAACACGCGAAAACGAGTATGGATTTGTAGGAAAAAAGAGAGAAAAAACACCGAGTTCGCATGGCACATTTTCGGCGGAAACGCGCCGAACTCAGTTGTAGAGGAGGACTAGTAAAATTGTTCTCGATTTTGCCGAAAAAGCGAGGAAAAAATTCAACAAAAAAAAAACCGAGATCGCCTGGCACAGCGTTTCGGGAACGCGTCGTCGGACGAAAAAGCCGCGCCGGGCTTCAGTTTGTAGAGGAGGACTAGTAAAATCGTTCTCGATTTTGCCGAAAAAGCGAGGAAAAAATTCAAAAAAAAAAACACCGAGATCGCATGGCACAGCGTTTCGGGCGGTTTTCGGCGGAAACGCGTCGTCGGACGAAAAAGCCGCGCCGGGCTCCGGTTTGTAGAGGAGGACTAGTAAAATCGTTCTCGATTTTGCCGAAAAAGCGAGGAAAAAATTCAACAGAAACTCTTCCGGTCCGCATTTGTCTGTTCGGCGCGCCGTATAATAAAAGAAAACCCCCATATTTTCTCTGCTCACTGCTGCTGTTCAGGCGACCACCGATTATTAAATAAAATAATAACGTAACCCCGTCGACTGATCCGGTAAGTTTTGACGATTGTTTCATTCGACTCAAATGTATTCTACCTGGCGGTTACTAAATGTTTTTAACTTTAAACGCGTTTTGTACAATCGGTTGATAAACTGGATAAACGCGTTCGAAAGGCGGGCACCGTTACAGAAACAAGAGGCGTTGTCGCGCGTCGATCGGCGGGCAACGAGGGAGAAAATGGGCCGAGTTGGCATGGACGTTTGAAGAGGAGAAACTGATCGAGTAAGAGGCAGTTATTGGAAAGACCGAATGGTTGGAAACGATTTGGGAAAAGATATGAGGGTCGTTAATGTTAAATGTGTGCGTTGAGGATGTGAACGATAAGGAACAGGACGAAGGTGACGACGGACCCCGAATGGTTGGGATCGGAGGTGTGCCCCCTGTGCGCCGCCCCATCCCCCCCTTCGCTTTGACCGATGCAATCGATATCGTAATATTTTAATCGTAATACAGTAATAAATAATATTTGTTACATCGTCTGTCGACCACAACGGGGCCGTTTTTCACGTGAAATATTATTGTGTTATATACGAACAACGATAACATAACACTGACCATAAATAACTGTAGACAATAACAATAATCGTTTATCGATAGACGTATTAATATTTTGCATTTAACTGCCGTTAATAAGTATTACCTAATTGTTTTATAAATACTCGATGTGTACATGATTTATGCGATCAACTTGGCTGTACAGACAATATTGGTCAACGCGCGCGCGGCCTTCGGAATCTAACCGTGATCGATAATCGTCGTTACGCACAAATCATAATAAAAACATTTCGTTACAACTCGGAAACTTTCGTTACAATAATGTGCTATCGGACGGATTAAACCAGGGAAGAACTTAGGGAACAAAACGCACGGCTGAAAATAACGAACGAATCGTAAAAAAAAAAAAAAGATCGAAATAACGTCGTTTTCAATAACGATTGTTACACGGTATTGATTCCTATAGGGATTAGTGGTTTTAAATTCATTTTACAATATAAATACCTAATGTTTTCGAAACGCGTCAAAGTGTAAAAGCTATTTGAAAAACCGTTGGTTTTCCGTATACGGGCGAGGGCTTACGAATTTTATTGTAAAACTCTCGGCGCGATTTTAAGCAAAGTTCGTTTTTTTTTTTTAAAAAACTGCTGGTTTCTTTCGTCGAATCGCCACCAACTAAGCGTTCCAAGAACACCGCGACTTTAAGACGTGCGCATATCACACTGTTGTCTAAAACAATCATAAATGACCGACAACGTACATTTTAGTACGTTTTACGCGTACTATATAGTATAACACATAGTGTTGGACGGTTTATTTATTTTCATTAATAATTTTAAACGAGCAGAGTTGGTGAGTACGTCGTATAAATAGTGTTTTCCTTCAGATCCGTTTATCTGGTGGAATATTTATACACAGGAACGTCAAACACGCACATAAAATCATTAACGCACTCGGAGTATCAAATTACGGATTTTTTATTTTGGTACAAACGCGTAAGGTTTCTTTGCCAACGGGGTATGTTAGATAAGAAGTTTCAAAGCCGCGTTTCGTGCGAGCAGTTCTACACGTTATTTTGATAAAACGGTTTCAGTTCGTTTTGTACTTAAGGCGTGTAATATCGGGGTAATAATAAATTTTGAAAGACATTTTGCTCACTAAAATACAACGTCGCGGATTCGAGTTTCGATTCGATAGTTTTCTATTCCAAGCGATAGAAGCTGTCGGCGAATTGTCTAAAATGTTCGGACAACCCAATAAATAGATCTTGTACTTGATTTTTTTTCTCTTCCACCCGACGGCAAAAATCTGTTTCGTTTGCGTCGAGTTACAAAAAATACGAACACTCGCATTTCAAACATCTGCACGATGAATCGCGTACGACATACGTAGAAATTTCAAGCCAAACCCTTCGCGGAAAAACGCTTTTAACCATATAAATAAAAACACCACGAAAACGATGTTTTTTTCCTCCAGAAATTATAGTCGACGCGCGAGAAACAAAGACGGTTTTATGATTTTACGTATTCGTTTCTACAATGTGGTCAATGCGATTGGATATCTTTACACGATTCACGAAGGACAGAGGAGAAAAACGCATAGAAAAGCGAGTTAGAGAATACTCGAGAACGATTCTCGAAGAAGAAAATAATTTTACCGACGTTCGACGTATTGCCACCGTTTTGGAATTTCCGTGGTTGAATCGCCGCACGCACGACGTCTACACCGCGTGAGGTCTAAAATTAATAGACACGTTTTCGTACACACTTTGCCAGCTCGTTACGATCCGTGTCGCGCGCTTCCGAACGTCGAAAAAAATCGTCGGCGCTTCCGAACGTCGAAAAAAATCGTCGGCACTTCTTACGGACGTCGTGGGGTTTGCGGAAATCGTAAAAAAAAACCACCCCTAGTAGTAGGTAACGTTCGTTTTGTCCGTTATTCCGCGGTCGAAAAACCCAAAAAACAGCGGGCCGTTACGTTTCTCTACACGTTTCTCTACACGCGCAATCGGTTACCGCCGGGGAAACGTGTCGGCAATCGGCCGCGAACATTTGAGAAAACACGCGACGTTTAAACAACAAACAGAACGGGGGAAAAAAGCAGCGCGCTCGGAACGAACGTGGGCAGGACTCGCTATTTCGCTTCGCCACCAAAACAATGCGACGACGTTATCGTCTTCGTATACGAATTATGACGTTATTCCGTCGGTTCGTAATTTTTCGTAAAATAAAACCGTACGCCGAAATGCGACAACGCTGCACGATCGCGGAACGTCGGCGGGCGAATGAAGACCGCGAAAATCGTTTTTACACAAATTTTACAACGATGTATAACATCTCTCGGCGTTTAGATTACAATGTTTTATGAGCCACGAGTGGTACAAGAGAATGTGCGACACTTTTACCGCGCAAAGCAGCCTAGAAAAAAAAAAAACGTCGAACGTGTGTGACGCGCGATTTTCAAGAGTGTTCGGTGTTGCGCGAAAGAATCGAAATATAAAGGTATTTTTTTTTTTGTAAAACAACGTACCCAACAGGTACTGAGAATACCGACGAAATTTCCCGATTTCGTCCGAATCACACTCAAAAACAGGTATAATCAGCTTCGATTCCGTTCGTATTCTACAGTATTTTTTTTTTTTTTGTCCAGAAAGGATACGATGTTCACATCACAAGCGAAAAGTTTTTCTCCAATATAATTGTTGTTCGAAACGTGTGTAGACCGGCCTATTCGTTATGAGGACGAGAAAAAAAAAAATAAACAATAATTATAATACAAATCACATAATATACCAAAGGAATTCGTTAGCATCTTTATAACGTAAGCCGATTGTAATCGCGAGAACCAATACTACGTTTAAGATTTCAATATCGCAAACCCACGGGATTCGTTATTTTTGCGTACATTACGTGCCGCGATTGTAAACGCGTGAATTTAATTTATTAGATTCTTATCGAAAACAAAAATTAAACGTTTTATGTATAACGCCGTACGTAGCGAGAATTTTCGGTGCTCTAAACGGTTTCAAGGTAACAAATGACGTTGACACTTCTCTGTGTGTAGCGAACGTGTAATATACTTTAAAAAAATATTATCCTCGTAACGTCTGTACAAACATTAATGTATTGGAAAAAAAAAAACACAAAAATATGCGTTTCGAGTTAGCTGCCGGTAAACAAAACGGTAATATTATTACGTCAAAAACATAACAACATTATGTATACATTCGGTACGTCTATAAAGTTTGCGAGATTAGAATCACCATTTTACATGCGAGAATTCGCCACACTTTTGACCCATTTACAACCACCGTCCGTTTGCAACGGACATGACTTTATAATAATTTTTACAATCGATCACCATTTGGTTGATAACGACGATGACGCGACGTTATACGTTTAAATTGTTCTCCGAGGCACGGTATTTGTATTTTAAACCGTGCTCCGAGGTACCATCGAGATGGATAAGAACGCAATATTGTTCTTAACTATTTTTTGATGACCGGGCCGGATTTCCAGGCCAGATAACGACGAGACAACATCATCAAAACCAAATATTGGTGAGAACGAAAATCAGAACTTGGAAAAACAAAAATCCCCAAAAAATTTACGGGGTTAGACAAAGTAGCGTAAGTTAGTGTCTAGGTTCGGATGCGATAAGTGTTTTATTACCTGTTGGAGCAAAACGACGGCGCCGAGCGAGCGCAGCGACACGCGATACGTATTCACATAATTCCAGTCTGGTTCGGTTAGTAAAAAATGAAATTCGGTCAGAGAAAATTTTAATACATTAAGATGGTATTTTTTTATTTTAGAGTAACGATTTTCTACATCGTGCTGGAGTACGAGAAAACATTTTAAGGTTTAGACTTGGCCAACTGTTAGACCAACTGTTTTTACCAGGACGTGTGCCAAACCATTGCAGAGGAATCGTATTTTCAAAGTTGCTTTCAGACGTAAAACGATGGGCGTTTAAGCCACGACAGTGACCCGCCCAGTACCGTCACTCCGTCAAACCTAACCCACGCGACCTAGAGTTTTTTTTTTTGCTTCGCGGCTTCTTTTTTGTATTTTTACGAAATCCGCTCCGGTACCACACGTTATATTTTACACCTTACGGCCTCGAATAACAAGTCTACTGTCTAATACAGTGTAGTACATAATAATGGCAGCCTATAGTTTATCCGAGCCTAGGTCCGCTGGAACGAGAGACTAACACGCGTTCTCTGGACATTTACCGAGCCTGATTTAGGGCGAGAACCGTAATGTACGAACGGAGGCTGTGGCTTTATATACACGTCGTACAGTAGCCCGCGGTCTCTGAAATATGTGTGTGCGCGGTCCCAGAGGCAGACTCCTCCGGCAAACGTCACGATTTATAATACACGAGAAATTCTGGTGTACAATACATCTCATGGGCTCTCTTGTAGTGTGGTCCGTCGCGATTTTCGGGTGAAAACCAGAAGCGAGACTGTCGAGTCGTTCATCACGGTCACATCGAATTAAAAGTCTCAAAAGAAGTAAAAAAAAATCCGCCGGGATCACGTCACTAGATTATAGTTTGACGGCGAGCTTTGGGTGGGTTAGCACTGGTAATTTGGAAGTTGTGGTGCACTGTCGATAATGATCAATGAAACTATTTGGAAAAGAAAAACGGTTCCGAGCGAATCATCTCCAATGAGCCCTGGGTGAAAATCAAAAAGATCTCTCCTGTTATACGTACGCAAAAAAAAAAAAAAATCTTTTTAAAAACAATACACGCTCGTCGCTCGGAATCTAAAAAATGCCGCTAAGGTCGCGCGCAGGATACTTTGACGGCGACCGCGCTTTGCAAGTTGTGGTTCAAACGTATATTATTCAATATCTGAAAGCGATATCGTTAAAAAAAAAAAAAACGGTTCTGAGCGAACCCTGTATGCTTACGTTTTGGTAAATTTCACTTCACCGGAAAAAACTCCGGCATCGAACCTGCGGGATCTTACCTATATTTGATTATAATTTTTTGTTGATACGAGAACACGTTTTACGCTCCGAGCAAAATATGTCGCGACCAAAACGACTGCGTAGCACCACGTCGCCGCACGCTATATCGATCGCTCTCTCGCAGGGTACTCGACGACGAACGTGAAAGAATAGAAGAGAATAGAAGCTTCACGGGAAAACTCAACGATCGCATAGCAATAATAATAATAATTGCCGACGCGTGTTCACAACCCGGTATCGTTAAAACGTGCCGCGTTTTCAATCTTACGAGACTATTAAAAATATTCGATTTTCGTCGCCGCGTACAATTATCATCATGTTATAACGTGTAACGTGTATCATGGTAACAAAACGGGACCTGCAGGTTTGGTGAAAATCGCATACTTATTACGGTATCGGGGGAAAAGGATGAGAATTTTTTCACCCGCGAGAACATTAACTGTCGACGTACAATATTTTCCGAGGACAGAACGTAGAAAGTACGCGTACGAGCGCGTATACAAATCAATAATGTCGTTACGGACAAAAAGTTTCGAATGGGCTCGCGTAAACAATAATAATAATAACGTAATAATATTATGGTTACGTGAAATTTTGAAAACGACGCGAAAATAACCGCGAACTTGATATATTAACTCGAAATAAATGGTTTTTCTAGCCGTTTATTAAACAGACCAAAACGCATAATTTTCGCACGTCTCTGCGAGTTTAACTCAAACAACGTACGTACGTTGTAGTTAGTACAAAAATCACTCTAAAATAACGCGCGCGCGTCGGAAAACGCGTAAAACGCAGCGAGAACTCGCAGCGGAACTTGGCTATTCGTCAAGAAGTTTGCGATTTCTACACCACTCGGTGGTTTCGGTGTTTTCATGCGCTGATCTATAACTTTTTCTAAAACATATTACTTTGCACAGAAAAACATTCATCGTGCGGTCGCGTAAACCTTAAGGTTCGTTACAAACGATCCGTCGTCGTGGGAAATAAGTTAATTTAGCTGGCGAAACCGGTGTAGGTTGTATTTCTACAACTCATCGTCATCACCGCCGACAGAATGTATAAGTACAACTCGTTTCCCAATAGTTTACGACCGTGTTTTTTTCTTTTGTCACGTATCTCGATGGACGCTCGATTCGCCGATTTTCAAACCACGTCCTGGCGTACAGCTTTAACGGGAACATATCGTGATTTTTCGTGACTGCAAAATCGGGAAAACGAGCGGTGTCCTGCAGTAGAGGGTATTTTACTCTCAACGATCTTTTCAAAATCGGCCTGGTACTTGGAGAAGTGAGCTCGCGTTTCGATAATTTTGTTTTTCCTCGGAAATTTCGTCCGCACCCATGTTGATGAGACGCCAAATTAATTTTCTCTACTTTCACCGAATAATAAAACGACGATGCGTATAAATATATCGGTTTCGCGATGGCAGTCACACATCCTAACCCGAGAAACACTGTTATCCGGGAAAAGGGCAGCAGCAGCAGCAGAGACCACTCGCTGATCCTTTTCCGGGAACGGAAGCGACGCGCCTCCTGGATGTCGGGAAGTTCGCAAACGGCGGTTACAACGGTCGTTTTATCTGAGCCAGATAATCCGGCGCGAGAACGTCCCTAAATTCGCGAAACGGTTGATAAAACGGTCCTCAAGCCGGTGGTAACGATTACGTATAGTTGTCGTGGATATTATCGAGGACATTAATATTACAATAACATTGTATTATTGT
Organism: Hormaphis cornu; assembly: GCA_017140985.1. Lineage (NCBI taxonomy): Eukaryota > Metazoa > Arthropoda > Insecta > Hemiptera > Hormaphididae > Hormaphis > Hormaphis cornu. The sequence goes on along the minus strand of CM029364.1, from coordinate 7,425,021 downwards.
TAATTTTTTTTTTTTTTGCTTTCGGCACAACGTTTCTGGTCATCGGTTCAGTAAATAAACGAAAATAAATCGGTTCATTAGCGCGTCGGCAAAATACCGCATTTTCAGTCACGTGATTTATACAGATCGCGATTGACGAACGTATTTTATTTTTTACAAAGATGTTTTTCTTTTTCTTCTCCTGTCAATAACTTTTCGTACAGCAGGAACAATCGGTAACTACCGGAGACATCGAGTACCACATAAAAGTTGAGAAGATTTTGTATTTTGTTCGAAGCGTTTTTTTCGATCGTTTTCCGCGTTATGCGCCGAAAACGACGAAAACGGCGAAATCGAAGTCGGTACACTCGTTGAACTGAGGTTATAGAAAATTCGTCGTTTTCACACTTTTACTTTAAATTATTTTAACGCGTTATAAAAGATTGAAATGAAATTTTTGCTAGATATAATTTTTTTTTTTCACGTACGTGTAAGTAATTCGCGACCTTTTTTATTATGTTCGCCCAGGACTTATTGTAGATCAAAAAGCTGGTTTGTTTTCGATGATTAACTATCGCGTCGCATTCAGGTATTAAAACAATACGGATACGTTGAAACCAACACCCAAAGCGTAGTCGCTACTGCACCTTTAATCGTTTGAAATTTCGATATTTTGTTTTTTCACCCAACTCGCGCTACGTGTGTATTTTTAAAAAATTTTTTTTGTTTTGTTTGGCACGTCATGTAGCCTACTAATCGGTTGGACAGATTTTGACGTATGAGGTGTCATCCGATTCGTCTTAGTTTCGGTAGTGACGTTGAGTATAATACTTTTTTTTAATACTCCGGAGGTAAAACGCTAGTCTACGTAAAAATGGTCGCCAAAACTCGAGTAAATACCGTCGGGAAACGAAATAAAGCGTTTTAAAAATTTTTTTGAGAATGCAAAAAAAAAATCGGGTTTCAAACGATCAAACATCTCGACTAAGTTGAAAAATAATCAACCGAAAAGTGAAAAACAATATGTTAAGTAATCTACCCGTAGAAATGTGTAAGAACAATGTATAATGGCGTTGTAGACAAGCAAAAAATAACGAAACGCATTTTACTGTAATCATGTAAATATTTCAACACTATGTATAATACGCTAATCGAACTATTATAGTTTGCCCACGACTGTGACAACTTTTTTAATATTTCACGCGTTATAACATATTCCGCTCTTACGTACGGAGATTATAATACGGTTTTTCTTTGCTTTTTTCGGGTTGATTTTTAAAAAAAAGTCTGCTTTTTTTTAGGTTATCATTTGAAAGTTCAAACGTCTTATATATATACGCCAAATGTTATACTAAATACAGGTACTACTTAACGGTACGAAATTAAACACTATTTTGCAGTCCAAACGTAAAACCAGACCTGACGAGAGAGCCACGGCGAAGTGAGTGGAAAGTTTATCAAACAAACGCGAGCTTTTAGTGGAACTATATTATCTGCTATATTGATCGGTCGGGTGATGTGCGTGCAGCAATATTTTTTGACAGTATTTCAAACCGAATGAAGTTTGAAAGATGTACACATCACGACAGTACGTATAGAATAAAATCGAAAAAATCAGTCCACTGAAAAAACAGCCATTTTCAGATTCTGAGCAAAGCGAGGAGTGTATTTTTTTTTTTTTTTTTTGAAAGAAATGGTCCAATTTCTGAAATTTATCAATTCAAATTATCTTTTTACACAATATAATTTGTAACGTCCGTGTGCAAAACGTACACGATACAATTTTTTTTTCCGCCCGCGTTTGTTGAAATCGGTAAAATAACGATTCGGATTTGATATCTTCCTGGACGGAACGAAACACGCGCAAACGACGGAAACGTTTGTTTTTACACTCGAATGGATCCCGAGACAACGGTGACCGGAGACCGGAATATTCGCAAGAAAACGATTCGCCGTTTTTATAGAAGAAATTCCATAAAAAAGAATGTGACATTACGGCGTTTTATTTATTTTACGATATTTCTATTTAACATTCGTATTGATTTTTTAAATAATTTTTTGCAAAAAATTTTAAATTCTGACACAACGTGTTTTCTCTCGATTTTCAGGTCCGGGAGTTATAAAAACCTTCATATTTTTTGGTCCGAAAATCGCAAATTAATTTTAATATTTTCGCGCACACGCCATTTCTTATGATAATGACTAATAAAATATATTATAAAAAGTTCGATACTTGCGCGTTTGTTTTACACCGTATTGCAAACGCGAGAGGCCGCTGCACTCGTCGGACTTAAAACGGACCGTCATAAATACATTATCGGTTAATCGTCTTGGACGCAAAACACTGGTTTTCCGTACCGGGAAAAATCTTATTAAATGCGACGATATCGTTTTTTTTCACCGGTTAATCGCTCATTAGTTTCGTAAAAAAAAAAATACTGTCATTTAATGGGTCGACTGTGGATCATCGTTTGTTTTTCCAAGAACGCGCAACACTTTCGAATCTGTTTTGTTACAACTATTCGAAACTCAAACCCGCCACATTTATTACCAGTCGACGTAATGTACAGCACAGATACACCGGCACGAACAGTTTGTTCACAGAACGATCGGTAATCTGTTTTTCCATTTCCGTTAGCGTTAAATTGTTTTTAAACATTTCATAAACGTGGTGGAAATTTTACTAAAAATTTTTAAATGGATAACACAACTATACACTATAACACGAATCACACACACTCGCGTTCTTAAAACTGTGTAAAATTAGACGAAGTAACACTTTATTTTGATAACCGACCGATTCGTAGGTGGAACCACGTCCGCGTATATCTATTTTTAGCACGATAATTTGACGGGAAGTAGTTCTCCCCAGTTGATGAGAGTTGATAAAAAAAAAATAATATATCTGGGTAGAACTCAAATTCGGTATTGTCAACTTAGAAAAACGAGAATTCCCAAAAGTTTTTTAAGATTAGACAAAGTCGGTTTTAGGCTATTATCTGTTAGATGCGGATATTTTTTGAGATTATCCCAAATGAAATTCGTTCTATTATCAGTCATTTCTCTTATCCCCGGGGAGAACTGACCCCATCCCTAATTTGACATTCCACCTGTCAACGGGCTTATATATATATATAGTTCACAGATCATCAAAAAGAGAAAAAGTTCATTCGATGATTTAGTTTTATTACTCGTTGACGTGACCAAAAAATATTCCTAGAAACAACTTGACAAACTGTACTGTACGTTTGAAAAAAAAAAAAAAGTATAATCTATAACCGTTTTTTGAAATTTTACATTTTTGCGGTCGAACAGACTTTCACTTCAGTTTTTACAAGAGGCAGGAAGGTAACAAAAAAAGTTCTCTGCATTTTGTACCTATCTATATAATATGTACTACATCAACTACACTTTTGTTGTTGTACTACTGCAGTACACAATAGTTAAACAAACACTTAAAAAGAAAAAAAAAAGCATTGTGCACTTATAAAAGTACAGCGATCGAGCACTTTTTCAACACTGCTACGAATATATAGTATAGACGTATACGCAGTGGCCACGACGCGTCCGGAAAATCAGTTTTTTCGCCGATAAATCAATAATAATTATGAGTTATGACGCATCCTGTCGAACAAGTTGCGAGAATACATTGTTGTACAATTTTTTTTTATCAATATTATTACCATTATTTTAATAATACCATTTTACTATTATCATCACGCCTTATGTACGTAATCGCGGCGTATTAATAACGGCCATATTTACACACTTGTCGAGTTCCGATCATGTGTGTTCAGTGAAATTTCTCTATAGATGAAGGACATTCGCAGTACAGAGTTGTGGTTTTAGATTTAGATTTTTTTTTTTTTTAATCAATGACGATGGCCTTGCACGATAGTATAAAACGAATCGTTTTAAAATAGCAAGATCAACACAAAGTGTATAATATAGTACCTACTAATTGTTTGTAGACGTTTGTAGCAAAAACGGTTTTTGTGTCGAAGGTATTATTTTTTCTCGCTCTGGAAAAAAAAACACATACTGTTACCAATATGATATGAGCCAGATGACGAAACATTCATCCGGACAAAAGTATACGAATTCACATCTTACTCGAGGATAAATTCGAGTGTTTCAAAACTATTAGCCGGTAACTGGGATAGCTAATCGGATAAATATTTTTTCTTTTCGGATTCACATCCTGTACGAACGAAACAAACTTAAAAACTTTTGAACGTATCGGAATAAATTTGAAAAAATCCGGAAATACATACTCTGAATATACTTTTGAAAAACTTTTTTTTTTTTTTTCAAACATATTAATACTGAATAACTTTTCATCCGACATATACATTTAGGCAAAACTCGAATGCGTATATTCCGATTACAAAATAAAAGTAAAGGTAATCTTCAGAAGTCTGCTGCGGGTACCTACTTTTGTATGCGTAGAGTTAGAAAAATGTATATAAATGTTATTGAGATTAATTGAGTTATTGCAATGAAAAAAAAAAAAAAAAAAACAATATAATCTATCAGTTATTTCCAAACAATGACATAAGAACTAAATTAAAAATGAACAAATATTGCACAGTTGACACTGAAACCGTAGTCTTCTCAAGTAATCGTAAAAAGTAACACGAAGAAACTGTAGAGAAAAAAATACACGGCCGTGCGAAAAATATATTATACGTTTTAATGACGTTTCTTTTAGATATTTTTTATTGTTGTAAGTAAAATTTCTATGTTCGACAGTTGTTTTTTCAAATTGTTATAAAATATATAGAGAAAAAAAAACTATATAACTAAAACAGCATATTAATCTCGAGAATTATTTATTTGTTTTACCCAAATTCATCCGTCGACCACTAATGTTTTTAAAATATTTTTTGCAAACGAAATTATTGTGACAGAGCTGATTCGTACAGGTAATATTTGACGATCGAAAATTGCAGTATGCCGATTGGTTATATTTTACGTCAATATGCAAACAAACATCAAACCACACAGTGCTGATCAAACACGTACAAAACATCCAAACAAACTAATCCTCTAAAAGTCTAAAAGATAAAAAATTAAATAAATTAAATTTTTTTCCAACACTTAACAACCGCAGTTTGTATGATAGTCGTTTCCCATAGCTGGGTAGGCCAGTTAAAAATTTTAAATTTTTTCTTATGACAACATTATCTTTGTCTATATTTGTGACTCTTTTATTTCATGGTATGACAATTTTTGAACCAGGAATTTTTTTAGCCTGCTTTATTATAGATATTATTCGGATCTTAAAATTGGTTTCTTATGCTATTACATGAATAAATAAAGGAAGCCTACTAATGTGGTGCATAGTTGGTAATTTTTATAAATATTTTATGTATTGTACATCAACTTCATCTACACATCTCATTACACAAATCAAACACATTTGTAAGTTTTTATGATAATTCAATTTAACGAACCATGCTACTATTTAGAAAAAGAATTACAGTTTATAAATTCAATAGGTACCTTAACTGTCAAGTGTCAGCATATAGTTTAAATCATACTATTAAAAGTCACTTTGTGATAAAAATCAAGTAGATCCTACAGAACGAACATGAAAAATTACAGTTTAGTTAAACTGGTTTAAACTTCAAATCGTCTTAGTTTACAACAAATACTTGTAAAATCCAGTCGATTGAAAAGTTCTTTTTACGATTTCGTTCGCCTGTTTACTGGTTTTTTAAAAGTTTCAACGGCATCGTCAATATTAATACATCGTGGGCAGCTGAATTAATTAATTATTAATGTGTACAATTTTCAACGTTAATTGCATATTTTATATTTTTGTTTGAGCAACTACTGTAAAAATGTGAAATCGTTCGGCCACGAGGCCAAACCTTAAGTCACCGGGGAGGTATGTGCCCACCCCGCCTCCGCCGTAGACACGCCTGTGGTTTGTATATTATTTAAACCAAAAATTTAATGTAATTCGGCGTTCTTACTAGAACGCAAAACCCATAAACGGATGAAATATTACCTAACTTTCTATATTTTGTCATATCGATTTAAACTATGCAGTTCGTCAAAAACCCGACACAATACATTTTGATATTGAACAAAGTGTTAAAATTGACCGTTACATTTTTTTTTTCAGATTACACACAAAATAAAAAGATTTCTGTGTACTGTATAGTATTGTTGTCATACGTAGTGCTAGTATTTTTATAAATTTTACTCTCGTGAAAAAGTTGTTGAGTTTTATAGTTTTAAAATTGAACAAATACACGCGTATAAGTTTTTGGACCGATATCAAGAGTTGTTGAAAGAGATCTGAACATAAAATAAATTTTATTTATATCCATTTGTTCGTTATACACATAGTATAATATGTTATGAAAATTACTTGTAGTGCTCTACAAAAAGTCGAGGATATTAATATAATATGATAAACATATTTTACTAGTCCCAGAAATACAGTTTAGCGAGATGATATAAATTACTGTTATGCTGCGTTGATGATCATACAAACAAACTATTTAAAAGACAGAAATTGTTTTTAGGTATACATAAAAGAAGCTATAGAGTACGTGAAGTTAGGTACCTGTTATATTTGACTCATATTCCTTAGGTAATGTGCGATGTCCGATTTTGGTGTAAACTACGAAATACTGCGGGTTAAATTGGTTTTATTTCGAAGTTAAATTATATTCGGATAAACGGGAAACACCGCCGAAATTATAAATTAAAGTTTATCATTTAAACCTTCAATATTAATAATATAGGTAACATTTTTACACTTTAAAGTGTTAGATGGTGTTTTCAATTCGAACGGAGTTGGTATAGACACGACGAACAATTAAAGAACTGTTGTAGATTCAGTAAAGAAGTAGGTAGCACTGAGCTGCCGGACCACAATCAATGACAAAAGTTAATAATAAAAGTTTTGCTGAAACAAACAATAGTTGACGCTAGAAACGAGAGCAGCACGGCGGGTGCCGCCCGTAGAAAAAACTATTTTGATTTTTCGTTAGTCATAAAACTCTGTTTTCGTAATTCGAATTTTTCGTAAATTAGTCGTTGAAAAATAAATACACAATACGTGATTTCATTTATTACCAGAACGATACGCAGTAAGGAATGCGTTTTAATAGACGTTAAATTTTATCGAGAAGCCGATAGAAACCTAGCATATGAAACGTCATAAACCTATCTTTTTAACGTGCAAATCGTGACTATTGCAACGACCGACAATATAACGCGATTTTAAAACTTTACCGGACGAATCGTAAAAGTTGCTTTTTGCCCTCACAACTTATGAAATATAGACACGACATAATATTATACGTTACATTCATGGTTCAGTACTACGTATCGTGTGAATATTTCTAGAGTAAATTTTGGAATTTTCATTCTCGAACCTCAGGCGATATCAAACTTTTCTGGACCACCAGCGACCTCTCACTGCGCGATCGATCCGGGACCGTTGCCAATATTTTAAAATCATATTTGGGACTACTCGCGACCGCACTATTCGAAGAACAGTATTTTGGTCGATTGCAAGACATTGTCGCGGTTGCGTGTGAAGTGTTAGATGGACAACTAGAAAATTTGGATTGCGGTTAAAGTGCGAAGTAGCAAGTTTTAAAATTCTGATGAAACTGAAAAAAAAACTCCATCATTATTTGAAACACAGAGTAGGACACGATAATCAGTTGTAGTAGTAAATAGCCTTTGGAAAAAGGAGGGTAAAATTATATATATATAGGTACAACGTTTAACTAGGTAATAGTTTATCGATTTGGCCGTGAGCGTTATGAAAAACTGCGGTGAAGTTCGACGCAGTAGAAATTCGGTCAATCGAAAAACTGAGTGTCTCTTTTTAGTTGAAACAGTGTTGCGCTCAGCGCACTGCCGCCGTCTGCGTCGAGTCACCAAACCTAACCTACTTTAGGGTTGTTGAAAACAATTTATTTCCGGTCACCTACGTACGCAATCGTGAACGCTTGCTTATGACGGTTTCGGCTAAAAACGACGAGTCTCTGGGTTTCGTCGTAAATTCAACATCGTAGTAAGTAACAACATTTCAACAAGCCATCTACGAACAGGTCTAGCTCGTTTTCGGAGACGAAAAACACCCGGGTTAGAAAACGTCGGAAGAGTGACTGTATGCTCAGAGCTCGTACATGTGAGAACGCTTGAGAGATTACGTGTTTCTCGAGCATTTCACGAAAACTGAGTCGTATCCATGTATGTATAAATGGCTTAGATCGAAAATCGAGTTCCGAGCAGCCGCGTAGTAGTAGTATCGGTAGGTTCGCGCGAAAACCGCAGACGGAAAACATGTTTCGTACGAAATTTAACGAGGAAAGAACGTGAATTTCTCGATTCGAAAACGCAAACTGCTCTCTCGTCCGTTTTTCAGTTTACACGGCGAATGACTAAAGTTGAAAGCTGCAAACGGGCGAGGGTAAAACACACGAGAGACTTTTAATCGGGTCGTCGACTTCAAACGGTTACGCTCGTCGTCTCGGGCCGTGTGACGGGTGGTTCCGCGAGAGAAGGCGCGCGTCGAAACGGACGGAAAAAAGGGGATCCGTCGTTTTGTAGCGTTTTCACGCTTTCCGTGTATTGTCGCTTTTCACCATCTACTAATTACGCGAATTTTCGCGTTCCGTCTCGTTATTTGCAAAAAAAAATAAAAAAAGAAACGATCGGTACCTACGTTTTGCGTAATACCGACGTCAAAAACACTGTCGCTCTCGACGGCGGACGTCGTCACACGGAGACGTATTTGGCGACACCCTACGAATTTTATTCCGACTGACTGCAGATCAACGCCGTACAGCCGTGTTGTGTCGTTTTTACCTACACTTATTGCGTTTTCCAACTTGTGACTTCGAAAAATGTTCGAAAAGTTTCGTTCGATTTTTATCGTTAAATTTGGGTTTCGCGTTTGCTCGACAACTGAGCTCAGCATCGTTTTTTAAAAGGCGATGATGTTTGAAGACGTTAATTAGTACGTTTGAACCACAAATTTCCAAAACAACTGTGACCCACCCAAAGCTACTCCGTCAAACTACCCACGCGACCTACAGTGATCCCGGCTTTTTATTTACTGATCATGGACGAATATTTAATTTGACATTGTTTTCTCCACGAAAAGAATCAAGACGGCGGAATCCAAGTTGGTCAAAGTTTCTTTCACTGTAAGCGCCTTCCTAACTCAGTGGACGACGACGAGATCAGGGACGTATTTAAGTGGATTTTGTTGAACACGACATATTATTGCCTCTTTTATCGTATTTATGTTTCCAAACACTGAAAACTGATCAACTGTTTATTCGACATGTTCACATCACAGGAACATCGGTCGTTTTGATAAAAATATTAAAAACCGAACGTAATTTGATGAATAAATAAACACAACGTACAACATACAGTTTAAGCGTGCAGGGGCCGCACGTAATAATAAAAACGCTGATTTTTTTTTACGAGACAATAACGAAAATTAATACGGTTCACGCAGAACGATAAATTTCTATTCTATGACTATAACGAAAATATATCGAAAACAATTTTTTTTTTTTTCCAGTTAGTCATTGTATATTATTCACCGATATAATTTCGTTCTAGACTTTTTTTCTAGTTATTTGTTTTAATAATACTAACAGCGTAACACATCATCACATTACCTAACGTGTTACCTATACGAAACGGCAGTATTCTACGACGTAAGAAATAATAAACTGTATAAAATGTTTGGCCGTTTAAACGAGCAGTTTTATTGAGTTTGATTGACGTTCGAACTAAACGCGAGACACGTACACTCGTCAGTCAGCAGTCGATTATTGACTATTGTGTGAAGTTGAAAACTGATGAAAATCGAACGACACGAGTAATATTGTTTTAAAACAATAGCAGATAATGTCACTTTGAATGAATACAATTTTTTTTTTCAATTTCGAATTTTACACGTTATAAACAGTTTTACGGGGTTTACGTCATTAGTATGCGATTCATTATCGTCGTTCATTATTTACAAACTATAGCGTTGTTAGAATTACGATAGTTATCACGTACGACGTATTAATAAAAATAAATTAATTGATTTCGATCTTGCAAAACCGATATGAAATAATTATAATCGAAATCTGATTCATTCAAGGTGAACATCACTTAATTTTACTTTATTTAAATGGTTCGGTTGAGTACAGCTATGTGTACCCATATGTACGAGTAGTTAATAGGCACTAGTTTTTGCGATGACCCTAAAAATATAAAAAAATATTAAATATGAAAAGTAATTTATAAATATTAAAAATATTTTAAAAATTTTTCGTTTATTTTTCAGTCAGTATTGCTACGGTTTAAAAATCTAAATTTTGCATTTTGAGTTCTTTTCCGCTAGCTTCAGTTTTGAAGTCTGTAACTTTTCAATGTACAATACATACACATCGCTTAACATACTGTCATTGGCCGATTTCTAAAAATCAGTTTTTATTTAAAGTAATTATAGGGTATAAAATTGACCTGTTTGTTGAAAATCAAATTTCATAAACACCTTTTTAATAACTAAAATTCCGATAAAAACTCAACGACAGTATAACTGTATATTACTAATCTTAATCATATTTCAAAACAAAAATCAGTTAATTATTAAAATAATGAAAAGACCTTTTCATATACGTTTTAGAAGACAACATCTCGATATACATTTTGATGTACCGATGTTGAAAAAAAAAAAAAAACCAAAATCGGAAAAAACATTATAAAATTCTTATAGTTACATACTCACTCGTATTATATTAAAACAAAGAACCGTCCAACTGATTGTAAGAGACAAAATGTCGTATTGAGTATTTTAAAAATAAATTCGTTGTACCTAGTGCGTGCTATGATCAAATTATACTTTTTGATTTTTTATGATAATATACGTGTGACGTACCTAATCACAATGTAAATTTTTCTCACATCTCAAAAAAATTATCGTAATAGTACATTTGAGAAATAAAATTTTGCGAATACAATATAAAGAACACCGTGCGTTGTTTATTCTACGAAACACTATAATATAACGGGTAAGAAACGTTCTTCTCTAAGAATGTTGTTATATACGTAATTTTAGTTCGGCTGAACGCGAAGTATTCTACTTTTCTGCATAAATTAAATCACTATATAGCAGCTGTCGTGAATTCAACTCGGGTTGTCTGAGAGTTCTGTACTTTATTGATATTGCAAAACGTTCTTCGGAACGCACGCGAAACTACACCGACGCTATAAGTTCAGTGATGGGTGAAACACATAAATAAACTGCCCGTTTCACCGCACTAAATCCGTTTTCCCCCCGTATATCGTTTTGAATTGTTTTTTTTATTCGGATGGCCACGGTGTGCTGTCCGTTCGGGTTTTATTTTCGTTCAGTAAGATTCGAGTAGTGTACAATACTGTTTAATCAATAGATATTGTTATTATTATAAAATAAAAAACCCCCGGGATCAGTCTAGGTCGCGTGGATAGTTCGAAAACGCTTCGAGTGGTGGGTCAATGGTATTGTTGTTCAAACGCGTTATTTAACATCTGAAAGCAACGGTAAAAATCAATGTCTTCAAAAAAAAAAAACGATTCTGAGCGAGCCCTGCAGTTGTCTACTATACGTTCTGGTAAACACTAAATTTAACAATAAAAATGTTCCGAAAACCGCGAAAGTCATATCCGCGTTAAAAAATTTATAAATTGACGCGTGAAGAAAACTACGATATCGGTTTCAATCCGATCGGGCAAATACTCTCAAATGAACAAAACTTATAAAATTCTATGACCCCGGAATATTACCGCAGTAAATGTAAAGTACTGTTTTCGACAATTCCTTCCAAACGAAAACTGTTCATCACAAACTTTAAAATTTCAAACTTTTCGCCGTAAAACTCTCCGAAATTCCTTTTTGATTTTTGTGGTGTAACACAAAAAGTAGGCGAAATTTCGAAAAAAAAGATTAAAACAAAGCACCACCGGAGTCCAGCGTGATGTACCTACCAGTTAGACTTTTAAAATCCGAGCGTTCCTCGTACTCGAAAAGTTGTTGACAGAAAAACGAAAAAATAACGCGTTTTTTCGCTTGACAAAACATGTTATTTCGCATAAAATATTGCTGTTTGAAGGGCAAAAGTAAGATTTTAAAAACCCTTTACACGTGTTTTCTTTCTTCACGTTGTTTTTTTGTAATTTTTTAACACCGTATAATATTTCGTTTTAGTTTCAAAACGTGTTGGTATCGTCATGACGTGCGCACATAATCATAAGTCGAGACCAAAATTGTGTCGCGGCAAAAATGTTGGAGAAAAAAAAAACGTTTTTCTCCTATTCGTCAACCCGTCGCCCTCGCAGCAGTCCCCGAAAAATTCCTCTATTTTACGCGTCGCGACGACTGTACACCGCGTTTGGCTTTTTATCATAATATTGCGATTCGCGTGAAACTGATATTTTTTCTCTCTATTTTTTTCTTCTTCTTCTTATTGTGTATTCGCATATTTATTATCACCGTTAGACGATTGTTATTATTCTTTCGGATGTCGTGCACCACTGTATTCGGCGTGTCGTTGGTACCGAAATCGTGCCAACATCGACGTCAAAAATAGCTCCGCGACGCGACCCAAAAGACAAATGACCGGCGACGGTGAAGGCCGGAGGGCCGTTTTTAATATAATAATAATTATGAAATATTATTACACCGCTGAAATGGATATCTCGCTATAACTGCAGACAGCGATCAAAATAATATTTTCGTAAAATCACCGCAGTCCTATCAGTAGAGGTTTCAAAAAAACTGAGCGTTCCTTCTACCCTAGAAGTTAATGACACGAAAAAAAAAACATCAAAGTATAAACAATACATTCCTGGCTCAGAATCTAAAAAATGATTCGAATAAAGTACCGTCTCGGTCCAATTATAACGTCTGTGGCGGAATCGAATATGATGCCGATCGGAGATAGGACTCACATTATTACACTTCCGGCTGATCACAGAATAAACGCGAAAAACGTTTTTTTTTTTTGTAAAATCGATACACTTCGTTAAAAAGTATACGAGTTTAACGTGACGTAACAATCGTTCCATACGAAATACCGTAATCGTTGACAAAACGTTGAGGAACTCCGTAGGGAAAATAATCGCGGTTGAAAACTAACGTAATTTTCATCAAACTGAACGTGTAATTTGAGAATTTATTTTTTTTAAACGTTATGCTCTATAACATTCTATAACATTGTACTCGTACACTAAAATGTGTACAGAGAGTTTTGTGTGTACAACAACACGCTATTATAAGCTATTCATATCGTGTAAGTACCGGAGTGTAGAATGTTATATTTGTATTGTTCAGAAAATCAAATAGTAATTGTTTCCGATCGAGTTTTGCGACTAAAGACCTGCAGAGATATTTTAGCAAAACACACCTAGTCCATATGATATCAGAAAATTTGCGAGTGCTCTATATAATATGTGTGTAGGTACGTTAAATTTCGTGCAATATCGGAACGTTTCGATAGACTTTTGATGCGGGCGGCGGTTCGCTGATCGACAAAGGGCAAAATGTTATAGTTACGGACCGTTTTTAAAAATATCGAATTTTCAAAGCGAAAAATTCTGCTCGTCTGACCAAAGTAATTGGAAACTTCTTTGATCGAGAAACGGGTTTTTTTTTCGTAGATTAATAACCGATCAAGCGCTGCAGTCGATCTAACTTTTTCAAAAATATTGTGTTTACGTGTATTTATAACACTGCTATAGTTTCGGTAAAAAAAAAAATTCCAATCTTAATGATTTTATGTAAACTCTCTGTTTAAACACATTGAAGATATTATTTTAAACCAACGTCGATACGGAAAAATCTGGTACTCTTCAACTAACAAAAGTTAGGTACTTTATAAAATGTATTTCAATAAACATTCAAACTTTTTACTTTATTTTTTCCTCATCAATGGTAAACAATAATCCGTTTTTATAATTTTGTTTATAATTTAGAAGGTTGCTGATATATTTGTATTCAATTTTATATTAACAATGCCACTCTAAAATCGTCGACCACAATCGTAAATAAAGATTCTGAGTAGAGTTTCCGTTTTTATTTTATGATTATTTTTTGAGTTACTATCGGAATGCATACAAGTCGAAAATGGTGCATTAATATTTTCACATACTGTTCGGAAAGGTTCGGTGGAAAATATTTTGTAAATATTAATATCGTAATTTTTTTTTTTTTTCGCTGTTATTTCGTAAAATTTTAAATTTTCAATCTATAACGGAATAAGTATAGTGATATTATTAAAATGTTTTTCAACAAAAGGTTTAAAATATTTCATAAATGTTGATTTTTAATTTTGATCGTTAATGTTAATTTTTTTTTTTTCAACATACATTTTTCTACAAACCGATTAAAATTTTCAGATTTCGTAAAAATAGTACTCGTAACTTGATACAACGTTACAAACATGATAAAAATTCCATTAGTTTTGAGCGATATCTCAAATGTATAATTATTTCAAAATTTCTCTAAGCTCGTCCGAACCATTAATCTATCCCCGGCTGTTTCTCCGTTTTATTTTCCTCAGAACACGTCACGTCCGACCGCATAAAACAATTATTCAAAAATTACTTAATTATTTTTAATTTTTACTTTTATTTTTAAGTTTTAGATGACGCTGTTCAAAAATATTACGCATTTGGACGACTTAACGAATACCCACGTGGTTTGCAATGTCTAAGTGAAAATACATCAGAGCGTTCTCATTTTTAAAACCGTTTTCTAGAGTTTTGAAGTGTAATAGTTTCAAATCTAATTCAGAGTTTTTGTTCAAACGTATTTTTAGATTAAAAAAAATGTGTTTTACTACCCGTAAGTGTGTTCGACGTTAGTTCTTTGTTTTACGGAAAAAAAAAATGATTTGTATTAGTTTATACCGTGTTAGTTGAAAAATATTTATAAACTCGTAAACGTAATAAAATATCGTGAAAACGTATTTAGAAATAACACGGATGAATAATTTATGAGTATATAAAAATTATAATTTTAGTATTTTCTACATTTATCAAATTGGTTTCGTTTTTGTTTGTCACGTTTCATCGTTTTTCGTACGCCAGTGTAAAACATTCAAACCTAGCATTTTTTTTCGTAAACCGCCGATGCAATTTTCCAGTGTTTTCTAAAGAATCAAAATATGTCTCTGTTAATATTAAAACAATTTCTATAGACGGTGAGCCTAATATCGCGCTCGTCGTCGTTATAAACGTAACGTTACGGTATTGGAAAAGAAACGCGTTTGTATTACGGTGTGTATTTAAAGCAGACGGTTTTTGAAATGACGTTCGCTGCTTTTGGCGATGGTCGCCCAGCGATTTATTATTCAGCCGCCGTTGATCAAATATCATCGAGTTTGAAAAATGTGTTTCGCTGTTTAGACGTGACGCGCTGACAGGTAAAAATAATGGATATTGTAGAGTCGTGTAAACAATACTGCAGTCGTGGAAAAAAAGCGATCGAACGAATTAAACTTGTCCGCCCGTTATAATATATATTTTCGCGCCGGTATAATCCGTTTTTTTTTTTGAAAACGCGATGAAAACTGTAACAGTATGTTATCGTGTGTACAGCGTTATCGTGAATTTAAAGCTTTTCCGCAAAAACAATCGACGACGTTCGTTTTGATCAGACGCGAGTGTAAATTGTCGCACGCGTCGCAGTTTGAAACGATTTGTTTTATAAAATATAATACGAGTATCGTTCGTTCGGGGCGCAAGACTTTTTTCAAACGTATCTTCGTTGCGACGCACGCGTGCGTAGTGTTCGATCGTTTCAATTTTTTTGTTGTTCACCCTCAGAACACTCTGCGGTTTTCCGATACCGTCGTACGATGGGCGATGATCTTATTATCGATCGGCTGTTGTCTTGAGACGTTCTCTTACGACGCTGTAACCGACAGACTGTTATAAACGTTAAAAACATTATATACGCGCCTAATCCACGTTGAGAAAAAACGGAAAAAAAAAAAATTCTCGGCGAAAGCGCACTGAGAACGCGAAATGTGTGCGGCGGCGGCGGTGGCTCTAAAGGGGCAAACACGTCGAGTACAGATTATTTTATGACGGAATTACCGTCCGAAACACACGCGCGCAATAAGTTTTCGCGTAAAAAAGTTTGCGTTAGCTGATTTAAGATGGAAATAGAAAAAATTCGGAATTTCGAGTCCTCTAAAAATTTTATGCGCATTTTTTTACAAATACGATCTTTTCACGTGCCGCGACGGCCAGAGCTCGGTCGAACGCGTCGGGACACCGTGAAATGCCACGAGTGAAAACGAGCTTTACACACGCCGAGTTCAGGTGCCCGCTCGAAAGTGTTTGTGACTGGACGTTTATTTTTCATAATTTGGTTTTAAAAATTGATGGCGCTTCTGGTTTCCAGAGTTTGCGAGAACTTCAAAAAAAAATAAAACGATGTAACTTCGAGTTAAAAACTCCACGATCGACGATGACACATCACCAGCGGCTTCATCGTTACCGTTGTATATTGTTGTAACGTAACGTCAAACGGGATAACACGCGATCGATCACGAGTTCGACACGAATTAGTCAATCGCTTCTTTTCGGTCCGTTGGCCCTCGACAAACATTCGATACGAGTTTGATAATTCATTTAGTAGGGAAAAAATTGATCATGATAGATGGCAGACGGCGTTTCTGCGAAAAAGCGTCATAATATATTATAACGATTGTGTTTTTCGACTGGTTCCGAGTAGCGCCCTTTCAGCGGCCATTTATACCGTTTATTTTACCACAAAAATGTGTTCATTCTCGTAAAATAATACAATAAACGAGCGGATAGCTGGTAAACTACTCTCGTAGCCTAATATCCGTTTATAATTCGTCACCAGGAGACACTAAAATTGTAATTTTAACGTTTGTGCGATTTATAAGGTAACCAAACGAACGAGTAAACAAATCGTTTCTAAGAGATTGAATAATAAAAAAGTGCTGTTTGCAAAGTTGAGCTTAACATCATTATAACATTCGCTAAATCGGTCGGACAGTGCTGACATTCTGAAATGTATTTCACCTATCTTATAAAGTTTTACACTCTTTGTAATGAACGCGAAATCGTATTTAAACACAATAAGAGATATAGTGTTTGGACAATTTGTGAGTAAATGTTCATTTCCGTAAGATAAAAAATGTAATTGATTCAAACTCTGTGTCGGTAAATTATTCAATTTATCACGCAATAAATCCAATATAATTACAACCAATCGTAACAGTTTAAGGCACTTGTTTAATATTCTTTTGAAGACGTTATGCATATATACGCGATCCGAAACGAAAAACCTTAAAATCTTTTCGGATTAATTTAACATAAAAACGACATAATTATAAATTCCATTATAAATATTTTGAATGCATGTTATGACAAATATGTAAATTCAACAACAAAGGAATTTATGATATTCCGTAACAATTATCGTTTGGGGTCACAACGAAAACATTTTTTCCATTTTTTTAACTCATTATCTCGCACCGATTTATACACTCCGTTGAAATAATCTAGATTGTACAATCCATTAGGTTCCGGATCATGTGAAAAACGTTACGCTTTTACAAACGTATGTCTTTCATCAACGTGTTGTATTTTTACTGTTTATCCGTTTCCTGGGTACATAAACTAAATATTCCTAATTCTGTACTAAAACTCGTTCTTTTATCATTACTATTCCGTTTCCAGTCGTATGTACAGGATTTTTTTTTCCAGTAAGAATTTGTCCTTGTAATTAAAACTCGGCAAATTTGTCTCGATTTTTTTGTACTTGACGTTCAAAAAATACATTTGAAATAAGCCGTTTGCTATTACTATATAATAACACGAATTACGTTGGTCACGGTTTAAACTGTCTATTCAAATGGACCGTCGTATACCGACCAAAAATTATGAACGTAAATAATAATTATTCGTCGTATTTTTCAATATACAAATCCACGTGTTAAATTTAAATGCACGGCGTATTATTCGTTCGAATAAAATACTGTTTAGAACGTATCTAACGACGAAAACTCAATACGATTTTCGGAGTAAAAGTTTTAGAAATAATTTTTTAGAGTTTTGTTTTTTTACTATTTTTATTCAACTTGATCCCGTTGTAAATGTGCACGTGCCGGTTTCTATAACTGCAGGGTATGAACACGATTACGAATCGACGTGCTTTCGGTAAATAAATTACTGCGGTATCACAAAACCTACAATGATTGGAATCAAAAAATGTATGAATATTATTTTTTTTAATTTAACTTATTTCGCGGCACGAGCGGCAAAATACAAACGAATCTCGCGAAATCGTACCGACTATAAAGCAGCACGCTGTTTGTGTACACACAACTCGTAATATATATTATAACGTAGTTGTGTCCGGATTAAAATGGATCCTGTTTTAATTACACTGTCGGCACAATAACGTTATGTCCATCTTCGCCCTTTTTCCATACGGGTCACATTCGGCATCACGTTTTTCTTCGTTTACTCCATATAATACATAAATAATGTCACGCGACAACAACGCCAAATGGAAACAGCTATACTATATATATGGGCGATCGCGTCCGAAAACGAACAAGATTTTTTTGTATTTTTCTACTTGGAAATGTGCGAAATTATAACAATTCGAATTAAATTTCAAAATATTTGGCCGAGACGTTCCTAGCGCTTATCGCGAAACAATGAAAACCGCTCAATAATGTATACGTTTCGTTTTACTCTGTCACACGTCGCGTCCTTTAAACGGCTGTAAACACCCGAGTGTTTTCTTATTTTTATTTTTTCGTTTCGTCTGGCAGTTTAAAAAATATTATACACTTTGAGCGAGTTTGATTTGAAATATTATGCGACGTGACGTGTTAAAAACACGAAACCGCGATAACGTAATCTTAGACGAAATCGCAGTATGTTGAATCCGATTATACGGGATAACATCAATCGAATCTTTCGAACATTATTAGTTTAGCGTTTGTAACACGCGAAACGTAGATTATTAAAATGTTATGTTCACGGTGCTATTTCTAATTTTACTTCTAATTAATTGTACTTGGCGTCATCGAGCGTCATCAGCTTCAAAATCACAGAAGAGCGTTCAACATTATGTAATGTGCAACAATTTCGTGTATAAAATACATACAACATGGCCCATCTGCGGTATTATCGATGACTACTTAAAGTACTTAACGGTCAAGATAATTTTTTGAAAAGTATGCACCTGAATTAATTCGTTCGTTGGTATGAAAAAAATCCCGTAAAGATCCGCGAAATTAGAGAAATGCCAAGAGAAAACAAGTCACTGCGAGCGCTACGCTGAGGTGAACAATAATAACTAATCGATTCCGGGACGCTGCAAAGTGCGGTGAAGTATATAATAAATGAACCAAAATTGATCGAATTTCGCGTAGCCGCGACAACGGTCAAAATGGGCTTTAAATGGTTTTTTTTTTTTTTTGTTTAACTGGCCGAGAGGATTTTTGCCGAATAAACGATTTTCGGTGAACGGCATTCTCGCGATTTATTTTTCGCGCTGTATCAGAGAAAGAAACCTTTCGATTTTATTGGTACACCGGTGCTTAAAAAAAAAATACCAATTTTTCCTAATCTGTACATCCGATACAAACAGTATGTCGATAACCAAAATTAAAACTGGGTACAAGAAAATCGATTGACCACGGACAGTGTAGAGATTCGGATAAACACGGTTTTAAGCACACGTTTTACGATTAATTCTATTAGCACAAATTTTAAGACGGTAAGAACGATCGTGAAAAGCCGGAAAAACCGTCGCACGGTGTCGCACAGTTCTTTCGTAGGTATAAAAATAAAATGGCGATAGAAATATATTTGTAAAAGTTTTACAATGGAAAAATTTTTCGTTCGTCATGCACGACCGTGGCTGACTTACTACATTTCACGACAGAAAATAACAATAAATAAAAACTGCAACGGAATATGGAAGAGCGTCGCGTCGTTACAGTTGTGACGACGGTATAATAATATATTGGAGACAACCGGACGACAGGATTATCGTTCCGAGCGTGCACGAAATCACGGTGGGTACAGGGTGATTAGTTTTTCTCTTTTTTTTAATTTTACATTATTTTCGGTCAAAATTATAATGATACAATATAACACCTCGTAAATCACCAAAATATTTGTCTTAAAATCGACAACTCGTGTTACAACCCGAACCGTAATCGCGGGTTTTGTTTCTGGCAGCTTTCAATCGCGGCTACGAGTGAAAAATTATAAGTCCCTGAAATGATTAGGTAACGTTATTGGTGATTTCGTAGAGAAGCGAAGATACTTCTTGTAGTACGTAATATTTGATAACTCCAAAACACTATTGACGCTACTGTTATCGAACATCAAATCACCCGGTCTTAATAACTTTGATTCAAGCGTATTTCGATTTAGTAATTTCGCCATCGTCGCGTCGTTTCCATCGTCAGTAAAGTGTACGGGTTCGTCGTTGTAGTTGCACGTTTCAAGACATGACGAACGCGGAGACTTTTCAAACCTTTTGAAATAATCGAGAACAGTGAAGTAAAAACGGTTACGCAAACTTGCTCTCGACGACATATCGATTATTACTTTGGTCATTATTGTTGAAAAGAACGTATCAGAACGTCAGTTCACGCGCGTCGCATCGGAAAACCACCTCTTAGTCAAGGCTGGACACTACCCGTTGAAATTGAGTTCAAAAACTATGTCGATTTAACGCGCCGACTTCGAGTTGGTCCGTTCAAAATGCTTGTTGAAACGCTTAAAACAATGAGTACTTGTGCGAAGAAAATTTCAAGAAAACAACAGTTCTATCAAAGTGGAGAGAACGTCACAGACTATGTTAGACGCAAAACCTGTATTGAAAATATCGTCTTCACGTCATCTTAAGTCAATTCGTTTCGGTATTAACTTTTTTAATGTTGAAAAAAAATTTGATTTTTACAGAGGAGATTCACCCTGTACAGTAGATAATATGGCTTTTTGGTCGTTTTTTTTTTCATCATCATCCAGCCGGAAACCCCGGCGATGCGTCCGCTGTTCCGGGATCCGAGCCAATATTTCACTTATTGTCTCCGCGGCAGCTCGGAATTCGCTCGAATCCCAAGAGCCGTCTTTCGCCTGGCATCCGCTGTTCGTTCAGAACAGCAGACGTCCTCGACGGGCAGGACGACGTTTCGGGTACATACGGCGAATACCGAACGCAGACGACATTTTGTAGCTGACGTTGAATCACGAGTTTTTTTAATCGCTTTAGTATACCATTATAGATTGAAAGTCAACTGCTAACAAAGACTTAAAACAGAGATAGTGTAATGTTTTATATTTCGCATAATATTTCGTACTTAGTTTCCTCCGGTCCAAACGGTTTTTCAATCGTATTTTCTTTTGAAATTTCCTTCTCGGCGGCCCCCACCCGCTTAACGATATTTTTTTTTAAGCGTTAAAAATTTCACCGATACACATCGACATAAAGTCAACACGTTAAATTAAAAAAAGAAAAAAATCAACTTGTAATGATAACGAAAAAAATGTATTAACGAGTTGGTCAACTTGATTTTAACTTTTAGCTAGTCGAGGCAAAGTTGAGCGAGTTAGCCGTATAAGAAAATTAACTGCGATAAGTTAAAAGTTGTTTAAATTAAACCGCGCCTTCAGTTAAAAGTTTAATGTTAACGACAAAAAAAATTAACTGCGATCAGTCAATAGGTCAATAAAATGAAATACGTAAGGGAACTCGGATCTATCATCGGATCGCCAGATCTACATAGCAGTGTTTTCAATTTGAACGTAGTTAGTAAAAATGAAAAAATTGAAAACTCGACGAATTAATTTCCGTTGTTAGTTCCGCTTGAAATTACGAAAACATCTTTGAAAAAACTTAACTTTGCAACAACAATAATGGGCTATGAAACGACGTTGAATCGACGCGATAACGTTTTTAAAACTGAATAAATTAAAGACGAAAATGTATTAAAACTTTTCGACTTATCTGTTTGACGTTACTGGCCTATCGGAATGAAAATATCTTTCCAACAAACAGCTGGCAAATCCTTTTTGTCTGACTCTTTGTTCCACCGTGGGACGCGCAAAACCGATCAGACGTCTCTGGCGAGACTCTTCGGGGACGTTATGTACCGGCTATCCCTTTGTTTTTGTTCGCTGGTTTTTTTTTTATTACGTAAATCAATTCTGCAGTAAGAAATAGCGACCGAAAAAAAATTCGAAACTTATATCCCCGTTATCGCGGGAATACACGCGTATTGATTTATTTGAACTGTGCATATTTTTACCGGGCACGTGTGCGATCGTCGGAAAATGAATTATTTCTTTGTTTTTACTCGAGTTTAACTAGATTTATGTTTGACACAGTTTAAATTTAATGACGACCTCGAGTCGACGAGAATGCCGAGTTAAGAAGGGAACAATTGAGCGAACAAACACTTTTTTTTCGACCTACTCGTGACATCGTCGTTCGCGCCGTCTCGGAAAGCGGAAAAATTGATTCACATTAAACCAACGTTTTCAGATTCGGAATATAAATTACTGGCGTTCATTTCGACGTGATCAAAGGATAAATTATTTAAGTAAAAATCATAGGGCCGCATTAAAACTGAAAGTTGTCCATTAAGTCGAAATTAACTCGACTCGTTATTTAACTCCTTGCTTCCGAGCGTACGATTCGGTCTGCGATTTTCACGCCCAGATTTAATCTGAGAAAATGGGAAGTTTTGAAATAAAAATCACCATTATACACAGTATAACATCCGTTTTAAGGCTTATGAAATCGTAACAGAGTGTATTATTTGTACTAATTTTATACAGCAAATCGCGTTGCTCAAATAAAATAATACTGTTTTTTTTTTTCACAAAAATGTTGTTATTGACCGTGTTCTGAACAAAGCAAAAGCGATCGTAGAATAAATATCGACGTGGAAAATAGTCGAGTGTATCGATAGCGTCGTACGATAAAATAACAATTTAGCCTGTACGATATAAATAGATTTTGAATCGTGCAAAAATGTACACTTGATTTTTCTGTTATAAATACACAATGCGCACTGCAAACCAATCTTTTTTTTTATTATTAAAAATGTACACCAAGACAAACACACGCGCGTGACACTGAAACATGAAGTATGGACCGCGCCGAATAATCGCAAAAAGAACGTTGTTAAAATACGAGAAACAAACGTTACACCGAGCGCACGGTTCTTTGAAAAGTCAAATTTCGTTCATTTATATCGGACATGAGTGTTTTTTTTGTTTTTTGAGCGTCGGCATTATGTGTGACACCGTACAATGTGTGGACGAATATATAAGCTCATTCAATCATGCATCAATTTAATCATGCGACTACGGCGATCCTTGACGGTTTTTTTTTGGCCACAACGTCCGATATTGCGCCACCGGTCACTTCCAGATCCCGGTGAATGTTTAGAAACATATCACATCATCATTTTTCGGGTCATCACTCAGTCATTACTCCGTTTTTGTCAGTGGCGCTCTCGCGGGATCTGCCGAAACCGTGAACGTGGCGGTATGAATATCGAACATTGATATTTAATTCTTTCATAAAACATTTCGAACCCCCAAAACCCACCCTGCGTGCGCCCCTGCCCTCGAGTATGTCGCTGTTTCCCCGCGAGGTTGCGACAGGTGACACACCCGATTCTCCTCAAGTTCCGGGAACGTGCCGCGACGTGTGTCGACCAACGCTGTCCGCCAAAGTGCCGACGGTCGTGTGTTCTTGGCACCGGCGACGGGACGTTCCGCGTAGAGCGTTGTACGGACAGGGTGCGCGATTTAATAACGTCCGTCCGTTTTGCTGGACGGTTTTTAGTTTTCGGTTTGTGCGCGAAAAGTATCACGGTATCGATCGCTTCACTCGCGGCGGCCGTTCCCCCGGGGGAGG
>CM029364.1:7257850-7381074 GCA_017140985.1 Hormaphis cornu | reverse complement strand
TAAAGTCCCGTTTCTGTTCTACCGACAAACTTTACTTCTATTTCCAGACTACGCGAGCTATGGTTGTAAATTAGTTTTCCATTACACGTTCGTGTGGACGAATTAGCGATCGTTTCGACGTGTTATCTTTGGAGTTCGATACAAAATGCAAATTGATGCCGTCGGAACGTTTAATCGAACCGCCGTTGGAATATTATATTTTAATTGAAAAATTCAAGAGCCCGTGTAGAGTATCCGTCGAGCTGGAAAAATCGTAAGGGCGTATATCGATAATAATTATACTGTCATTTCACTTGGGGCTACCGGTGAAATCAGTTTTGTTCACCTACTTATCACGATGAAGACACGTCGAAGATAAACACGGTTGACGGGGCAATAGAAATAATAGTACTCGATGAGTGTTAATTTGTGACACTATGAATTATAATAAATTTACGTTCGTTGTTTACAGTATATGGATTTAATTAATAATTTTAACGCCGAAGACGTCGTCGCGGTTCAACGCTGCCGGTGATGCTCCTGCATATTTAAGGCGTGCTTCTCGTACATAAATTTTTGAGCGGAAAAAGAAACAATAACAATAATTATAAATATAATAAAACACAGTCATTGCCAGGACATGCGTTTAAATGATATAAATGCAATATTTTTTTACTCTGTACCTTGGCACAGTAACATAGTATCTAATCTAGGTACAATATCGTTTCATTCAAAATGGTACATCAGTTCTAACTGCCTATACTGCGTTGCTGTTTCAAACGTCATCGTAATATCTTGATGTATGTTCTGTCAAAATTCACAAACTTTAGCGATCAGGATTTAAATTTGTTAACGCTTAATGATTAACGTCTGTGATCACGTACATGACCCGAAAAGTCCTACATAGAGTTATAAAATACAGTACAGATAGTAGCTTCCGAAATGGGTATGTTCCTTGTTAGAGCTTTCACAAACAATGCTCATACATTTTGTCCGAGGTATACGTACGTTTTCAAGTGGCGTATACAATTATTTTTGTTATTTTTATTCATGACCACGTGTTATACATATATATTATCATCTTCGATAAAAATTTTAATTTGATCAGATCGTTTGATACTTTTTTACTGTTCTCGAAGGCTGCCAATAATAAAAAATGTGTAAAAAAAAAAAAAATAACCACCGTTCGTCTACGCGATACAGTAAGACGTGTAGATGTTATTCTCACTTATGTATAGGAGAAACCCACCCACATTTGTACTTGTAGGATCCACAATGTACATACAGACGTTATACACGTGAAACCAGTTAGGTGTTCCAGTTTGAAAAATTATATCCGTTTTCGTAATTTTTTATTTCCGGCCCGTTCGTGGCCATAAAAAACAATCGCCCGTTTTTCCCTCGCGAGTTCGTGATATACGTACCCGCGTGCGCTGGCACGTGCAGCGGTAAAAACATCCTCACACCGTGTACCTAAACTTTTTCGTTTTGTTGCCATGGAATATAAACGGTTCATAAACGTCTATAATATTATAAAAAAAAAAAACGTATCGTGGTAAATATTTGCACGGTTTGACGCGGTTAAGGGTTTCGGGTGTGACCCGATATTATATATATCATAATAAAGTCGCGGTGTTGATTTTGCGTTTGTCGTCGTCGAGCTGCTATTACTGTAGACGAAAATAACAGCGAGAAAACCGCGCGCGAGAAGTTATCTGCCAAAACGGTCTAGAATTTTTCACCAAAAAAAAAAAACGTTGGACGCAACGCGGTAAAAATACACGTTTCACACAATCGTATTCCGAAAAATGCAAAATCTATTTTGTTGTGGCGAAAAAATTGACAAAAATATCATTATATTTGAGGATTGAAACACCTCTTGTTTAAAAGTAGTTTATGTGCGTTCGTGTTTTTACCGTATTATCGAATTATTAGTACAGCTGCAGTTCGGAGAAAGTACGTAGGTTTTCGACGAATCCCCTTGTGAAATAAAATACGCGTTCGATAGAGGTTTTCACGATATTCGCGTTAAACTTATCAAAACGATAAAAGTCCGAACGGGAAGAAAAGACGGTGGAAATCGATTACACGCACCACCTGCTGTTGAATTTTTCTACGGATCGTGATAGTCCTTCGATAGGTGGTACTATTTTTACCGTTTCGTGGTTAGTGTTGTTAAATTTCGGAAATTTTATTTTTGAGAAATTTATAGAAGTATCAGTCGTACGCAGATGTATTATACCTGTTATAATATACTAAGTTAAATCATTTATTAGTTTAAATTGTTCTTTCAAAAGAGACTGATTATCATAAAATAGACGAGAAAAATATTTTTTCAAGTGTAAAGATCGTTATGGTCTCTATACAGATTTACAGTTTATAAAATGTACAAGTCGTGTGTTTGACATAATAATCGTTGTCAAGCTGTGCAGTTATTTTCACGAATCAAAGTTGACGAGAAAACAATATTAATAACGATAATAATACGGAAACAATATTTTTTTGGAAATTTCCGTTCGAGAAATCTACACTTGGTAATTTCCAACTTACGTTATTCATGACCTAACATTACTTGTTTCATACAAATTATCGAAATGACTAATTATTGTGTTTGTTGAATTTTCTTCTGTTGAATCGGTTTGTACCTACACATTACATACGCACCCATCGACACCGAACCCGCATAATATCTTTAGAAATTTTTAAACTTGGATCAAGTGCCCAAAATTTAGTAAAAAATGTTCTTGAATCGAAATAATTTTTCATGTATAAACGTCTATAAACAAAATGGAATCGAATTATTGTTTATCGTTTTGTTCCACAACGAATCAACACTATACTATACTTTATAAACGTATAAAATGTACGGCAAACTATTATTAAGAGTAATAGGTAATAGTCAGTAAAATAATATTGACCTCTTTTATTGTGTGATTAAATTAAGTTGTGGAACGGCTTATAGGGTACGAAGCAATAAAAACAATATTTTTAATCAAAAATTTTACTTTCCTTTACTGCCAAGCGGTAATAGTCATTGATTAACATTTAACGGTTCATAAAGTTTGGACGTTTAGGTCAATACGATCAAAAAGGTTTCGTATAATAGGTACCTACCCGAAAACACGAACCTTACGGTTATTGCCTTCGGTAACACGATAACAATTTGCATATTTTTAAACATGAAAACCAAAGTGAAGTAACGAAAATTGGGTAAATATTTTATTTTTACCCGAAAAGAAGTATTATTTCTATTATCTTTTGGGTAAATATTTTATTTTTACCCGAAAAAAAGTAATAGTCTATTATTTTTCGGGTAAATATTTTATTGAAAGTATTGTTTTTACAATGGTCAATGATAATGTTTTTTTTTTTTTTCCGTGAACAATTTTAAGGGTATAATAAATGTTCCGATTTTTAAAGTCAGTACTTACCTCTAATGAAATGTCTATAGAAGGTACTTTGAGGGGTTTCAAGTTTGAAAGTTGAAAATCGATTAAGTTACACTCATAAAACTAAGAAGAAACATTAATTATGACAAACGTGTTTTTTACACATCGATTATTTTGGCCGCAACATCAAAAATAATAATCGGAACAAGTTGAAACTATTAAAACAGGTAATATACAAGTTTGATGAAAGCTTGAAGTGATTTCAAAAATTTAACAACTTATACTCTTTTTCTTTCCTCCGTTTCTTTTTGTAATATTAGAACCAAACATTCTGAACTTACAAAAAAATTTCATTTTCCCGATTCCATTATTTTTTTCAATAATAATTGGATCTTGTAGCATTTTAATAAGTTAATGAGTTTACAACGTGATAAGTCCAACACCGTTTCAGCATTTTTACAAAACAAAACTTGTCTTCAACGAAGAGTAGTAAACTCGTTCTGTACTTACGTTCTAATCATTCGCGTTTTCTAAGAAGGAGGAATAACAAGTTTTATATTTATTTTTTTTTTTTTTCGGTACCATTCAAAAATGTATAAACGTATTTTATCGTCTACAATAATTGAGTTTGATAATTTTTCAGTACAAAACTCAATGGAAAAAATTAAATGTGTTACGCGTAAAAAATAACTCGTAATAATTGTTCGTGGTTTTATATCAAAAGGTAAAAAAAAAACCTTTGAAGTTTTGACCGAAACGCAATATTTTTTTATTTTCGTTCATCGTGCACATGTGAAAACGTGGATCGAAAATACCGCGTAAAAATATAATAAATTAAAATAGGTATTCATGAAAGCATTAAAAATCAATACTCTCGAACGTGAAAAACTGAATTCGGAACAAACGTAATGATATTATTGTCGTCAAAAACCACGCTAAGCCGGTTGCCAGACGGATGTATTATTATTCGCGCACGGCGGTACGCAATCTCCGCGAGTGGCAGCAAATACGCTTATGTTTTTGGCGGTCACCCAAACACACCCTTCGGCAACGTTACGGTGAAAAATCGACGAAAAAAAAAATAGAATTTCTTTTCCGAAAAAAATTCATTCGGACCGTGTACGTAGAACATTTTTTGGAAAATTCTCGCATACTGCGGACTCGATGTATAAAAATAAAATATCGAATTTGAAAAAAAAGTCCACTTTACCCACGTTTTCGTCGACGATGATGGAAACGCGCGTTTTTCTTTTCTAAAAAAAATAACACGTAAACGGCGTATATCGCGCGATATCAGAGCATAAAACCGAGAGAAAACAAATATGACCGTTCGAGTATCCGAAAATACTGGACCGGTGCCAAAATATTTCTGGCGAATAAAACACATATTATAAACGTCTGCCTTAAAAACACCCGTACAAACCGAGAAATAAATGATATTTTTTTATAGTTAAAAAAAAATTACCATAAATTTGCCACTTGTTTCATATTTGATACGTTTAATGTAATTTATATTGGATTACAGAGAGCGCGAAAACTGTATTTAAAAAAATTAAAAACAAATATCACGTTACATGTAAGTATGCCAACACGAGTCGCGAAACGTGAAATGATTTTGAAAAGCGATGTTTAGAGTTTGTGTTTCGGTTTTGCGCTGGACGGAATTTTGGGTTAAATCCTGATCACGAACGTTTCGCGTAGGTTTGTCGAGGTGGGTTCCCCCCTTGAACGATTCGTTTGAATTCACGTACGACGACTCTAAAAATGTTTTAAAAATTTCCGTTTGTATGTCTATGCAGTTTAAAAATCGTAATTTATCGATTTTTTTCCCCGCCAGTTTTGCCGTTAGAAAACTTTTGAACGTACCAATACCATCCATACGTCATGTTGCTTGATATGCTTGATACACTGTCGTTGGCAAATTTTCGAAAATTTTTTTTTTCTCTCTAGACATTAGGGTTCACCCCTTTGATGAGAATTGTATTTCGCGAACAATGTTCTTAACAATCGAAAAAAAACGAAAATAAGAATTAGTTAATAATCGTTTGTGAAATAAGATCGCGCCCGCTGAGACGGTCCTGCTGCTGTAGAAGGAATTCGATCTGTGACTCGATCACGTCAAACGCGTTGTACGGAGGAAATTACGTCCAGTGACGAAGATAGCCGGTCGGGAAATTCGAACGGTTTTCGTCACTTTCTTCTACGCGGGGTAAATGTTTCGTCGCGGTTTTCGTGCGAGCGTGTTTGATTCGTTGACGACGGCAATCGTATCCGTCGAAAAATAATACTCTGTAAACGAAATCACGAAGTATCGCGTCCCCGTTGTCACAACAACCGTCTTCCAGCAGAAATTTCGCGAGCACCATGAAATTGTTCGCGATTCTCCTGACGGCTCTCGTCGCGGTCTTATGCGCGACAGCCCTCGCCGCCGCGGGACAGGCCACGTCGGTCACCGGAACCACGGCCGCGAAAAGCACCGCGGGACGAACGGACGCGTGTGCATCGGATGCACGGGTCGCCGTCGGCCGGGCGGCTTTGCGGCCGGCCGGACGAAGACTACCGCCGCGATCGCTGACCGCCTGCGGAGGAGTCCTCCGGTCGATTGATAATGACGACGACGATTAAACGCGAAAAATAAAATATACGTGTCTCGATTACTGGTTGAACGGGTGTACGTATGTAGCGGGTAAGACGATACGGGAAGTAAACCGCAGAGACGGTTACGTCGTATGAGGACAGAAGAAACCAAAGCGGTGTGAACGGTTAGGACGGTGAAGAAAGTAGAAGAAATCGAGAGGCGGACGACGGGAAAAGATTCGGGGGTTTTAAACGTCGGACGCCGGTTGGACTGTGAGAAAGGCGAAGCAGGAGTTTTGACAGCAGCAATGAGATTCTCCGTGG
Source organism: Hormaphis cornu (assembly GCA_017140985.1). Taxonomy (NCBI): domain Eukaryota; kingdom Metazoa; phylum Arthropoda; class Insecta; order Hemiptera; family Hormaphididae; genus Hormaphis; species Hormaphis cornu. The sequence goes on along the minus strand of CM029364.1, from coordinate 7,374,805 downwards.
CTTTCGGTACGAATAAAACGTGCACCCGACTTTGTTCAGATTCGTGAAAACGCCTTACGTTTTTTGCGCAGCAGAATGGGTTTTGAAAAAAATTCCACCGAAAAAAACAGTCTTTCGTTCCGCTCTCTATTTCGCCCGGTTCGAACACCGCCCTTAGCATTTTGAAAAACGCTGTTTTCGTCGTTCGTTGGCCAAGTTCCGAAAATATCGGACCAAATAAGAAACCGTTTTTCATTTTTTCCTCCTCCTCTCCTTTTCGACCGGCCCTTTGAGGGTTCGATTTTGGAAAACGCGGTGATAAAAGTTTCATAATTTGTACAAAACGTAGAGTATATAACGTTGCACGATACGTGCCAAAAAGTCCGAACAAAAGCCGTTTATCACTTTAATACGGACCACTTTTTACTACTTTCGACCCGCCCAGGGGCTTAACTGATCTTTTCCTGTTGGGTCCCTACATCGCAACTACTCGCCGAATTTCATCACACCGGCTCGGAAATCAAACTAATCGGTCAGTCAGGACACGTCTGTTGAACGTGTTTTTTGATTTCGACTAATCAATTATGACTATTATCCGACTAAATGTAAGACCTTTATGGCACGATTTCAAGGAAAACAGTTTTTTACGCAAAACTTTTACCGTTTTTCAAAGATATTTTACAGCACTAAAAGGGTTAAAAAATCAGATACATTCTGATGTATTTCAGAATGTTATTATGTTTTTGGAAGTTTGGTGAACGATCCGTGCAAACTTCTACGACCACCGAGCGTTGAATATTAAAATGACATTTTTTAAGTCTTAGATGGTAGGTTTGAAAAAATCGAATTTTTAATTTTTTCAACGAAAAGTCTCGTAGGAAATTCAACGTAGGAGAATAATCAGAGTTATAATTTTAATCACTATATAGACCCGACGAAATACAAAAATTTAGTTGTACACAGTTTAATTACCATCGTTACGAAAATAATTGATCGTGCTAATACTTTTCTTTACTGGTACTATTTATCAACATAAAAAAAAAACGTTCCGAGTTCGTACTGCCGTTGAAAACATAACGAAATAAAATACTGTGATCGAAAAAATTAATAACGTTTATTTTTTTTTTGTATCTTTTTAATATTTGTTCGTATTCAATTTCAACTTTTTAAGTTTTTATTCTCGGTAGAATAGTTGTACACCGTTACGGGAACACGTCAAATCGTATAAAAAAAAAAATATATATAAATACGCATAATTTGGTTTTTCTTTTTGACCGCACAGCGCCGAATGAAACGCCAACATAATAAATTATTTCTTCGACTCAAAAACGTGTTAAAACACCGTCAAAACGGCCGATACGATAGTAAAAATTCAGCGTCAAGACTAAAAAGACAATATCAACCCGTAAAAATAAAATAAAACTTTTTCGCAAACGCGCATAGTAATTTATTTTGTTTGTTTGGAATTCGAAACGGACCGTCTTGTGCGGTTTTTTATTTTTTTGCATGGTTAGACCAAAGAGATAAATCGCTAACGCGGAAACGATAATACATCAGCTGATCCCTCCCCGCGAAGCGAAGTATCGATAAGTCCCTGAGCTCTGAAGTTTTATGATGTGTATGGGAAAGGTTTGGATTTGAATTTTTAGACTGTTATTATCATACGGAAAAGACGCGCGACTTAAATTTATCTCTACACGTTCACTGTTTGAAAAGAGCTTTAACCGTCTGCTACTCGTTTTTAAGATAAAAAAAATTATCGGAAATAACGCCGTCGACGGAAACACTCCGTGACGGCCGTTATTTATTTGTAAAGAAAAAAAAATAAACGTAGAAAAACTTGAGTGTACGATTTCGTACAGCACGGGATTGTAAAATTCAACAAATATTCGTGTGTTTTTGAAAACTATGTGGAACAAAAAAATATTTGCGACTTTCATAGATTTTGCCAAATGTATAAATGCTAAATGACAGGATGAAAATCGTACACAAATATTGTCGCGTTTTACCTATATGGTATACTCGTAAACAGTTTTAATGATAACACACAGTTTAGGATTATAATCGCTATTACACGATAAAACATTTTATTTTTTTTAGGTGAATTGTTCATTATTTTTTTGTAATTACTATCAATATTACCCATACAATATTATGTGTACATTAATTATTACAAAAATTACTGAAAATTGAAGAAAAAATCGAGAATAAATTATCTCAAAACTAAAGTAGTGGTGTTGTATAACCGCGGTATTGATAATTATTATGTCGCGAAACCAAAGTTTGGAGAACCGCGGGCACGAAAAAAACTAAAAAGTCATCAGTCATTATGCAACTTGTTTCGATTTTTTTTTTTTTTTTACTTCATAAATCATCGTCATGGTAGTTACGTTCAAAGACTTTTTTTTTAGGTGGTGGTGGACAAGTAACTCGAAAAAATGATATTTAAATAAACATAACTTCCGAGGAAAAGAAAAAAATGTATAAGTATATATAATTACTGAACTAACGAGGCCAGTCGTCGGCAAAGAAATTTGTTAGCAGCGACATACCGGCGGGAAGTAATACTTTCAAAAGTTTTTGCTCGAATCTTCCAGGAAAAAATTCCCGAAAGCTTTTATTCAGCTCGCGCAAAACTTTTATTTTTAAATCCTCAACTCGCATAAAATTTAATTATACACATTTGTTTAATTTAATTTCAAACTTTGTTCTTCTCTCTAAGACGGCACGGTAGGTACGTATAAATATAACGTGTTCCGTGTACCGTAAAAAAAAAAAAAAAATGCGGTGTATAAATAGTTAATTACAATTTATATCGTAAAAAACGCTCGTTTTTAATGATAAAGAAAACGGTCAACTTTTTTTTAATTAACAGTACGTTTTATCATTTCTCAGGGGCATTTGGTGATTCCGAATACGTCATGACGCGCGTTTCACCGAAATATATATTTCTATTGTATTGAACATGTGATTTTTCACATTAAAAATACGCATGAAAATTTAATGTTTTTTACTTCTGGTCAAACGAGTAGAAAAAATAAGTTTTTTTAAATCGACGGAAAATAATACATTTTTACAATTATTATCATACTTTACTTGTGCGAAGAATTCAAAAAGTAACTACATACCTTCTGATAGTAAAGAACCAGATTTTGTTTCGCTTGAACATTAATACGATAATAATAATAATGTTTAGACCGAATATTTAACCGAAAAATTATAAGCGTGGATTAACCTAGAACAATAACTGACGACTTTACTGAAATAATTTGTAAAAGAGCATTTATGAACCGTGTTTACGACCATTATTTATAATAATAATTAATAATGATCAACGAAAGAAGAGAAAAACGAAAAGAATTAACACGCTTAAAAACTCGCCGCTCGCGAACGAATTCGTGTTAGTCGCATTGTAGACGTTTTTTTGTTTTTCATAATTTGATTTTGCTGTTTCGCTCGTGTTCCCTTTGGAGACGACGATAAATTTACCCGAGAGTACGTCGAATTGTCGAAATCGAACGAAACGAAACGTATATCATGCATTGCGACGTATAATAAACGTGACCCGATTTTATGACACGTATGATAAATTGTATGAGGATTGTTTGTCTGGAAAAAAAAAACCCCCGATCGCAGGGATGCACTGAAATTCGGAGAACTTTGTTTGTAGAATTCGACTGTATAAAAACGTGTAAACTGTAGTACAACGTAGACAAATAATATTGAATACTTTCGAGCGTGTCGAGTAAGTCTTACGGTCCAAATTTTAATTTAACGTCCTAATCTAATAAAAAATCGTACGCGTCAAAATTTTTAGATTCTGAGCGTCAGCAAAGAATATATTGTTTTTTCAATGACGGTTTTTTTTTTTTTATGGTTTTTGTTTTTCTGTCAACAATTTCAAGGGTATAGGAATATTTCGATTAAAAAATTTCAGTACCAGCTCTAATGAAATGAATTTTTAAAATTTCAAAAGTTACAGCCTTGAAACGCAGGAGAAACTTCGTAAAAACGTTACGGCAAACGTGTTTTTTTACACATCGAATTTGATATTTTTGGTCGCAACTTCCAAAATAACAACTTTTGCATAACATAAAAATAGGTAAGCACCAAGTTTGATAAAAGTTTCAATTGATTTCGAAAACTTTTGAGCTAAGTATAGGACTTAGAAGTTTTAGAAAAATTTAGCTGTACGTCGGCAGAAATACAACTAGTGTAGGTACGACCAGGCGATTATTCATCGTTGCTTTCAGACATTAAATAACGCGGTCGTACCACAACTTCCAAACCAACCTCCCAAAGCTTAGTCGTTACTCCGTCAAACTACTCGCGTGACCTACAGTGATCTCGGCTTTCCTTTTTTTCAAATTTTATGCAAAACGTACACCTACATGATGAAAATTTACAAGAATTCGATGTAGTTGAAACCCGAATGCGTATTTAGAGTTTGGAAATAGAAATCGATGTAGAAAATAGACGCGACGAAGAATTATGAAAATGATACGCGCGGAAAAGATTTTTAAACCAGCAATTCGTAAACTCGAGCGACCTGTCGGTTTTTAAAAAAATCGTACACTAATCTAGAATTCTTTTGTTTTGAATTTCGTACACCCGTTTTGTAGCCGCTTTACCGAACAGATTTGTACAGATTTTCTTCTCTTCCGTTCGTACCGTATATTATTATATTGACTGTAAATTTAGTAAATCTCGTGAGAACAATTACCGTTTTTATTTTTTCCATCGTGTTTAAAACGAACGATTCCAATATGCGTATCGATTCAATCGGGTTGTGTTCTATGTTTTTACGATCTTCCGATTTTTTCGATCCACGACGCAAAAAAAACGGTCCGAAATTCCTTCGATTTACCACCGCTCGGGCGCGAATCCGTTTTCACAACAATATTACGATAGTCGTCCGCGGCGTACGATAAATTACGGTTAAACGTCTTTATCGCGGCGCTCGCCGACGTAATTATAATATCCCGAATATCCCGAGGGGAACTTTCGCCGCAAAACTTTCCCGCCGGACGTCCCCGCGCCACCGGGACGGTTTCGGCCAACCCGCTCAAAACGCCCACACTTTATGTCACTAGAAGGCCGTCGAGGAGTCCGTCGAAGTGATATGGCGTTATAGTATACGTTATTTTGTCGTTCGGACAGGACCGGACGAGACACGGATGACGTAAATCGTAATTTTCAAAACGTCTCAAACTGGTTAAAATATATTTCAAAAAAGTTACCACGACTAGAGAACTTTCGACGCGATGTCACTCGTTAAGTAACTTTTAATTCTCTTGTTGTCTCGAAGTCGACCATTTTTTTTTTTTTTTCGTTAAAAGTTGATTTTTTTTTTATTTTTAAATGTACTAAAATTAAGAGTAACAAAAAAAATAATAATAACCTGACTAGAAAACAAGTAGGTATTTAATTATAAGGTGATAAAAATTGATTCACATAGTTTTGTGTACATTTCTGCTTTTTAAACAATTTTTTGCTTATTTTCTTTCGAATTCTTCTTATTTTTTATTTTTTAAGGAGTTTTAAAAAAAAAATTTCAATCGTTACAAATCAAGTTGAAAGTGAACAACGAGAAAAGTTAAAAGTCGACAAACAAACGAATATTTAACGAGTCCATCAACTTAACATTTTTAACTTTTAACGAGTTACTTCATAGCTTTGTTGTGACTAAACTTAACGACACGTTTTGAGTTCATATATTAACTATTGAGACACTTGACGAGTTACTTCATAGCTTTGTTGTGACTAAACTTAACGACGCGTTTTGAGTTCATACATTAACTATTGAGACACTTGACGAGTTACTATATAATATATGCTCTACACGGATTCTCACATAAAACAGTTACAACAGTTGATTTCGTCTCCATAGGTAATTCTCTTATTTTCTGATTGCTAAACGCGAAATTTTTAATTAAAAAAATCTCTGCAGCAATCTAACAAATTATATATAAAATCATAGTTCAGATTTTGTTGAAAATGCTTACGTCGGTCACTGTAGCCCATTTCGTTACGCGTATAACGTATGAAAACTTTAAAAAAGTTACCGTAAAAAAAATTTCAATATGAGAATCGCGCGTTTTGTTCAAATAAAATCGCTTTTAATGGATCTTTTTCAAAATTTTATATTTTCCTCCTCTGATTAGCAATATTTTCCTATTGAATTTCGATGGCGGCGTATTGTTAGTGATAACATTATATTTATTTATTTATCGTTTTGAACTACACGCATTGATTGAAATCTTTAACACACCTAAAACGACGTCGCCGAAAGCGCCGCGCGCTCAGACTCTGTTCGTAAAAGTGGTCGTATTACTCAATTTAAAAATCTTAACCTGTCGGTTTCTAATTGTTTTCGGAATGTTACGAAAACCGCTTTTACGCGAGCGTTTTCATAATGTCAAACGTATCATTTTAACCGCACGCATACGAGAAACGATTGAATTTTTTTAGAACACTAACGATAACTGCGGAAAATTGGCGATTTCGTCGACTTTTGGGAAAAAATTATACACCGTCACGTTTTCGATCCGAAAAACGCGCACGTCGGAAGAATAAAGAGATAAAAGATCGTTCGAAAAGCACACGTTTGTTGCTCCGAACCGAAACGAATTTCGCGTCCGGGACCCGCGGGAGACATGAGCTCGGTCGTTTTCGGGTTTCGCGCGTCTCTCCAGAGAAAACGTTCGCAATAATTCCTGGACGCGGGAAAACGCGGGGGATACACCTATTTATCAATTCGGTAAATATAATATTATTTTTCGACGACGACAACTGCGGTAGAGAACACGTCGGTGGGCGTGCGGGTAAGCTGTTTCGTTTTTTGTTGATTTATTAGTTTAAAACGGTAAATCCGTCGTCGAAAGAAAACGAACTTTGCAAATTATTTATCACTACGAGACAGCTCGATCGTTTTCCCGTGTGGGACGCGAACAATCGAAAATCTCGTAAATTATTTGGCGGTGAATAAGACGAGCCGCGGTGTGATCAATAATAATAACGTGTCACTGTTTTGGGGACGTTTGAGATCGTTTCGTATCACAAAATAGCGTTACGATAGCGAAACGTTGAAAGTTTCCGGAAACAAAATCAGTTATCCGAGCTCTTGATCTTTTACTAAAACAATGTGTTTACTAGATTTCTATGTTGAAAACAGTGGAAACGTTTCTTGTTAGGCAGGCACTATAGGTGTACATTTGTAGTGACCAAGCTCGTTGAAAATAATAATTATTGTACATCGCCCTTGCACTTCTCCCGTTGTCCGTCGATCTTTAGCGAGGAATAACTGCGAGACACCGGAATAGTATCGTAAAACGATTTCATTTTGTTTGGTCATACGACTCAAAAACCGCGCGAAAATTCAGTTATTACAAAATGTGTTTTTAATCGAACGGAAATACGATTGAACGAACGCGAAAACCGGTTCAACGACGGTATATTTCGTTATAGATACGCGAACTTAATAAATAACGTTAAAAACAAACACCGCTTAGGTCAAAAACATAATGTAAAAATTACTCTTTACATAACCGCGTAATAGTGATTCGTCTCGCAGTGTACGAAAACGCGATAAAATTACTCTCGTTGCATTTCGCCTGAACAGCGACTGAAAATCTCGTTTCTTCCAACGAACGTTTCGAATTCCACGGAATGATTGGGGGAGAGAAAAAGATTTTTATGTTTCGTCTTTTGAAACATTCCCAGTGCGCTAGACAATTAACGTCACCACAGTATCGGCACGCGTTTATTGACCCGTATATAGTCGTACTATAATATTATTACAGAACAGTATTCGCATATTATTTATTTCCAATAACGTTACAATAGTATCGCGAATAATAAAAATAGGCGCTTAATACGCGCGTAATACTGGTACACGGACCGCAAAACTCGTACAAAAATAACATTACGATTTTTACAAAAATTATCGGAAACAACGTAAAATACACGCTAACAATAATTAACTATTATAACGATATAGACGCGATGATGATGTATAATAATAATGTTTCGTGATGAAATCAACAGCGCGAAACATAACGTTTTACACGGACCAGATTTTTTTTTTTAAATTATTATAAAAACGCACAATTTACACTATGATACACGTGATCTGTACAGTGACACGGTCAACATCGGTCGGCGTCCTTCTTGGCGGCCGTCGTCACCAGCGACTTCATCTTGCCGATGCATCGGTCGACAAAGTTCCGTTTTTTCGCGCCGACCGGAGCAGACGCGCCGCGCGTGTCCTCCAGGCACGCGTCCAGGCTCTTGGCCTTCTTCATCCGCGGCGCCTCGGCCCGCGGCCCTCGTGGACCGTCCCGTTCGGCGTCCAGCAGCAGGCCAGCTTCCGCGCTCCTGGACCGACTGTCGCCGCGGCGGCGTGCTCCCGGCGGACTCGGAGTCGGCGGCTTCCAATCGCCGGGCGAAAGCTGTCTCGAACACTTCCGGGGTCTGCGTGAACCGAAAAAAAGAAGAAAAATTCGTTTTTACAACGCGCATTGTACAGTACGATAGACGTGTAACGATATGTTGTGATCGTGTGGCCAAAATAAACGCGGTTCGAAAAACGGTTGCGCCGTGAAAAGCGCTCGTGACGATAAGCCTGAATCCAGACGAAATCGTTGTCAGGTGAATTTAGGTTGTGTGCCAGTGGTGAGATACGCGCACAATATCTTCGTACGACGGAGATATTCGGTTACGGTGAGTGTACAAACCACACCGAGACAACAGCACGCGGACAGTACAAAACGAACATTTTATTTCGTTCCCGAGTAACATTTTAAAATAACACGTAGGCGTTGTTAGTTAACGTAAAACAAAACGATAAAGTTATTATCAAACCGTCAAAACGATGACAACAAGCAATAGCGGCGAACTTTTTTTCGGCAAAGCATAATACGCAATTGTGTGTACTCGCTTGAAAAAGGTTTCGTCGTGCGTACTTAGAAACGCGCATGTTCGTACTAACCTAACCAGAGTCCGGAACAGTGTATTTTTTTTCCGACCTCGTCCCGGACAAGTGCGAACGGGACGCGTCCCAGTGCGAGTTCGTGAGACGGGCGTAAACCGTTGTGATTCATCCGTCGTCTACTGGACGTGTATAAAATCGCGCCCACCCGTATCACACTTTACAGCAGAGTTTGCGGAACGATTTCGCACACCCGTTCGATCGAAGAAACGGGTGAATGGAAAATCGGGTCGAAACGGAGATACCGGTTAGACATCGAACGGTTCGGACGACGAACGCGGTATATCGACGGACGAAATGGATTTAAAGAATAAATACCGTGCCGGCCGTTGCCGCACCCACCTGTAACAGCCGTGAAGCGGTCGGAGACGTGAGGACGGACGGCCAAAAGCGGACGGACACGAGCGGCGAGGCGGCGCGGACCCGTCCGCGGCGAAAGCGGCGGCTCGACCCTGCAGGCCGCCGCCGCCACCGCCGCAGGGATCGACTCGTACCTGGAAGTGTTCGCCGCTAGTCAATCTTTGCTGCCGTTCAGGTCGCGCTCGCTGTCGTTGGACTGGGTCCGCTGGTACGTGGGCGGCGACCGGCCCAGCGTCAGCGGCGTGTTGGGCGCCGACTGGTCGCTCTTCACCGTGGACGAGCCGCCGCCGCCGGACCGACTGGGCAGCGACAGGCCGGAGCTCGCGCCGTCCCTGGTGCCGTTCATGAACCGCTCGACTTTTTCCACGCACGCGTCCTGGTAATCGTGGATCCACCGCACGCCGTTGAACTTTTGCACGTTCCGCATGTCCGCCGGCAGCTTCTTCTCGTCCGGCCACTCGAAGTTGTCCATGATCGGGATGATGTTGCACTGCTCGAGCGCGGCCACGATCTCCTGGACGCGAGCGGAAAAACACGAATAGTGAAAATAAAAACGGACGCGTTCGAAAAAAAACGATGTATACTGAGCGGTTGTCTAGTGCCTGTGCGTCCTGGTGAAAACCGAACGGAAAAAAAATTTTCACTAACTGCACGTTTCAGGCGATCGTCAAAAGCAAAATGAAAATGAAACAGTAAGTACGTAGTACCGCCGGAGTGCTGTCGGAAAAGTCACTGAAAATCGGAGTATTATCCTTTCCACCCGAAAAGTCGTTGAAAAAACCCGTCATCGTACGCTGCGCTCAGAATCTAAAATACTACATAGTGTTTTCGTTCACCACAGAAAATTGAAAAAAAAAAAATGCTACTCTAGGTCGAGTGCGGCGATTCGGACGAGTTTTGAACGTCGATCAAACAGCGAATCCGTATGTGAGATGGGTCGCTAAACGAAAGTCACGATTCGGAGCGAGCCGCGGAGTGAGCGGAACGAGTTACACGACGTATCTCAAATTTTTTTTCCAAAAATCCAAGTATTGTCGTCGTATTATCGCGTTGCATTTACGCGTCGTGCGCGAGTCCGATTGTTTACCTTGTGCACCCAGTCGTTGCACTCGTTGTCACCGATGCACCTGTCCAACGAGTTGGGCGTCAACACCAACAGAAAGTTTTTCGCTTGCTTTATGCTCTGCAACAAATGGTTGTCGAACTTGCCGGCCTCCAGACGCTCCACGTCGATGAACACCGAGTACCCGCGGAGTTGCAAGTGTACTTTGAGCAAACTAGAAATCAATATCGCCGTGATGATAATAATAACATTATAAAATTATATCATACTGCAGGTTCGAGATACATAACGTTACGCGATGTCGTCGTATATTTGAAAATATCGCCGAAACAGACGATTTTATAATTTCGTCTGGAACGCATTCGACCGTAAAGTGTAAAAAATCGTTACTCCACTCGAGTGTTATCGACACGACTTTTTACCGATCGTCTATGTGTACACGACTGTTTTCTACTCTTTTTTTTTTCTCTACGAAACCGGTACCGTATAACAGTATCGTTACGCGCAAACGATTACTGACCTGGCCAGTTGAGATCCGGTCGATCGTCTGTAGCTGATAAACACGTCTAAATTTTTGTTCATGTTCTCTTCGCACGACGACGTCTCCAACAGCGTCTCCATGTCTGTCGGACAAAAACAACATTTACGTAAACGTCCGCGGCACGTATCGCGCACAACGGTCACAAACATTTACCTCTGATCGAGTCCAGTATCCTGTACCGGTGTATGCTGTTCGATATCCCGCACTCGCGCGACAGTTGGTCTTCCGATAAAAACCTAATGCCACAAAGTATCGAAGCGTGTTAGAATCAAGAGCGAGACGACGGTATTTCGATAATTGAATTGGTAAGAGCAAAACTTTAAAAATATTGTTTTTTTGTAACATTTTTGTTCGATTAATATTCATAAAACTCCGGACCTGATCGAGTCGCGGTCGACGCCGGCGTTCAACATCGAATACGTGTACACGGAAAACTCGGAGCCGATGGACTGCAGGAACGAGTTCAAACTGGTCGAGTCCTTGCTGCTGTAGTCGGCCAATCGTTTCAAACAGTGTATTTCCCTCATGAACCTAGGGCAGAAACGACATATTAAAATTTTCGATTGACGATCGATGCGGGGCGATTTAAACTCGTCGTGTACATACTGTTTCGGCGGTACAGAACCGAACGATTTTATTTTTAAATTTCGAACGATACTATACGGCTATTGTAAAACGGGTGAAATAAAAGGCGATGGGGAAAAAAAAATGCCGCGGTGGTACCGACCTCCTGCGCATGATGCCGTTGTGTATGCCGATGTCGTCGCGCAAGTTGTCCTCGGTGAGCTGCAGCAACAGGTCGCCGTCCACGCGGCTGTCGACAAAGTGCGCGGCGCACTCGTCGAACCCGATCTGCTTGACCCACTCGCGGACGTCCTCGGACGACCACAGGGGCACCTGCTGGCTGAGCTTGTGCGGCACCTGCTCGCCGATCAGCTTGAGCGCCTGCGCGGCGAACCGGGACGCGATGGCGTTCGGGCAGCTGGCCACCTTCTTCAGCGGCTCGATGGCGTTGATCTCGCGGAATATGCCGGTCTTGCCCTGCCGCTTCTTGATGCCGGCCTCCATGCAGAAGTGGAACGCGGCCAGGTTGCACGCCTCCTCGCGGATGGAGCTGAGCACCGGGACCAGCCGCTGCAGCCAGTGCTGGCTCTGGCCGTGCGCGTGCGCCAGGTTCGACTTGGCGAACTCGGACGGCGTGTGCGTCGTGACGAACGGGTCGATCAGGTCCAGCGTCTCGGACTTGAGCACGGCCGCCTCGATCTCCTTGTTGGCCACCAGCACGGCGATGGCCAGGAACGCGTAGTACTTGATATTGTCGTCCGTGTTGAACGCCAGCGTGAACAGCCACGTGGGCACGTTCCGCTTGATCATCAGCTCCTGGTTCTCGGCGCCGCCGTACAGCGACAGGTTGGCCAGCGCCCCGGCGCAGTGCCGCAGCGTGGCGATGTCGCGTCGTCGGCACTCGTACAGCAGCACGTCCAGGCCGCCGAGCCGGATCACGTCGCTGCACGTCACCTCGCTGTGCTTGAACAGATGCTCCAGGATGCCTGTAACACCGCGCAGGTATATTACGATTATTGTTTTGTCCGGAGGGGAAATGTCGCGCGCGCGAGTTTGGCGGACGAGTCCGAAACGTTTTTTGTTTCCAAACGGTCCGAAATCGTCCTCGCCAGTGTAGTACACGGCCGGGGTAAAGTTTTTTTCGTTTTCGGCGGCCATCTCTGAGGTACTACTCGGGACACTAATTTTGTCTAGTCGGGTACCACAGTATACGTACCGGTGCTGACTTTGGACTGGTCCGCGGAGCTCACTTGGCTCTTGTACGCGCACACCACGTGCACGACTTTTTCCAGACCCTTCTCCACGACCACGACGTGCGCGCGATTCTTGGTCGTCATGCACTGCTCCAGCAGCCGGGCGCTGGAGAACTGTAGCTTCTGGTCCTTGGACACGCAGTTGTTGATCAACAGGTCGACGCCGCCGCACACCCGGATCGCGTTGCACAGGGCGTCCCCGAGCTCGTACGTGGGCACGGCCCACGCCTTGCAGATCATGTCGAACAGCTTGTTGAGCATCATCGGGCCCCTGGAGTCCGCGCACTTCCCGCTCGTCAACTCGCCGACGGCGCGCTCCAAGTACGCCGAGTACTTCGCTATGGCCCGCTTCACGTCCGCCGGGTCCGCGATCTCGCGCATCCGGTCCAGATCGTCGAAGCTCATGCTCAGCAGCTCGTCGACGGTTCTGAGCGCCACGCCGGCGCCGGACGGGGGCGAACATCCGCCGCCGCCGCCGACGCCGCCGCCGACGCCCGCGCCGCCGCCGCCGCCGCCGCCGGTGGACGACCCGTTGTTGTGCGAGGAGGACTGCGGAGGAGAAAAAAACGATACTTTAATAATTAAATAATGCGCATTTTACGTTGTGTCGAAAAAATTCGCGAAAACAACATATACCTGTGGGGGCATACGACCGTACGAGTAGAAAAAAATTCGAAAACGAGATACGTTTACACCGGTGTAAACGTTTTGAGGAAAAATGTGCAAACAAAATATATATACTGGCGACATAGACGATAGTAAAAATAATAAGGCCATAAGGAATTTAAGGAATCGGTTTATCACCGGCGACGCATTCGGTCTGTGCGGCTCTAATGGCACGAAAATCAATTTTTCTTTTTGTAGTTTTTATAAAATATCTAAAAAGCTAAAAATACAAAAACGGTATTGATTTCTACCGTTCCCGTGCGTGTTCGGTGGGTGAACGAAACGTAGGTTTGTGTCGAAGATGACGAATAAAAATGAATCAAACGATTCGCGTACCAAAACGGTGAAATCGTGTGGACGGATTTTTAAAAAAACAATAGCTACCAGCCGCACGGTTCGTCTGAAATTGAATCCACGCCTTTTGAAGTTGAACGACGGATGGAAAGTCGGGAAAAAAAACCGTTCTAAATAAAATACCGTCCAAACTGCGGTTTTTACCGTCCGACACAAGCGAGGGGATCGCGAGCAAAATCGATACACTGTGGTATATTACTTGAGAAGTGGCGGACGACACGGTGTTCGAACTAGTGCAAATCCCTTTAGTGATCGTGAAGTTCGACTTTGAGGTTTGAGCAATGTGTTTTTCGTGGTTGAACATTCCGGACGAAGTGATGGTGTGTTTTTGTTGCTGTGCGCTCGAAGCCTTCTAAAAAACCATACATATTATTAACACGGTGATTACTTATGTTGTGCTCTGAACGTGTACTTGAGAGACGGTTTCGACGCGATTTCAGCCAAAAAAAAAAAAGTTCTAAGACCTGACAATGAGCGTCTGCAGAAGAACAAACGCAGGGGGCATGCGTTTCATTCGGATACACGTGAACGTATTTATTAGCATCTACCGATTCGCCTGTATTTGATGTTTGAAAGAAGAACGGATACATCAACACTAAAATTATTTTTGTACTCGCTAAAAAATTTACAATTTTCGAGTGGCCGACGTTCGTCCTAAGAACGGAGACAAATTCGAATTTTAAATTAAATCTGCGCGTGTAGTCTTCAAACCAAATTTTTATAATTGTTACTACACCACTTGTACGGCGTGGCAAACGAAACTGTATTACGATACAACCGATTACAACTAAGGAATAAAAGCGCGTAAATAAAACCAACGCGTTTCTCTTTAACAGTATTTTTTTTTTTTTCAACAGGATGTCACAAATTATTATTATTATTATAATCTCACGTGGGAGAAGATGCATCTCGTTACGTTGATTTGTTTAATCCACACAACAACGTCATTGATGAGGCGCAGCGTTTCGTGTCGTTTATGTCTCGACGAATCGTAAAACATTGTATTACAATCTAAACTTGTAAATTTGCCGAATTTGTTTAACCCTTTCCGTTATATTTTGATTGTTTTCGAAGCGCAACGACATTTTTCCTAAGAAAAAAAAACCTGTACGCGAGCCAGTATTGATATGTCTGTAAAAATGCAGTGCTTTTAATGTTACACTATCGTGTTACTTTGTGTTTCCGGTCTGAATGAGATCAATCGATATGAACCTTTGAGTCACAAGTTTTAAAAGTCGTATTACTGTCGACAGAAGTACTCGGCGAAATGTATGGGCCATACTTTGACGTTCCCACGAACGAACGGAAGAAATTACATAACGACAATCCCTTTTTCAGCGACCGGATGAAAGAGATCAAAGAAGACCGGTTTGGGCAGGACGTGCCTTCACTAATCAGAAAAGTAACGGAGGGAAACTCAGTAGGGAGGAGTGCTCTCGGAAGACCGCTTTCAAGATGGGAGGATAGCGTTAAGAGAGACGCTGGAGCCTCATCGGCAGGAATCAGCAGAGGATAGAGAGAGAGAGACAGACGGAAGTATGTTTATCTGGAGGAATGGTCTTGAACGGCCGAAACCAAGGAGGAAGAAGAATCGTTGTTGACAGATCCGGGGGGGTGGTTAAACGATACCGAGACAAAACAAGACTTACAGAAATTTCGCGCAGATGGACAGAGTCGAACGCCACCGGTATCGCCGTTTCGCAGAGCTGCTTCTATCCTGCAAAACCGTTCGGAACGAATCGACCGTACAATATTCAGATCGCGAAGCGCTTGTGATTCGGAAAAAAACTTGATAGCTAATCGAGAGTCGGGTCTCCGAATTCGTGTGATTCGCGTTCGACGTACTGTTCGACGCACTGTTCAACGTACTGTTCGGATTAGCGAATAAAATGCGAAATCGTCGTAAACGGTCGCGTCCATCGCGTAGGCGGCGGTGGTGGTGGAAAAAATCGCTAAAAAAATTTATCTAATATTAGAAACGGTATTCGTGATCTCCGTGCGGTCGAGGTCGCGCGTGGTCGATGACGACTGCGAATACGTGTCTACACGATCTGACCGTGATTCCATTGTATACGAGAATCCGTAGGCCTCCTCACAAGCATTCGATGCGATTCGGCAGCCGATTTTTTCGAATTAAAGCGAAAAAGTAGAGCATACGCTCTTTTTGTGGCACAAAATTAGATGTGATTACGGAAGGAAAGATGTTGTATGAAATCACTGACGATGTGCAACTGATTGATGTAAACAGGTGTCGTACAAAAAAAAGTATGACGTTTCTATGGTGGATAAATACGTTCACTAACGCCGCCATCTACGAGCAAACAGCGGATTTAAGCTTATATACAACTGGTACATTTTTCGAATACTATAGTCTTCAAATAATCGACCGGTAGGCAGAGAGCCTCCCTATACGGTAAGAGAGTGGCAAACACACACACACACCGATTGTACGATCGATATTTTTTGCGCTGAGACACCGCACAAATAACGTGCGATTACCGATTGCCCCGTGTAAAATGTTCATTTGTACCGAAATACATCCACTCTCCCACTGCATAGGCTCTCTAGTTTAGAAGTATAAAGATTTGAGATTAATCAACACGGTTACGAGAAAATTTTAAAACAATTTTTTTCTTTTTTCGACAACACCGAGCTTAGAACTCTCCAACATCGGTTGGGCGAGGAACAAACATTATCGTCGCTTTCTAATCATACATGTACACGGTGCCCATAGTTTTATATGTCCGTGATAATAAACACACTGATTTAGTATTTTTGTTTTGTATCTACTACGCAAGTTACGCGCGATCGTAAGTCATTTGCGATAAAAAACCGAGAGGTTTTATATGAGCTACTGTAAGAAAACTCGCGCGGACACTGCGAGAGGATCGCGTACGGAGTTTTAACGCGCGTCGTACTGCGGCCGCGGGGAATTCGGCGCAGAGAAAACGAGGTGGCGATGCGGGAAAAAAAGAAATCGTTAGAAAGAAAAACGATTTTTTTTTTGTTTTTTTCGAAACGAATACAGCGCTAAGACTTGTTTCCTTCGCGGACAAAAGCGTTTTAGACGAAAAAATACCTGTTCCGAGCTGAACGAGTCGGTCTGCATTTTCATCGTCGCGGCGCTGGTGTTTTGGTTCCCTTGCTGGGTCGTCAGCTCCCCGGTCTTCATCTGCAGTATTCTCTTTTCCTGTACGAACAAACAAAAAAAACGTTCAAATCGCGACGTTTCGGCGCATGACGCGTACAAACGAAGGAAAAAATTCTCGAAAAATTTTATCACTGTTCGCGTCCGCGACGCGCGAAAAAACGTTGTTTACTGCCGCAGAGCGCGGACGCCGTATTTTAAAACAACAACAATAATAATATTGTTTAGGCGAGAGAGGTGTGCGGACTAAACTTAGCCGATCGCGAATTTTCTGCTCGTCGGCGACGTGCGTGTGCTTACGCGCGTGTGCGCGCGCGTGTGCCCGTCGAAAACTCCCACGGAAACTCCTTCGGGAAAAAAAACGTACGAACGGTCGTCGATTGTGATATGAACAGTTATCGGCGTGTATAACACGGGTAAACGAAACGGTTATTCGAGTGGTGATTTCGGGGTGGTGAAAAAAAAATTTGTAGTGAAAGGAAATTCGAAAGAAGTTTAAAAAAAACCGAGGAGGATTCGGGTGGTCTTTTTTTTTTTCGCGTCTCCCGACGCATTGTCGTGAGAACGTGATTCGAACCGCCTCTGCGAGAGTATCGTCGTTTTTTTTTAATATTTTTTTTTTGTCCCGACGACGACCGCCGACGCGGATGACGCGCTCCTGACCACCACACGCACCAAATCGGGAAATCGTAACGTATAAACAGTATTTTACACGACGCCGTGTGCAAGTCGAAAGGACGATCGGTTTAGTACGGTTTTCGACGTGCGCCGAATACTATTATTTCACGTACGCTGCGGTTTTTTCCTCTTATTTTTTCATTTGCCGTTTGTTCGTGTAATTATCGAAATCCGTCGTCGAAAAGTCGCCGTTTGTAGACTTTTGCACGGACTGTACGGGCAACGACCGCGGTAAGTCCCCCAACGTACGTTATCGAAACGACGCGATGAACATAATACCGCCTGTATTAACACTTTTCAAAAGTGCGAGCAAACGATTAAAAATTAATTTTTATATATACACGTGTGTAGTTTGCGATTCGTTTTTGAAAAATATAGTCTTTAAATCGGCTCATTTTTTTTTTTTTTTCGTATCAGATTTTAGTATCACAACAGTTCGAAATCGTTTTGGATCGACTGTAACAATATTGTAATCAGCGCGCATAGGTTCGCCTATAGATTTTAACCTCTAGAATCTTTGTAGCGACTGCAGAGTTCTTTAAAAACGTATCATTTTTAAATTTGTGAACAACACAGACGTTTCAAAATTAAATGTTAAACATTAAAACGCACACGATTCATAACACTGCGATTCGACGACCTTACCAACAGTATTCTAAACGTTTGGAATAGCAGCTTGTAGAGTTCTACCCTAAAATACGCGGCTGTCTCGTAAAAAAGCCGAAAATTGTCCAGTACACGCGTTGTACAACTATTGAAAACGATTGAAAACCTACGTATTTATAGTATTTTCGATGTAAAAACGGTCACAATAGTTTGCGGTATGTTTTCGTATCACGTCCGTGCTAATATAATCAATCTGTGTGTTATTATTTATGTTTGTTATCGTTGTAATCGCGACGACGACGAGTTCAAGGGCGCAGTCGTTGCGATAACGTTAGCACCGTCCTCGGCTGTCGATCGACAGGCGTCAGAAAAATAAAATAAAATAATTATTTTCTTCTCGACGAAACGTAAAACGCAAACGCGAGAAACGATAGTGACCGGGCCGGGATTCGTTGTTGTTTTTTTTGGCTAAACGATACACAGCAGTAGGAAAAAACTGATGTGGAAAAAAAAAAAATTACGAAGAAATTTTAAGACGAGAAAAAAAAAACCCTAAACGAGACTGGCGGCGTCGGCGTACGTACGGCACCGAAATAAATTTTTGGCTGACGCGCCAAAGACCGCCCGTTTGATTTATGTTTTGCTCGCTGGTACTGAAAAAAAAAATGCACAAAAACTACCTTCTTCTTTCTTTGTATTTTTAGTGCGATAGTGCCCGTTTCCTATATGGTATTCTGTCCTAGATACGTCAGTGCCGTAATATTATTATTGTGAACGCATTACGATGCCAAATGCTCTGTCCGTTTTTTTTTATTTTTTCGTCATTCTTTTCGAAAAACTGTTGAAACTGAAAAAATCAATAAAAATTCTGTTCTGTGGTCGACAACTTCCAAGTAAACTATCTGCACAATCGGAATTAATTTTTGTCCACAATCGCGTAGTGAACGCGCACGTTTTTTACACCAAGCTACAATATTATAATTCAACGTAAAATTTCTTTTATGTTGTTCACAAAGGTTTTTTTTTTCAATGAGGTCTATTTTGGGAACCAAACACGGTACGCGAAGTTTAAAATTTGTCAAACCATACGACGAATGTTCCGAGTATGAATTCGGTACAAAAACACGATAAATTTAAATTATTTAATTTACTGTCGATCAACACAAGTTTACGTGCTAAAATTTCGGCTATTTTTGTACATCAGACAACAATACGAATGGCCAGGAAACCGCGAAATTTTTTTGTTTTTTTTCTTAGAAAAAATACGACGCAAAACAATATTGTTTCGCGAATAATTTTAAAATAAATGTTTTTTTTTTTTTTTCAATTTGTTACTCTTAGTAGTTCTCCATCCGTACTATATGATTCTATATATCACCCTACAAACGATAAAATTAATTTTCGCCCACACACGGTGATTTGCGTTTGTGAGTTTTCCGGGAAATAAGTGACAGCTGTGTTTGTGAAAAGAAATCGTATAGCGTAAGTACCTTACGCCCGAGGAAAGAGCTCGTTTTCCGGGCCGGTCCGGCGAACGCCGCAGCACCGTCGAACGGAAACAGTCGAAAAACGGCGAAACCGCGGCGGCGCATGTCCCGTGTACGCGCGCTGACTTTTCACGCCGCGAACCGAACGGTTTGTTATTTAAATGAAAAACCGTTTAAAAATAATAAAAATTGTTAAAAGCGGAGGTTAAGCTACTGCGGACTGACACGTCCTCGCAGTGCGCTGCGCGTCTTCCGAAAGACGGACGGTTATCGAACGCGCGTTTTCCGACAGTTTTCCCGCGAACGATTTTCTTTTAATGTTTTATGCATTTTCGCGTTATTTTCTCGTGTTTTTAGAGTCGCGTGACCATAACGACGGGGCCGAAAGCGCGTGCGCGCGTGACCCGTAAAACACGACGTGCGGGGCCGGGAACCGCCCTTGGGAAACGCGATAAAAACACGACGTCGTTCGAATCCGGGCGACGACTTTGTGAGAGAAAAACATATTTTGACGATTACCCAGTGTTCCAGATGAATATTCTGCGACTGTTAACCGTTTAGTTAATTCGAGAAAAGTGTCGGTTACGATCGTAAACCGCGAAATTCCGTCGTATTCGACTTTGGCGTGTTCAGTTTACGGTGTAGCGTTTACATCGTCGGAATCAACTTGTTGGTCGGACACAATGTTGCAATACGTTCCTCCGTTGAGCCACGAAATCAGTTTATTTTTCAATGTTTGCAAAGGATAAATAGTTTTCCACAGTAAACCAGTATGGTCGTGTAGACGAAAAATTGAACGGTTTGGAACAGGTGTGCGCGGTACAAATTTGATAAACGGGATGATAAACGATCCCCTGTGACTTCCAAAAAGGGGCGATCCGTGAATACTAAACAGTAAACATCACGAATAGAAACATCGCAGCGGTCATAATTGCTTGTGACATTCGCGTTTTTTGAAATTAAAACAATTTTTCATTTATGAAACAGCGCAAGATTGAATAAGTTAAACGCTTTGCTTCTCTAGCGTTGCATACTTTATTACATCCGGCTGCTCATAGTTCGCGGAATGTTGTTCGGATGATTCATCGCCGCGTCTCACTCGTCTACACTGCGACGGTACGCGCAAAATTATTATTTTTTTTTTTTTTTCGCAGAATTTAGTGAAAAATACGATTAAATATTACATATTATTACAACCGGACGAACGAATATTTTGTTTCATACACGTGTGTAAACATTATTATAATATTGAAACTGGTCTTTTAACGGGAAAAAAATTTTATTAGTAAAATGTTCTAAAATATTTCGTTATTTTATAATATTTATGTGTATCGATGCGAAGGACACGAGAATTCGCTGATGTAATCGAATTCACGCCGAGCAGAAAAAAATGTTAATATTTGTTGCAGTACTCGAGCGAGTACTGCAATATTACAATAGTCGATCACACGATACTATCGAGTCGCGTTTGACTCCCGGAAATCGCACGATTACCTATCTAATATATTTTGATGACAACGATTTTCCGGCACAAATATTTCTAATCGAATTGACCACAAATTATACTGTTACAAGTTTGCGGTACGAGATTATTTAAGATAATCAAAATATCTGTTGGAACGCTCCCGAGTGTATACCGCCAATAACCTAATAATATCGTAAAAACATCGAATTTATAACTGAAAACGAATTGGAATATAAAAATTTTACGTCGGTTCAAAAGCTTTTTAAATTTTTTTTTTTAAAACTGTATTTCGAGACGTAAACTATTAAATAAATGTATTCATAAAAAAATATGAGCAGTTGTTATCGAGTATAATACTATAATATTAACAAGACACGCATTTTACAAGTTGTGTACATCATGTTATTATTAGATCATGAAAATATGTAATTTATGTTTCAAGAAACATTTCTATATTATTAAGTCCGTGCAAACGAAAAATACACTTGCGCTAGATTTAAATTAGTTTTTTTTTTCTAATTTTACTCGATGTAGTATAGTTTTTTTTGATTTTCAAATTTTTCTGGTTAATAAAATCCAAAAATAAAACTGTAATAGCGCATCCAACGCTGTTTTAACATATTCTCCACAATATATACTATGATAAGTTTGGAAAATTTACTTTTGCGTTAAATCTATGTATAAACTGGTATACTTGGGTATTTGTAATAGTACCTACTCAACTCGAAAGTGATTCGACCGAAAATTAAAATCAAGGCGCACGTGAATAGATTAATACTCCGTTTTATATCAAGTGCGCGAGAACTGTGTTTATTTACTGTAACTTTCAACGAAAACGGGTACACGGGTTGTCGAAACGCCAACGAATCCAGTTTAAAAAATAGTTGATAATTCCGTGATATGAAGTAGATACGATCGAAATTCGTTTTGAAATATTAAAAGCACATTCAACGTCGCAAATAAATTTAACTGTACGGTACGCAGGGTAGTCTTAAACCAAAGTGTACCGGAATAACGTTCAATTGAGACGGGAGAAACTTATCTCGAGTATTAGAAAAAAACGATTTTTCTCGGGTTATCTGTAATTGTTGAAAACTAATTGTAACACGGGGTTAAAAAAGAAATCGGTTTTATCTTACAATAAATCGGTACTACTCAATCGTAATATTATCATCGTGGTACAAATTTTCTTATACTCCGTGCAAAGTAGGTATACTGATGTGCGAGCAACTGACAAATTCCGACACGAATATTAAACAAAATTAGGTCACGTTCCCCACGCCGAGCACGCGTCTATATTGTACTGACTTGATGGCGCGAGCGGTCTGTTTAGTTTCAAGAACACAATATAACGGAAAGCGAAGTAAAATCCAAAATGTTATCATATTTCTCGACGGATACATCTAAAAATTATGTAGAACATAATCAAAATTGAACGCGAGCGAAAAAATTGTTTGAAAAATGCGTACGACTTTTACGTCAATGGACGTCTTAATAAAAGATACAGCAAACGATAATTTTCACTGGTAAGCTCAACTATAAATTGCCTCTATTGTATTTAGCCATAATTTTACATTTCGTTTTTTTTTTTTTTTCGCTTTTAACAACAATCATCAGGCATTACCGATTATAGTATAATAATTTTAACAATACGCACCGATCATTTATATCGACTGCTTATACTACAGTGCACGTCCAACAACACCTACACGGGAACGTCTATACAAGTACTCGCACTTGTATGTACACACGCGTGAAAGTCAAACAATAATAACTGTACTTCCGTGCTAATTCACAGCCTATTTTTAAATTATTCTCTTTTCCGAGTCATAACGTTCGATTGCAACGTGCCATGACGTTTTAGAGTTACGCGCTACAGGTATGAAACAATGACGAGTAGTGTAAAATTACAGTAGTGAGGTGAAGTAAGCGACTGTTTTAGGTGAACCGCTGCAGATTTGGAAGGTGTAGATCGATTTTATTCGTGTATGACGGGTAAAGATTGATCGCACTGTCTACAAACGTGACGATTCAGAGTTAACTTTGTGGGTGAAATTGTGACCAGAACGGTTGAGCTCGCTCTGAAACGTATTTTCGAAGGCGACGATTTATCACAGCTTTCAGATATTAATTAATAAAATGCGTTTGAACCACAACTTCCGGACCAGTGACCCACTCAAAGCGTTGTCGCTACTCCGTCAAACTACCCACGCGGCCTAGAGTTATCTGGACTTTTTTTTTTTTCATCAATTTGAAATATAAGTCGAATTTCTGACGAGTGAAACGAAAGAAAAAATGAATTAAACGGTAAACAAAAAATTGAATGTAACGCGTGAAATTTGGTATATTATAGGTGAGTACGTTGCATAATATAATATTGTGCTGTGCGAGTGCAGAAATCGAAATCGTGTGGCGTCCCGTAACTAATTAATCGATCAAATTACTTTTCACACGCACAATAATATCTAAACGCACTCACTACACGTCCGATCCACGATAATTTCACGCCGTTCGTACTGTAACGCGTGTTCCGAATTATAAATGTTTCGCGGTGGTGTTGAAAGTTGAAAAAAAAATTTCAAAATTTCAAATACCGGCGATAACAACAGCACAATATTTTATTTTTACAACTAATTATTATTATAATTTGTAATTACGATGTTATTGTAATCACCGTGAGAAAAATATAACGTTATGTTTCTTTCAAACAAACTGCGTGTGTTAGGCACGAAAATAAATTAATATTTTTTACCGTTCTGTAGGCTAACGAATCCACCAAACGTACCTATTACGTACTATATCAGTACGTAGGTAGAGCTGGTATTATTAAATCCACAAATACAGAATTATAATTTAATTGATTTAACATCATAATTTAACATCTGAAAGCGATGATAACTCGTCGCCTTTGAAAATACGATTTTACAGTTGTCTAATATACGTCCTGGTTTCGAGATTTTCAAAATTCTATACTTGACTCAAAAATTTTCGAAATCACTTGAAAATTTCAACAAACCTGTACCGTGCCTGTTTGAATATTATGTAAACGTTTCAGCTCGTTCCGATCACTATTCGGCATGTTATGGCCAAAAGGCCGAATCGATACGTGTGATTTGACGATTTTGTCATTTTTGTCGCTTCTCAACTCGGAAAATAATCAAAGTGTCGAAAAACGTTTCGAACAATATCGAATTTAAAGCCGAACTTCCAACTCT
Organism: Hormaphis cornu; assembly: GCA_017140985.1. Taxonomy (NCBI): domain Eukaryota; kingdom Metazoa; phylum Arthropoda; class Insecta; order Hemiptera; family Hormaphididae; genus Hormaphis; species Hormaphis cornu. The sequence goes on along the minus strand of CM029364.1, from coordinate 7,350,437 downwards.
TATGTGGTATTCAACGTGACGATTGAAGCACTCCTTCTAAAAAGCTTGAAGAAAACGTTCAACCAAAGTATAAAGTTGGTTTATAGACATAATATTTAGAGGTAACGATTTTGTAAATCGGAGCGTTAAAAAAAAAAAATTATCAAATTATTGAATGGGTAGTGTTTTATGCGAGTTCTAACCAAAAAGCGTTATGTTTATAAAATAGAACGATAATTATACTTTACTGTCAAATTTTTTCTACTCGTATAACACTATGGTCATAATATAGTCCGTGCCTATACAAGTTTGTACAACGATGTCGTTTCGGCTACGTAATCTTAACGCGTGTTCATTGTAAAAACTTTTAGTCAAATACGAAAATGCCCGTGTGTTTATTATAAGTTCAGGAAAACACTTTGGATTAAACGGGAACCCGTCTGTCCGGGGTGGTTTTTTATCGACGCGGTGTCCGTCAGTTTAATCGTACGAATTTTTCAAAATTAAACGATTAATTTACAAAACTCTAAATTTTGACCGTAAATCGAGTTTTTCTCACACGAATTTGGGTTTTAATAAAATCGTTTTATTATTATTACTGTTTCGGTCATCGCGGTGTATAAAGATATAACACCGGCGCCCGTTTCATTTCAAAACAGGCTTGGCCGAGGTCACGTGCCCGTCTCGTCTCGGCCGCAGTTTCCGAACACGGCGCTGCGTACGGAAATTCTTTAACGAATAAAACTTTGTCTCGATTTTCGACGCGGTTTTTTCGCCGCCCACGGGTATAAAGCGGAACGGGCGCGGTTTTACGGCAACAACGATCGGCGGAAACGCGATCTGGAAGGATTCTGTCGGTTTTTTTTCATATATTTTTTTTCCACGTCTTTATCCCGTCATCAGGCGTACACAGAGTGCACAGAGCCGCGTACGACATCGCGATGACGGACGTTTCGTTTGTGCGATCGTCGTGTCCCTGTCGAGCGCGGCGGTTTCACGTTAAATCGCGGGTCTCGATAAAACAACAGAGAAAAAGACTGCGCAGAAAACACAAAACACAAAAATAGGAGAGATAAAGCGTTATAAACGTCGTAAACAGAATCCGCTGGACCGGCCGGATTCGTGCGATGCCCACGCGCGCGGCCGCAACCGGTTGTGGCGTTAATGCGCAATAAATCGTTTAGTTGTCTTTCGCGTACTAACACTGGCGTATTATGGCCGGTTTTTCATGTATAATAACAATACGGACACACGACGAATCGACCCACGCGACGAGTCCTGTGATTATGCATAATATTCCGCACCGGAATTAATACGCCATACTCCATTGTCCGCGAGAGCCAGCGAAACTTTTAGAACGAATCGATCCGTTCCGCGGCGGAAAAATGGGCTCATGGCTTTGGGTGGTGGCGTCGCGTCTGACGTCGAAGAAAAAGAACGGTCTGGAAGCCGTGGCGAGTTGAGATCAGGGGGGATTTTGGGGGTTCGAACCCTCCCGAAATGTTTTTTGAAAAATGTTCGAAACTTTCTAAAGAGAAGCGCGTCGAAACACTCATCGAAACTTTGAACGTTTGTGATGAAACGTTCTGTCCAACGGATTTACCTAACACGAAACGATCGGTTTTCGATCTCGTGCGCTCGAACTCATTCGTTCGGGATCCACTCGATGTCGGCGGTATTTACCTGTCAGTTCGCGGATTCGTACCTGAAAATTGTTCAGCGCGTTTTTGGCTACGCCGTAATCCACGATGGGCAGCTTGCAGCTCCGGCCGAGTGCGCTGTGGTGGTTCCAGACGTCCGCGCCGCCGCCGCCGCCCAGGTGCAGCGAACGGTGCAGCACCGAGTCCTGCGAATCGGAAACCCGCGTGCTGTTCGACGTGGACGACTCGTACGCCTCCTCGACCAGCTGGGAGGACACGCGCTCGTCCACGGCCGCGGCCGCGTTGGACGTCGCGGCCACGGTTCTGACGGGTCTCGGCCGCGCGGCGGACGCGTGGAGCATCGGCGACACGTTGGACATGAGCGCGGGCGGCGATTCGGGAAAAGTGACGAGAGGATCGTCGTTGGCCGCCGCCGCCGCAACGACGTCGTCCGCCAGCCGGTGATGCTGCAGCAAACGCTGCTGCTGCTGCGCGTTTTGCGTCTCGGACGACGACGTGCACGTGGACGTCATCTCGGACAGCAGGTGCCGGTGTCGGCGCTGCGACGTGGTGGACGACGACGAGGACGACGACGTGGACGACTCCTGTTGCTCCGTCGTCCGCGAACTGGACAGCGACGACAACGACGACGACGACGACGAGGTCATCTCGGACAAGCCCTTTTAAACGACACAAAAAAAAATCAACGTTTTCGCCGACGGAGAAAATGTTATGCGAGCTAGTTCGTCGACTTTTTATATCATATGCAGGAAAATATCGCGTTTTCGAAATGCGAGACTTGACCAAACGAGCTGGTGAAACGGAATGAACGACGCTGTAAGTACTAGTATATACGAATGGACTACGGGTATAATACATCCAGGTATTATTGAAAAAAAAAAAATATTTATCGCGCACAAACGGTTTTAATACCTCGTACCTCGTAGAACACACTCTGTACGTCGTTATCCGTAATAGACAACGCGATGGACCCATTTCTGTTTCGAGCAACACTAGTATTGTAACAGTAGAAATTATATTTTGAACACCACATATTATACAAACGCTCTCGGGTGAACCGACTCGCTTTTGAATTAACGCCCGTCACCTGACACAGTGGAATCCGTTCGGAAATGTACATAATTTTCAATACATTTTTCAATTTCGCCTCATCCCAAAGTGCCAACGCATCATCAGTATACTAACGCGCCGGTATCGACTCCGAACCGTATAAAATGAACAAAACACGCACGACGTCAAAAGACAAACCTCGCCGCTTCACGAGTAGAAAGCCTACTACACTGAAATCGCATAATCTTACTCTCGTCGTATAATTTATTTAAATTACACAACTTATAATGCGTTTCTACTATAACAATACAGACGTTCGCATTAGTATTGACGATAGTGCGAACAAATCACTGGGAGGATCAAACAGAACGTCGCGGTTAATAAACGCGCCCCGCGTGATAGAAACATAATATTATTTTAACTAAAACGTAAACTGTTGAAATAAAACGGTCGTGCGTAAAAACGTAGCTGTTTACTTCGACAACCGATGAGCCAAACGATGTTTTTTTTTTCTGTCGACAAGTTCTCGGTCAGAAGGAACAAAGTCGGAAACTTTTTCAAAAGGTTCACAGACTCCGGTTGGTTCAAGCTCTTTTCGAAATTTCGTTCACGTTTTGACCGAAAACGTAAAAAAAAAAAACGAGAATTTCACGGAGAAAAGTTTGAAATGTTGACGTTTTCGAATAGTGCTCCAATCGTCGAATATGCCACACAAAAGTTGGAATTTCGGCTTAAAATTTTTATTTGAAGCGTTTTTCGACGTTTTGATCACTTTCTGAGCTATGAAAATGGCAAAATTGTCTAATCCGATGACAGACTTTAGGTACGTTATAAAAATCATTCCTCGCCGTTTTCGAACTTTTATGCACTGAATCAATTCAATAAGTTATAAAAAATTGAAAAAAGTTTTTACCTAGTATAGTATACATTATACACTTTTTTTAACGTATCTATGTAACAGGAGTACAATCTTTTTTTATTTTCACCCAGGAATTATTAGATTGGAGGATAGCTCGCTCAATTTTTTTTCTAACGCAATGATATACACAGTTGTTTTCAGATATTAAATAATACGGATAAACCGCAATTTTGAAATCAACGACCCACCCAAAGCGTGGTCGCTACTGCACCTTTACCGTGGTATCGTTTTTCTTTTTTGTATGTTATTTAATTTTAAAGTTAAATATCGCGGTACATACTTTAATATTAATAACAATATAAAAATTATGTTCTTTTTTTAAATGTTGTACACGAAAGATTGAGCTGACAAAATAATACATTACAGTATTATACTTGTTCCGTGTTTTAGACATATCATTACAAGTACCGGGTTGAATTTCGTATGTTTTTTTTAACCGGTTTGTAAGTGTGCACAAATGACAACGTCGTCGAAAAGTTTTTTTACTGCAGCTGATAAAATATAACCTCTGTTTTACCATTCTCACAACTGCAATACATTGTAAAGGGAAACGAGTAGTAATATTTTAGGTTTTACGATAAAAGTTGGACTCATAAAGAAAACAAACAAAATTTCGACGTCAGGATGTGAGCTTAAGTGAACTAAATTCAAAAACCTATAAAAAAATATAACGTTTTTCAAGTGAACGCTTTAGACAAGTCCATAATAATTCTGATAAACAAACGCATTATTATACGTCTTACCGATCTCGCATCTTTATGGGTTTATGCGTATAAAATAAGGCCAGGGTAACATTGTTTTTTATTACAAAGTGTTTTTTTTTATAGTTAGGTGCAACAATTTTCAGATTCCGAGTTGAGCGAAGAATGAATTGAGAATTTTATGATGACTTTTTTCTGTCATCAACTTCTCGCGTACTATTTTTTTTATAGTAGAAGAATCGCACTAATTTTTTCACACGATACCGCAAAATATAAAAAAATGTATCCGATGTGGTACGTATTTTAAAGTTTTTACAGAATTTCGATGTAGTTATAATCAAAAGTAATAAAAGCAATATTTTGAAAAGTAAGCCGAACGAAATGATATTTTCACACGTTGTTGAAACGAGTAACTTTAAGACACGGATGAAATTGAAAAGAATTTTGATAAATTTTTTAGGGATTTACAGAACTTTGAAATTTTGTAGTTTACAGTTGAGGTTTTTTGAAACTTTACACGATCTAAACAATGTATTATTTTCCGATTTTTACGTAAATGACATAATTTATCGAACAAAAAAAAAAAACGGTACTAATCTAACGTCGCGAAAATCGGCAGATCGACCGGCGCACTGTGTTATTGCGTTTGAAGGTCGTACTCGTAGTAGGAGTGCGGCGCTTGTGTTTCGGTGTATCTCATATTCAATCCGTCTCGGATTAAAGTAAACTTGGTGATTTTCACTATCCGTGTAGCTTTAATTCGAACACGGCAGTCTGTACGATGACTTTACGCTAAAAACGCGAAGTAACAATTTTCGATTTTTTTTTTTTTTTCAAGTCTAGAAACTTTGAACGTTTTGCTGTCGGCCCAAGACGGCGCAAACGGTGCATGTTCGACTGATGCCTAACCGACGATATTCACCGAGTGAACTGAACTCGGCTTTTAATCAATACACTATATAAACGGCGCAACGTCATATCGTAATGAATTGGTGGAAAAAAAAAATATCGTTCTCGGTCGTTTCTGCTCATCCGTCTCTTCGCTGCCAACGGCTGTTGCTCTCGTACTCGTACGATATTGCTTACGGTCTCTGCGCGGAATCGCGTTTACAGTATTAACAAAAACGATACTATTATACCCGGACGAGACGACCGAGCAATATCTGCACGATCGCGGTAAATAATGCGCACAAAAGCCGTACGTAATGTCATGCGTACGAATTCACCATCGTGTTTCACGAGTCGACCGGGCTTATAACGTTACGAGATACATATATAGACTCACCATATGGTTGTCGACGTTCGCGCCGGAGCACTGCATGGTCGCCGCCGCCGCCGCCGTTGTTTCCGAGCACCCGACCGCGCTGCTGTTCTTCCTCTTGAAACTATCGATGGCCAAACTTATATTGTGCGCGTCCGTCTCGTCTTGCAGAAAATTCGACAGCTGCGCGATTGAAACAGACGGAAAAAAAAAATTAAACGCTACGTCATCGTGTCGTCGTATAATTAATTAACTGGACATATCCGAATGTATCGACGTCGAACGTATTTCGAAGCGTGAGGGGGGCCACACGCTCAAAATCTCAAACCAACTAGCTTAAGTTCGAGTCAAAACGCTTGTGTTCGGAACGATTCGGTGTTTGGCGCGTGAAATAATATTACCGTCGAAACACTTTTTACATTTTCAAACAGGTGTTCAAAAGCGCCAGGCACTCTTATAGATCAAACGGTTCGTCCGACAACTTTCAGTTTTTATTTTTCGTTTCGGTCACACGACGGATAAACGTTTTATGTTGAACTAGTCGTACCGTAGTTTTTTTTTTTTTACAATATAAACACGTTGCGTCGTGTTATCCGATCGTACAAAACGCGTACGATAATTCGTTAAATTCATTTTTACGCGACAATACAGTAACGGTGTAACCGTTGTGCAATCAAACTGAAGACGGTGTTGTATTGTCGAGTACGAAATGTTTTTGACTGCAGTCGCGTCGCCCGAAGACGATTAAATCTGTTTTTTGGAAACGATATTCGACGTCGCGACAATGACTGCGGTTAATACCCACCAAAAGAAACAACGATATTATTGTTGTTCGTCGACGACGCCAAACCGATCTTCAGGTCTCGCGTTCTTGAAAATCTCGCGTTTGCCAAGACTGGGCGAGTTGACAACTTTTTTTCTCACCTCAACAAAAAGTTGATTTCGAGTCGGTTAGAAAAAAAAAAAATTTACCCATTCGATCCGCGTTGTTTCGTACACGCTTCCACTCAAAATATTGTTTTTTTTTCTGATTTCAGGGTTTTTTTTTTTCCCCAACCAACGAATCTCCGGACGGTTTTTTACCAACTCACGGTTTCCCAAAATATTACACCACTGCACGAACGACGTCGTACGGTTCGTCGTTGCAGCCGGTTTCGGTGGCGACCCGACCTGCGGACCGGCTGAGAACCACTGTCGGACGCGCAAAGGCACTTCCTCGATCGCCCACGCCGATGATTCCGAGCAGACCGAGAGAGGAGACAATTTTTCCGCGGCCGTCTCGCCGCCGCCGCCGTGAGACTGCGGCGGACAGACGACGCGGACGACGACGACGAGTTCTCAACAAACGCTGCGCGGGGGCGACGAGGGAAGGTCACGCGCGGCGTTGTTCCCGTGCGCCAACGCCTACGCGCGCGACCAGTTTCGCCGTGCCGCCGCTGCTGCTTACTGTTGCCGTATTATGGAGGGTATAATAACTCGGTACTCGTGTAAGATCAAACTCGAATTCCTTCTTTTTGCGTTTGATTGCCGGATAATAACGGAAAAACGTTTCTACGATAATGAAAATAAGTATACAATAAAATAAAAAAAGGGTTCAAACGCTTGTAGAATTTTCTTAAAAAATTCAGTCCGCCGCAGTGACTATTATTTTGTTCGTAAATACTGATAAACGAATACCATTTTACCGCCGGGCCATATTTTTCGGAACGACGTTTTATGTAGGAGGACCGTACTTGACTGTTTTCTTTTCCGCTTTTGTATTTTACACACGACGTTCAAGAAGTAAAAAAAAGTGTTTTAATATTAATAAAAAGTAAGAACAAAACTCGGGGGTGAACTGTACGCGTCACATCACAATCGCCTGTAGAGCGAGTGTTATAAAAAAAAAAAATAACTCACTCTTGGGGAGATTTTTTTAACTTTGCCCACTGCCCGTCACTACTGCTGACCCTTTGTTTGTCTGTCGTTCATAGGTTTCCCGACACGACTAAGTTTGTATTTTTCCAATTTTCGTTCTGAAAATCGTTCCGAGCTCGTCATTGTGTTGCCGAGAAAAAATATATTCATTCGGTCGACAATCGAAAGCTACGTCGTACGCAACAAAACAAACTGAAACGGTCGCTCGATTTCCGGAAATGGTAAAAAAGCGTCGGTAAAATGTATACGTGAGAATTTGCCGGGTAAACTCATTTTCAGGGATATCCGAAAAATGTTGCCAAGTCGTAAATAGTAATAATTGCCGGCCATAATGTTGTAATCGTGAGTCGTATTACGCTATACTTCTTTCGACCCGCAAAATCGTTAATTTTATCAACATCACACCTGAGGAGTACCTACACTATATTATGGCCGAGCGAGACGAGAAGTAAACAACAGTCGATAAAGCACGTAAGTTATAATATGAAAATACTGATACCACGGACACATTTTATTTTACCGACCCGCAAAGTGTTTGATTTTTTATAGACTTGGAAAAAAATCAAAAGTTATTACAGTACAAAAGAAGATTTATAGAATAATTCTAAATAATGGAAAAATCGTTAACACCATTATTATTCAGTGTCCGCTAAAATATGTTAAAGAATCTAGGTACACTTTATTCTGTAATAGAAAACAGATATTCAAAAGAACTTTTAAAACTTTTCAACAACTCCTTGCTACGAGCACGCAGAACGTGCGACCAACTCCCAAAAATATATTAAACAACTCTCGTTCGGTGGCAGTCGGGTAAAAAATAGGTACCTTCGACACCTACACGTTTACACGTAGAGTTACACGAACAATACTGCAGGTGCCAAAAAGTACAATGTCTCGTCCGAAATAGAATTTTAACGTCGTGCACAAAAAATATTGACGGCCAAAAAAAAAATGAGACCGAAATTTCGGTTTTGCGGATAAAAAAAACCTTTGTTAGTTTTTACGATTAATTTTCGAAAACCGATATCAAAAGTACGATACCTACGAGTACACAAAAAACACTAAACGTCTGAAACCAAATTAAAAGTACAAAATATCACCGGTAAAAAGATACACTTGAATAAACGACGCGCGATGACTATCAGAGTTGAATCGTTTAAAAAGCGCACGCATGATATCGCAGTCGTAAGTTTTCGTTTTTTTACTGTAAATAGAGCCTGACTATACAAACATTAAATACAACACATAACAAACTCGTTTGCAAATTAGGTACACACACACGAAGGAACCTATAAGCAGAAAAAAAAAAATGGTTTCACACGGCGAATCATTGGAAAATTGCCTTTACACGCGAAAATTCAAAATCGTACACCGCCCGAGGAGGCAACGGAGGTATAAAGTTACCCCGCGCGTCCATACGTCGTCGTCGTCGTCGACTTCCCATGAACACGGTTCACACGTGAAATCGATCGAATCCGATGTTCACCGTGCACTTGCAGACTGCAAAAACGCTCGCGTAATCGAAAAGTATATTATTATATATTCAGCAGAGCCCGTTGTGCTTTGTTTCGATCGTTTTATTATTTCTGCGTGCTAAACATACGGTCACGGTTGTTTGTAACGTGTATTATAATGTTGCATTCCGCGTACCGCCCAATATATGCATTTCCCGTATGACGCGTAAAACATGTTTTGTACTCCGCTTGGTTACCATACATATCATGACGTACGTAATACACACCGATCGGAATCGCGATTGATCTTGATTTTCGTATTTAAATACGCCGAACAATACGACGGAATTCAAAAACCGACTCTCCGAATAATTCTTACCGCGATGCTGCGAGTGTTCGCGCACGTGTTCCAACATTCCCGTCGTCGTCCGTCGAAACACACACAGACCTGCAGCAGCGTGCCTGAGATTCGGAATAGATTTCTTTTTAATATTCTAACGTACCCGGCGTTCGGTACACCGTAACACGTCGATACGAATTTCGTTTTTTATTCCATTTTACTTATTTTGCGTCCGAGACACCTGATTAAAACACGGCCCAGGATTCGCACCAGCGAAACATTACGAAGAAGAAATTCGCAGAGTCCGAACGCGAAACCAGCGAAACCTGCGATCCCCCCGGCATTGAAGCACGTTATCGCACTCGTCCGGATCAAAAAAAAACACCTACCTACTAACGATACGATGACGACACAACCGTGAAATACGCGGTAAAAAGCGTACGTTTGTGGTTTATTAAATTCAGTATCAACTTAATTTTCGAATTAGTCTCGTTTTTGCCACGTATTACACGTTATTACGACCGTTTGCGATTTCGGCCAACTCGACGGCCAGCGTGTCTGTTACGCGCGCGACGTTATAACGTGCAGAGTTTGTGCGCGGTCGTGTTCGACCCGTCCCGAGGAAAAAAATTATAAAAATCTTCACACTACCGTTATATAATACCGCCGTCGTACGTTTTGTTGAATAGTATACGATAGTTTCGACACAAAAACGGGACCGCGGTGTATTGTTTTCGTACAACAAACAAAAACCGTTTCGTCAGTCCGGGGACGCGCGTTAATTCGCGACGGCGTTCTCTGCAGCCGTTTCGATTCCGAGTCGTTCGCATTTCTTACGAACATATCAACGCGAGTAATGAAAAAACGAACGCTACGAACTCAAGTGGGTGCCCCCTTGCAGGGGGATTACTTTTTCGTTCCCCCCTCACTTTTAAAAACTATTTATAAACTCTGGCAATCGGCGGCGCACGTGTATTTATACGAATTTTCTCCGCGACTTTTGTCATCTCGCGGGTCTGCGACCACTGTCGCGTACAATACGTATATAGTATATTATTATTATGGTCGCGCGCGCGGGCAAACTGCCCGAAACGTCTCAGTCGGAATCTCAAGGATTCTCTTCTTCGATCGCATCACAGGAATTCGTTCGACGTGACCGCCGCGGCAACGACGACAACCACAGGTATACAGCGTGTCTGTTTTAAGCTTTAAACTCATTTCTGTGTTGAAAGCGTGAAAAACCTACAGCACGTCTATTAATTAGGATCGTACGAGTAAAATGTAGGTACTTTCGGGATACGATTTTTCAAAATTTTTACTACCGTACGCGTTTTTTTCACTACTACTACTACTCTTTTCAGAAATGAAAAACAAAAAGTTAACGTCGTGTACGAGACGTAATGTTCTCAACAAAAAAAAGTTTACACGGGGTACCGTCGCGAAAACTAAAGACGCCGCGTTTTATACACGTATTGTTGTAATCGTGTCCAAAAGTTAAAAATACAGTTTTTGTTTTGGTAATTGACGAACGTGGTGCGCCAGCGGTGACCGCGGTTTTACCACAAGAATTGTACAAAAAAGTACATATTGCGAACGGTGAAAAACAAAATCATTCTGGAACACGCTGTACATACATTTTCATATGTATATGTATATTATAGCGTTAAATACGAAAAAAGCGCAACAGCTGGTTGAAGGCAGTGGCGGTTTACACTACTACTCGGCGGTCGCTTTGTCTCACGCCGAGTGCGTGTTGTTCAAACAACGTTCACAAACGGCGACGAGCTTTTTTCGTATTATTTCTCCGAAACGCTCGACGACAATTTACCCACTCGAGAACATTACGCAGTTTTTTTTTTTATTGCCTAAATATAATTATATTATCGCCACAAGGCCGCGGGATACGATCCACGGCACATAATACGTTCCGAACGATATTATCGTGTTGTAAAATATAGACGAACGGGTGATTGGAAAAATTATCGACAACACGGCTGCGACACACCTACGACGAATAATAATAACAACATTACGTAAACGGTCGAATAGGCCGAAACCGAAACGAAATCGATTGGACGAAAAATATTCTTCCTCCGTCCGTCACACGCGTCGTCGTAAATCACAGCACTCCGGACGGTTTTCACTGTACCCGCGATCGATCTATCGTGTAAACTCCGATTTCAATTCCTCAAGAGCTAATATTTTTTTTTTCTCGTCGTATTTTAAGAATAAAAATAAGATCTCATATACGTTGGTTTTTTAAAATATTCGCAAAACATTTAGAAGATAAAATCGAAAATGCAAAGCAGACGGATGCGAAGCAGACGCCTCAAAGAATTCAAATCAGTTTACAGATTCCTTATGGCGTTTATCGGTACGTTGGAAGTAAAAACCGTCTAAAGTCTTGTGATTTGCGTGTGACGGAAAGAAAATCGACGTGTCCGACCGCTTTATAAACCGCGTGATATACACTCAGTTCGTTGTTTTTGTGGTTTTAACTTTTAAATTGGTGCAATATTGTTGAGACACGAAAATATTTAAGCAAGTGCATCGACAAAATGTGTGTCGACTGCTCTACCTATCGCGCGAATCTCGCCAGACAGAACAAAAAAATACGGTTTGATTTTAACAAACACGTCAGTACGATAACATTGCGATCCTCCGGATCACACGTACGCCGGTCGATACCTGCACGTCAAAAATATTTTCCATGAGTACGCGTAGAATTTTCGAGATTTTTGATTGAAATGTTTTTGATTCGAAAATTAACGCACAAATAATATATTTCGAGCTGGTAATCAATTTGCGTGAAAATTTAATTTAATAACATTTTTTCGATCCGTATAATATCAATAAACAATTTGTTTATACATAATATTCGACTTTCGACTACATTTCGTTTTCGACTATGTAGACTGAGTTCTTAAATTTTTTTATAACACAATATTTATAGTCACTACGTTACTTTCGAATAAAATAAAAAGACGTGAAAACTAATATTTTAACTCGTAATTCCGTGCCTCTTTTTAAATAACACGGTGTAGGTGTTTTCTAATGACTTACGAGCTAAAACGAGTTAAATGTTAATGTGCTCGGGTGAAAAAAATTTTTGCTTAAACCAAAACAGTGTACAATACGATTATTTTTTAACGCTTGATCAGCTATTTAAAAAAAACTAACGTTTCATAAAACGTAAAAGTCAAAAAACATCAAAAAATCTATGAACCTCTTCGGAATATAATATAGACATCTCTTTTATATGCTGAGCAGCTGCGAACGAACACGATTTGAAAAAACAAAAAAGGTTAACGAACTTTAAGATCCGGCGATATAACGACAGACGACAATAAGTACCAATGTTATATCTTCACGTAGATTAAAACATGAACTAAAACTAAAGTGTTGTAAATCGTTTGGCTGGTATTTCGGTAGTATTCGTCCGATATTGTTTCTCTAATTATTTTTTTTTTCTTTTCATTTCTTTGGTAAGCACAAAAGAAATCAAATATTACGAGACTCAAACAACATCAATCAAACGATTCGTTTAATTGATGTTAAAAAAAAATTTAAACAAAATACTCCGACGTCGAAGCAAGACCAATTACCAAAGTAAATCAAACAAGGATTCTTGTAAAGTTTTTGGTAAAAAAAAATTGTGTGAATAAATTACAAATACGTGTACACAATTGAAATTCGTTACGAAGTTCAACTCTGTACGCGCATAGTTGTATAAAATAATTGGTTCCGTTGTTTTCAAAAGTTCTCAAATTAATCGTTGTGCAAATAATTTTGTTTCGTTTGAAAACCGTTGAGCCCGACGATGGCTTTTACAGCTATGGTCGACACCTTGGACGCAACAAATGGAAAATGTCCAAAGGACTTTTGTCTTGTAAACAACCGTTTTTGAAATAAAATTTTGAACCCTCGAAGCGTGAGTATCAATTGAAGCGTTAAACCACACGATACATCCTCAGGCGTTAAAATATTTTGGACTTTTCCAAAATTAATCCAGGTGCTGAATTTTAGTGAGAACTAAAATACTATTTATGCGATTCGTTTGTAATCATGAGTTAACGCCGTTTTGAACCCTCGATATTACACTGCGCGTTTACATTAATTATAATCTTTATGTTTTAAATAACAATAATAGATTTTGTGGGTCTTAGAATAACAACGCGACCGGCGCCAAAACGTTTTGAATTCGAGCGTAGAATCTCTTCCAACGTCTCTAAAATCGCCATATTCTCTAATCGCGACGATCAGTAACGACGACATCTTCGCGCTCTTAGAAGAGCGTACGCACATAAGTAAGTATATCATATATATTATACGTGGCCTGGTTTGGTTTTTCATCAGCGCGATGTAAAAAAAAATAAACACCAAAAAGGCGCACACCGGTCGAAATATTTTTTTTATCCGTTCGATTTTTAATTCGTAGTTTGAATGCTGGGCGCCAAAAAATAACGACGGAATAACGGGTGCTGCTTAAGTTTGAAAGAAAGAAAAAAAAACCTAGACAAGCTCAAAAGAGCGTCCCCGCTGTTTCATTGATATTGTACTACCCGTTACGGAGAAAATAAACTCGTGCGCTTTAAAAGTCGGTCGGTACTCACGAGCGTACAATATACATGTAGGGACTTTAGCAAATGGCGTCATTTCGTGGGTCCACGTTCAGGCTTATCGGGAATTTCGGGTTAAAACGTTTTAATTCTCAAGTCGGCCACGGGAAAATCGCCAGTTTCGATACACGGACGAACGACAATCGTTGACGTATTAGCTATATTTACTGACCTTTTTGTGCGCAAACAGTCCGCTCGGCCGTACGAACGGCGGCGGCTGCGACGGCATCCTCGTCACCGCAGCAGCTTGCGGTCCTCCGAACGGCGGTTCCAGCGTTCTCGCGTACATCGGCGGAAGGACGCCGGCGAAAAGGCCGGTTCGGAAAAGGCCGGTTCACAAAAGCCGCTGATCCAACCGGTGCGATACTATACGCGCGTATAAAGAACAGTGCGCACAAAACGACCCTTTCGGTGAGCGCCCCCGATCGAAGAAGCGGTAAAAAATCTGTTCGGAACGCGCTGCGTTTAATTTTTTTTTAATCACATTTTTTAGCGACAATCGGCTGAAAACAAAAAACGTTTGAGGGATAACGATAACGAGTAAAAATAAAATAAAATACCTATGCGAAACTGCTATTTGTACCGACGACGTCGCGCGCGCGCCACCACCGTTCGCTCGACGCGACTCGGGCCGAATGCGACGCGACGACCGGCGCCCGATTGGTTTTATAGACGGCGGCGGCGGCGGCGGATCGCACGCGGTGGAAGAACAAACTGCTTGCAGGCGTCTGACGCACGCCCGTCATCGCTCGACGACGAACAACGATTTCAGAAATTTCGAACGTTTTCAATGAAACACTAGAAATTTTAAAGTTCTACACGAACAGTTTTTTAAATCGCAAACCGTTCTTTCGAAACGGTACGAGCGGTGTCGTGAAACGGTTGAAAAAAAGCGCGTTCTGTACATAACCGGTCGTGTAATAGGTGCCTATTTTACTTGCTCTCTTGACAAATCATCTGCAAACGAAATAATAATATCGTAGTACGTAACGAAAATTTCTAAGAAATTTCTAAAACGAAAATTACCCACCAACGCCGCTGTAATTGGACGTTAATGCGCCGTTTTTTGTTGTTAATCGTTGATTTTTTTTCGATTTTTTTGCACATTTCGCACGCGGTTACCCGAAACGTTTTTTTAAACGGGTATTGATAATTGTATTAATTGCACAGCAGGAACACGAGTATGCGAGTGAGAACGTTTTTTTTTACCGTTTCGTCGGTGAAAACGATGCGCCCGCAATGGTAGGTAGTTCGCGCACGGTTTAATCGAATCAGCATCATTTGTGCGTATTTAAATATATATATAAAAAAAAAACATTTTTTCACCTAAAATTTTTTAACTTGCCCGGTCGTCGCACAGTAGCTATACTATTACACAAGTTATAATTGCCGTAACACAAGTTTGGCGAGTTTGTAAAACAAAAACCGTAGTCTTCAGTATTGAATTTATTTATTTATTTTTTCTTTTTCAATTCCTCTTTAAAATTACACATAAAACTCGAAACCGCAAACCTCGCGGCGCTGTGAATTTACTAACATTTTAAAAGTTATAACCGACGGTTTCATATCAATTACAAAAAAAACGTGAAACGTAACAATATACGTCGTACTGAAGTGATTAGATATGATGTGTACGCGCGTGTATACGCCATGAATGAGTTGTTGAGTAAACTGATTACTCATCGCACTCATCTTATTACGTCCACAGTCTTCTATAGTTCATACTTATAAGTTACGTCTGTGATTACGTCAACTGTAAATATTGTGAATAATTTTTTTTATCATTTTTCATTGACAACCTTTTCTTATTTTTTATTCAATATTTTACACTGTGAAATTACCGTTGAAATAAAACGTCTTAAATATCTTTGATTTTAAAACAGATAACATCATAGTAACAATGATTTTTAATTATCCTGTCCATAATCATTATTATCAATAACTGTTTGATTGTTTTTTCGTGAAAATTTCATAAGGTATAATTTGGTACCGAAAACTCGATATCATTTCGAAATCGCGTTTTGTTTGTAGAAGAATATAATGGTTATAAAACAAAAAGACAAAACTATAAAAAACAATTTTTTTTTCCAAAAAGTAATCTATAAATACTAAATTGTATTTTAATTTGTTTTTTATTTTTATAATTTTTACACACAAACTGCATTTTAAAAGTACACTTATTTAAACATTTGCGTGTTGGAAAAATGATAAATAGCCGTGTAACATAATACCTAATGAATTTACTTGTACCTATTCAAAGCGTAGTACAGTGCAACTATAAAGTAGCCAATGGTTTTGGTAGGGTTAGAAGTATTTTTCAAGAAAATTTACTCAGCTGCTTTTATGCGTTCGTACGAGGTTAAGAAGAATTTGGCTAAAATTAACAAAAAAAAACCTCACTGTAAACGACAGACTTATTAATGTTTTGGCACAGTAATATTATTTTTAAATGTTAAGGTCGAGGTTTTTGTTGAAAAAATCAGGTAATTCAAAATAGTTTTTCAACACATCGTCGGGTAAACTTAATTCGCTTAGTTTTGGAATTTATTATAATTGTAATGCACAATATGTACGCCCCAGTCAATCCCAAATATAAACGTATCGGGTATCTTTATGGTTTATAATAATACTTTCAGTACTCGAAATGCCAAGTAGTTACCGAGTCCAAGAATTATTATATGAAACGTAGCATATCGTAGTCAAATACGTTCCAAAGTAAAAATTGCCTACAGTCCTTCGAGTGTTATTACCCACTTTTGAAATTAAAAAGTTTATAAATGAAATTACAGTTCATAAAACCTTTAGTTATTACATAGTAGTTTAAATGATTGAATCGGCGTACGTATTATTAAATTATACAACGCTTTTATATTTTATTGAATCGAAAGCTTATATACCTACTCTATAAGATAGAATACGAGTAATTTTATATTGTGTTGTCAACGACTGTAAATAAATTGCAAACTGCACATTATCGTACATCGTAAAACATGTAATTTGTTATTTTGTTCAGAGCGTTTATCATTATACCTACTCGTTTTATTTTGGGAATTCTGAAAACATAGTGAAAAAACGTCACGGTTTTCTGTAAAAAATCAAGCTCGTCCTTTGCGCTACTCGACATTAGGAAAATATATCCATAAAATTTAAGCAACACGACGATATTTATCATTCCTACAACGATTATCGTATACTAGTCGGTGTCATCGAGTCTATTATAATAGTTAATGCATATAATAATAAACGTCGACATGATCGTTGGCGGGTCTGACGAACACTTCCACTAAAAGTAAAATCTGCTACGATTTCCCGGTACGTCAACTATCTGGTGCCAAACAATGGTGTATGGCAAACACTAAAACAGAATTTAACGTTACAACTTGACGGAATCGTCATCGAAAATACGAAAAAAGTGTTTTTTGAAAGGGAGGAATCGTCCAGAACTTCATGCGATCTTCTAAAATGTTTTATGATAACTATAAATATCACATTATATTTTATAACATTACCGGTGCTGCTTGACTTGGGGAGAGAGAGGATATAGTTCTTTCCTTTAAGTCTTTTAGCGTTTCGCTTCTGATTTAGAACATATTATATACGGTCAGAATATAGTATATATGCGTTATAGTATCACTTCAACGAATCCGGCGAGTTATTCTCTCGCGTGACTGAAAATATACGAAGTGGCATAACATTATGTACCTACTGTTCAATTAAAAACATCAAATTTTTTTTTTAAAACTCAAAACTATTATCATCTTATAGAAAAATATGCATAACCATTTCAAGGTATTTGAAGAATACACGTATTACTATATGGCGATCGGTAAACGGTCGTCACATGGTACCTAATAATTTGTTATTTTTCGCTAAACACGCCGCTGACTTTTGCCTATGCGTATCCGGCTGTTGTTGTTTTGAAAAAATGTTCGTGTAGGTATCATATTTTTGTCATTTTTTTTTTCAACTCTAGGATGCAGCACTACGTTTACAGCGATTTGAATTTTTTGAAAATTTAATCAATATCCGTTCGACGTTGTTATATTTTTCGGTCACCACTGTTGCGTTGTAGGCCGTCGAGGAAACGAGGCGCGTAGTAGTCGTTATCGTCGTCGGATCGCTGCGCCAGTCGTCTATTAAAAGATTTATCGCGCGCGACAAATGGGCCGTTTGCCTATTTTATAAACTGTTTTGTTTTATTATTAAATGGACCGCCGAATCGTCTGTAAGACGTATACAACAAATATACTTGACTTGCACACACAACACTATGGCAATTTTTTATTTTTAATTGCAATTTTTTCGCTTATAAAGTTTGAAACGTAAAAAGAGAAAAGTCAAAATCTCCAAATTTACTACGCGTGCATTGATATTTGCGCACATCTTTAAAAAGGGTTAAACGCATTTAATTGAGGACTTCAAATAAATTTCGAAAAAAATTTAACATTGTAATTTGGAAGATTGTAGATTTTCCAACCTTTAATTTTTGAGTTTTGAAACTATAACTCAACCTAAACAATATATTTAGGTACCTATAATGTGTGGTTGAAAGTTATTGAAATCAGTTTACACAATTTTGATTTATGAACGTTTTTATATTGTTATTTTTTCGTTTCTGTCATTATATGTGTGTATATGACCATAACTCTACCAAAAAAATTTTTATTTATTAAAACTTTTACACTTTATTTAAAGTCGAAAAGTTAACACTTCATGAACATAAGTCATAAAATAGTTTTCATGTTTAAAAACTAAAAAATTCACTCAAGCTTTTGTAATTTGTTGAAAATTTTTCATAATCGGTTAGTATAGTTTTTTTTTTTTCACCGGTTATTTGTCCTTTTCATCAATTTTGTAGGCAATACATTTTCCAACAATTATTTAAACTAATTAAAATAGCCACAGTCATACTTTATTGGAACGGATAAATCTATAATATCGTAAAATTTTCAAAAAAATTTGAGTCAAGTAAATAACTTTGAAATAAACAACTTTTTGAATACCTATTTGAGTCACTGAGAACGCCCAGGACTGTAATTTTTGTGAGAAATCCGTTGCTTACAAATTTAATAAAAACATCCATTTTGCATTTTTTGGCATTTGTTTTAAATATGAAAAACTTAATTTCACTGCGGTAAACCGTACTGTCAAAAAGTCCAAACTCATGATTCAAAGCTTAAGCGATAATTTGTATGTATGAAAAATTTGAATGAAAAAAAACACTTTATATATAGTTTTTTTAAACAAAGTTTAAATCACCATAAAATTTATTTTTATTTTTAATCCAACTCGGTTAGGTTACGTATAGTTAATCCTGTATCGTGCAAGAATCTGGTACATATACAAGTATCAAGTAGGTTGTAACTTATTGTGATTTACTATCCAATTGTATATATTATGCATATTATGTTAGTTTAAAAATTATTAATAGGTAACGGATACGATAGGAACGTACGAAGAGAATTTAATACGAGTGTACGTTTTTCCCGAAACAAAATATTTCGATTTTTACTATATTGCCGTACCCACATAACAAATATTCACCGATGCCTAGACAAGTGTAAGGAATAGTATTCAACAAAGTATAACAATAGTCGAAAATTTAACTCGTAAATCGTTATTGACTTTTCTGTCGCGTGTACAAAACAAAATATAATAACAATAATAAAGGTGAACAGAACACAAAACAAAACGACCATATTTTAGATGACGAAATCTTTTGAACCAAAACACATCGCGCGATATTCTACATCATAATACCGTGTTGTTATTATTTACTATTTTTAAGTCGGGTATGTACATACCGGTACGTACCTACCTAGTGTGGATCTTAAAACATAAAAAAACGTTCTTCTGACTATGCACCTCAAGCAATGATAGCTATATATTGCCTGTACTTAGTTATTTTTTAAAAACCAACCAAACGGTCTCATTATGTTTTGTACATAGCGTTTTCATGTGACCCAAAACATATTTTCATAATTCATTTCACCACACGATACCGTTAGTCTATTATAATATATCGTCGTTATTACGTACAACTCTCTTGTCAATATTATTTATTATTTAAAAAGTCAACACCCTTAATTTAAGATCCATACTGAACATTGCATTTATTTTTATATTTTAACACGTTTAATATACTATAATAATATTGTTTTATTTTATAACAAAAACACTAAAAGTTATTGTATGCGAAAACAAAAAATTATAGATTTCCAACCGTCAAAGATTGACTGATTGAAACTTGACATCGATACCGGCGTTTTTCGACAAGACGTATAAAACACGTGCATAAAGGTTTGTTGTCGTATACCAACATGGAAACGTTCGAGTAGTTATGATAAATTGTTATTTTTGTTTGAGTATTGCTTGCAATGTGTTGTTACTTTCGTTTTTATACAACGTTCTGCTTAAAAAAAAAAAAACACCGATAAAAAATTAACCATATTTATAAAACAGCCAACAATTCGGAACAATAACAATCAACAATTATAATCATTGTAAGTGGATTAATATATGTGTATAAATGACAGGAAGGTAACTGGCATAACAACCGTACAACACTGTATATTCTATTAAACAGCAATTTCGGATGCTTAATTACTATTTAAATACTATTTTTTTTTTTTACGAGATTGCAATCATCAAACGTGGAGGCGGTTGACAGTACCTATACTACTAAATCGGAAGTCGAAACACGCTCTGGGCAACAGACAACAATTATTATTGAAGGAAAATATTTGTCATTAACGATTTCAAAATTTCAAACGGAAACGCTTTTTTTTACTGCAATAATCATGCATAGTGACGCGTCTCACTTGTATACTAAAGGAACGTGTATACATTTCTTAAGTATAGGTGTAAAAAATCCGGGATCAATCTAGGTCACGTGGGTAGTTTGACGGGGTAGCGACTACGATTCGGGTGGGTCCGCTGGTTTGGAAATCGTGATCAAACGTACTATTTAATGTCTGAAAGCCATGATAAATCGTTGCCTTCGAAAAAACGATTCTGAGCGAGCTCAGTTATCTAGTACACGTCCCGAGCTGTATTTTATGTAAAATTATTAATAGCTACAGCCAAAAATGTGAAAAAATCTCCGCCTAAATCCCTGTGAAAGAACAAAAATCAACTGTTTGCATTCAAAAAACTTGTTAGACTGATCAGTTTTTATTTTTTTAACGATTCACCCACCTTATAATATAACAATTGTATGTATAACTTCTATAATGTTGAGTTGCATACCAGTTTACGTTTTTTTTTTTTTAATTTCATGTGCATGCGCACTATAAACGTACATACTTGTATATTATAATAATATTAGGAATCTCTGCACTCTTCGTGGGCTACCGGCCACAGCTCTTATTATTTGAAAATCTGCACGTAGTAACTGAAGTAAATCATTTCAGTTTTAAAACGTTTTAATTTTCTAAAACAAACAACAACAAAATTTTAAATATGTATGTGCACTAACGTACATGATTCACTATGTTCATCATATTATAATTATGAATACTGGCACTACGCGTGTTAGTATAAAATATACTATATTTTATATCATACACAAAACTCAGATTCCTTAGTTTTTATAGAGACTTTCGTAAATACAATATTGTTTATGTGTGATTTTAATACGACATTGGTCATACTACAATACGGTAACTTGCTCGTTTCAAAACGGGTTAATACACGAAACGAATGATTTCGAGTGCGTAAAATATTTCTTATACGCTGGATACACGTGCTTTGAAAACAACCTCGTTCGTGTTTTCCAGCCAAGATCCGTTTTTTAGTTTTTATCTTTTTAAAAGAATAACCATTTAAATTACCTAACTGTTAACGTTTCAACGGGAAGAGTTGTTTTTTTCTCCCAGCGCGTCAGCACGTGTGTTAGATCCGTCACCACCATCACTTCGCTTCCTGTTCAAGAATCAACTCCTTAAATGGTAACAAAAATGAATAAAAATAATTATTGAAACTATACCTATACATCACCCATAAATATCAGCTGTGTTACATAAATTTCTGATGAGTATCCGTTCCGTTTACATTTTCGCTAAAAAGTCTTCAAGCAGTTCCGTTTTTTGTATATCCCCCTTGGAAAATTTAACCGTAAAGACATACTATCAATTATCAAAAAATGATATAAATATTTCAAAAAATGTTATTTTCTGAAACAACAGTACTTTTTTTACGCTACGACATTAATGTATTATAATATACTGGTAACAATAAAAGCACAGTAAACAAATACGAATACAACAATCAAAACAGTGCAGTTACGTAAAAATAAACTGTTTTCTCCCACAAACAAAAACGTACCAATATGAACAAATGTTTAGTATAACGTATAAAGTTATAATTTAGTTAACATTTAAGATGACGAACTGGTAACTTTTTATAAGCAATTCCAACAATGATACTTCTATAACGTAGGTATAAACTGCACAAAAGTCTAAAAAATTTTTAAATATTTTAAAAACATTATGCGTACGTTATATAAAAATGATTTTAGTTAGCTACAGTTATTTGGATTTTTAATTAGAAATATTATTATTACTCTCCTTTTTGCAACGCTTAAATGTAATTCATACAGTTCTGACAGAAAATTCATAGGACAATAATTTGTGCAGTGTTGAAATTATTATAGTGTAATTTAATCAACTAAAGATAACGTAGAAACCGGTTGAATCGTCCTGGAAAGAGTGAAACTCGATCGAAAAATCGTGGTCGTCTCCGCAGTTTTCGCGACTTTTTCCGTTTAAACGACATTCGTGGCACTAGTGTAATAATACACAATAATTCGCATGGGTCCTGTTGTACGCAGGACTACGAACGATTCTCAGCGCCGACGGACTACTATGTTCGGTATGTGTTCGCGGCTTGAGCCCGTCGTAATCATACGTTTTAAATGTACTAATAAAATGACTATTTTTAGCCGATCGTGTAATCTTTAAATAGTAGTTAGGCGCAGCAGACAACGGCAGATCGATGAAACGCGGTATAAATCGGCGGTGGACCACCCGAACACCGTCAATACAGCTTGAAAATCTTATCCTACAGACGGGTGAGTACGTAGTATTGGGAAAAAATTACCGCCTGAGATGTGCTCGCACCGATGGTCGATCAAGTTCTGTAAAACGCCCTGTTATTTGTTGTCCGTGAATGATAAAAATATCATAAAGTAGACGATTCGTTTAGACCGCGCGGAATTTGAAAAAAATTCACGAAAAACGGCGAGTTCGAAGCGAGCGAAATATGTGTTATTTAGGTAACGACGGCGATAAATAGTATGAAAACAGCGAAGGCGCGGTAAGAGCTTTAAAGTCAGAAGAGCCAAAGAAACCAGTCAGGAAATTGAACTATGCCAACGTTCGTCATCTTTCTCCATACATCACGCTCAAATCGTACAGGAACACTTGGACGTTTCCGATCGGTACGGTAAGGATTGGGAAAATCGATTTGAATGCTTGCGGAATAAACGACTTTCGACCTCTTTAAATTTGTTCGTCTCAATAGTTTACTGAAACTTAAAAATCTAAAAATTTTCAATTTCCATTTTCTATAACAGATCATATATATTAGAACAAAAACGTGGAGAGAACTATAAACTCCACTTTGTAAAGTAGGCTTTACGCCGAATTCCTTTTTAGTTTTTTCACGTCATTATATCGTATCAGTGTAACCGGTATATTTACGTCGGACACGCGGGAATCGTCAAAATTCCCAAAAGTACGCGATCGTGATCGGCAAAGAACGTCTCTTTAAGTCGCCGCATTTTCAACCGAACTTTTACTCTGTGTGGTATTGTACCGTGTTTCCGCCCGGAAAAAAGTCAACCGGACTACAATGCGTCCTTTTTAAATTTTGACCGCCTATACGTACTCGTATATACTTAACATTTGCAATTTTTTTCTTCAAATCACCGTACGTATTCGTTTTAGTCAGCGTTCACAATAAACGATCCGTCTTCTCGAGTACAGGTACAGGTGAATCGCAATTACGTCAAATTTTCGTTCAGCCGTGACTCGGAAAACAGACGCGCGTTCCGGAAATCGCGCGATCGCGTCATCCGCGTCGTTTACTACGGCGGAGGAGGGAAGAAAAAATACGTGCACGGACCGCATGAATGAATGAATGGCGGCGGCGGCCGGTCGAACGCGCGGCATGAATGAATCACGCGCGCAAACAACAATAATTATTACACACGCACACAGAGTGTTGTGGACGAAATATCTTTCGGACGAACTAATAAGACCTATATCACATCATGAGTCATACCCACGCTGCCTCTGAGTCACCGGTTGTTCGCGTCTGCGGGTCGTACGATACTCGCAGTGAGGAGTACGAGAGCGCTTGTAGCTTTTGCATACATTTTTTTGATTTTTTGCACAGTCACGAAAATAGCCAAAATACGCCGGCAAGTTTTTACTTTGATTTTACTTGTATTTTGGGTGTTTTTGGTTTTTTTTTTTTTTGGGGAACATTTTACACCCTTATACGCTATTTTTAGGTTTTACTCTAGGAGACGCGGATTAAGTTAAATCGGATTTTTTCCACGCTGACATTTCTGTTTCGAAATGTTTGGACAAAAATGTATTTGTTTTTACGAGTGGAAAACGTATTTCGTTTGGTACAAAATGTGTTTGAATTGTGTAATTGTTTCGATTGCAATCTATTTTATTAATTACTTTTGAATGATCAGGCCGAAGAAATTTTCAACGAGCGCGTCGTATTATGAGGTTTTCAAGTGCACAAGTGCTTGCGTATTTAGTGCTTTTTTTAGAGCTCCTCTGCCCTACTCGTAAGTCACAACTGGTACATCATCACTGCGCGCAGTCCGGATTCGTATGAACTGGTAAAATGCTCAAAATAGGGCTACAGTAGGCTACAAGTCAAAATTAAGTTAAAAAGTTCGCATTTCAATTTAGTCGATCAACTCGTTAACCATTTTAACCTGACCATATTATCATAAGTTGATTTCGTTTGATTCAACGTGTGTCGTCAAGTTAATTTGTAATAATACCAGCTGATTTAACTTTTTTTTTTTTTTAACAAAAAAGTATTGCGTGTACTCACTTAAAAGAAAATACGAAAAAAATCGTTTGAAGCGGAGGAAAAATGTCACAAGTAGGTACTATGTTATGTGTATTAAAAATTTTGAACGATCATCTTTATTTTAGAAATTAATTTTTTTGTACCAAAGTTAACTTATAATTTAGGTAATAAATTTAAATGTTATTAACTTTTTGTTTTTATTCAATCAACTTAACGAGTTAGGAATGTTGACAAATATAGTGCATGCAAATCAATTAAAAATGCATTTTTTTTTAAACATGGACCTCATCTTACATTATTTTCTAATTTCTAGAGGTGCTCCTATTTGTATGAATATGTTTCATGGGGAGAGAACTTAAAAATGCATTTTTCGGAAATTTCGGTTTATTTTATTTTGCTGAGTAATTTTTTAATAGTTTTTAAGTAAAACTATATTTCAAGGATCTTGCAGAATTTTGAATAAATTTTTATTTAAAAACACTTGGGAACATTACAAACAATAATTGTTTTTACGTCCCAGTTGTTACGCTCAAATACAAAAAAAATCGATAAGGCACGTCTTTTACAACTTGCATTTATTCAACATTGCCAAATTATCACTTTAAATATTATTATAACACTGAACGCATGTTGAATTTTGAAAATTATCTATTATGTTTGTCAAAAGTATTATAATACATTTACAAGTTCATAAATACATTGAATTTTGTGAGTGACACAATTTCAATTGTTATGGCATTAAAACATTAATGTATAGAACATTTTCTGAGTACTTTAAACTCGTCAAAATCCCTGACTTACTTATAACCACTGAACTAACTGTTTAAAACATTAAATGTACTTAAAAATACAAAGGCAAACGAACAAACAAAACACGATTTTTTGTTAAATCATTGTATTTATTTTTAACAAATAATTATTTCGTCGAGTGTGCCCCAAAATAGGCAACTTGACAACAGTATATAAATAATATTAAAAGTAGAAGTGGTCTTTTCACGCATACGATGGTTATTTGGTAGAGTAGATCTCAGTTTATTTTAAATTAAAAAAACATAAATTAATTTTATTCAGCAAATATTAATACTGAGAATGCATATAAAAATAATATATACATTTAAAAAATTTATACAAATGCAGCAAGCCAATTATTTTATTTTATTATTGGCGCGCATCAACGAGATTACAAAAAGTTGTAAGTAAATATAAAACAATTTTTGTATGAAAATAAGAAAATTAATACTCGACGACCAGGGGTTTAAGTTTATAAGCACAGTACAAATAAAGGTGTTTTCTGATTAATGTTGTACTAAAAGAAAAATTAACCCCACCTAATTAATAAACTATACAACAATATTGTATGAAATATACACTCATCAAAATACAACATACTGTTAAGCAAAACATACAATAGTAAATTATGTGATTAGACAAAACAAACTTAGGTCCGACAACAAAAATAGTTATAAGGTCACTACAATAGTAATTGTTGTATAGGTAGTAGTCAAGGTGTTAGGGAGGATAATCAAAAAAACTGCGTTACGCATATATTGTGTTTTTTAATAAAAAACACATTTAACGTGTGAAAATGCGTCGGTAAAACACATAAATATATATATATATATATATCTGCACAGAATAAATAAAGAGAGTACCTATTATTGATTCTACAAGACATAAAAAAAATATATACATATATATTAAAAGAAATAAAATGCAACAGCTGATGATCATCCGCCTATAAAAAAACGTCTCAACAGGACCGTTTGAATGGTACATTTATCCCGAGTGATCATGCATTGGAAGTTGAAACCAGTAGATAAGCAATTGATAGTGATAGTAGTTGTTACATTGTTTTTCTGTGAATAACTCGAGCTCCTTCTTCAAAGAATTCTCGTTTTGACACCCACATTCTGCGAAACGTGCCCAATGAAGCCAAAATCGAACCTCCTATCCACGTTGTGTATAAACGTTCTTGAGGTGCCAAAATCTAAAAAATAAATTCAAATTTCATTAGTTGATTATATTATGTTTTATACTAACGTCAAACACACAGTAAAAAGTAATAATTAACAATAACTAATGCCAACTGTAGCTTGTTCAATATTGACAATAAAAACATGATGTGATAGTAAAATAAACTACACAGTCGATTACTTATTTGATATTATATTGATAATGTGTCGAAAAATTTCATTTAAAATTTTAATTAGACCAAACAAGAAATTTAATAAAAAATGTTTTCATTCTTAGTCAGTCATTTAACTTTTGTTTCAAGCAAACATATTCATGGATACAAGGAGTATAATTTTATTTATTATACTTGTATTGTATGCCGTGTCCTAAGCCCCACATTGTTAATTACCAATGCTTTAGTGCATATTTCACTATAAACATCACATTTAAAAGTCATCCATGTTTATGGTAAACATTGTTCTTATTGCATCGTTATAATGACTACAAATTTACTAGACTGTTACTTCATAGTACTTAATAAACTGAATAAATTGAATAAATTCATAAAATATATCAATGTTAATATTAATAACTATAATATATTCGTTATTTTTAATTTATTTTTTTTTGTTTACCTTTAATTTCATATTCTTAGGTGCTAGTTTTTTTATTTCAGATAATAACCTATCTCCAAAACCCTAAAACAAAAAAATTATTAACAATCAATATTATACATTTCTGTTACATTAAATTTTACTCACAGATAGTAGAGTTGAACCACCTGCGAGCACAATACTTTGATACAATTTTTTTCGAACATCTAAATCCGATTTTTGTATTGAATATACTAATGCTTCATGTAAACCTTCACATTCTTCACCAATCAAATCAGGATGAAATAGTACTTCTGGGGCCCGGAAACGAGCTGGACCAATCTTTACGAAATAAAGTAACATTATAATGTACGTATAAATAGCTGTATCATAAAATAGTAAATCATTAAAAATACAAACATGGTTATAGTAATAATAGTAGTATGTATTGGAAAAGTACAACTTTTACATGACCTGTAATTTGTTTTCGCGCATATGACTAGAGTTCATTAAATTGTACTTGTCATTAATTAAAATCAATATATGAAGTTATAATGTAATATTTTTTAGTTAATTATTGGCAAAATAAGTAGGTAAATAAAAGATAAAAAAACAATAAAATAAAATTGTTCACAAAGTAATTTTAAATTGATTAATTTTATATACACTTGTCTTACATCAACTTTATTTCCATCGGGTAACATGTATTGATATATATTACTGTCTGAAGTCTCTTCTTTGACTGGACTTAAAGCAACATAACAAGCTTTTTCTTTAATTGCTCTTACCACTTCAAATTCTGCAGACGTAGAAAAATTTAAACCTTCTTTCCTCAGTAATAACCTAAACACAACAATAAAATAAAATGTTTTACTTTATAGTAGTTAAATTTCAAATTTTCAAATAAAATTACTTAAGATATCGAGATATATCACGGCCAGCTAAATCTAATCGTATTATACCATGTTTCATGGCAAAACCTTCATAAATTGGTACGGTATGAGTAATTCCATCACCCGAGTCTAAAACAACTCCAGTTGTGCGACCTGTAGCATATCTGTGTAAAACAGAGAGAAAGACATTTATACACTAAACAGTAAATAATTATTTTTATCAACACTTGGTATTACATACAAACTGAGTACTGCTTGAATAGACACATAAAAAGCAGGCACGTTGAAAGTTTCGAAAAATATTTCAGCCGCTCTTTCCCGATTTCGACGTGGGTTTAAAGGAGCTTCGGTCAACAGCACTGGATGCTCTTCAGAAAACGTTTGAAGTTGATCACTGCCATATATATATTGCCATATCCTTTCCATATCGTTCCAATCGGTTACTATACCATGTTCTATAGGATACTTAATATAAAGCAAACCCCGATGTTCTTCTGCTTTAGGTCCAATAAATGTATCTCCTTCTAAAGCTCCAGCCATTACCCTAACATGCTTTGGTCGACCAATACTAAAACAGTAAAACATAATAATTCGTACAGCAGTTTTATTATAAATTATGTTTAAAAACTTGATTATGTTAAAGAAAAGTAATACTGTCTTACTAATTAGGAAAACAACATTTAGGTGTTTGTTCGCCAGCAAATCCAGCTTTGATGGCACCCGATCCCTGAAATAAATTCAACATTAGCGGTATGATTTGACAAACAGTACATAATAAACTTCACAATGCATTGTAACAATAGTATAATAAGGTTTAATTAAAAATACAAAATATACTAAATTAACTAAAACACAGGTTAACTCTTTATTTTAGTTATTTTAATTTAGACTATTAGGGGGAATATTAAACAAAATTAGGTTATTGTTATTACCTAATTATAATTAAATTTAAATTATGAAAATGTTAGTTTTAAATTTAAGTAGCAACTGTTGTTAGTTTAATCTAGTGCCTAATAATAACAAAAATAGACAAATTTACTTAAATAATTATACCACGGGATATTATTTTTAGAAACAGAACATGAAAAGAAAATAGGTAGGTTTTTATGACTAACAAGACCAACATCTAAACAGATCTAAACAGAAGTTAGAACAGGAAGACTGATCATAGAGGCGATTGATTTTTGCAATTAAACCGAAATAGGCGTTTCAATCGTAACCGTTGTGTGAAACGTTAAAAGTTAGCAGTATTATTATTAGGATTACCATACTGTTCATATTAATTATGTCCGTTTGTGCGTCCCAAATTGAAAAAAAAAAATTAAAACAAGTACATCAGTCTTGTTAAGTACTCATTTGAGTAAAAGTATTTAAATAAATATATTTTAAGCGTTTATGCCTACTTAAAATACTCTTTTAAAGGTATTAGTTCTTGGATTTCAAATAATTGTAAGTCTCTTTTTTTTATTTAACATGTACTAACAATGTACTATATGTGATCTGTGTCACATATTACACGAATAAATATACGGCAAAACTGAATAGTAATTTGAGTAGAAGTTTGGCCAATAGGACGCACAACATAGCGGGCGCTTCCTACCTAATCATAAAATTAGGTAATAATTTATAATCGATATCAAGAGTATATTTTGTGCAGCATTTGAACACTTTTTAATACTGGGCACCTATTTGTATAAAAATATTTTTTAAAGAACACGACAACTCGTATTTTAAACACATTCCAAACGTATCTAATTTACAACGCTCTAATAATTTCAATAAAAAGTAATATTTATACTCGGGTTCACTATGACTTATTATTAAAATCCGACTCGGTACATAACAATTTCTTTATGATAATTTTAATCGAATAAAACGAAATATTATACCGAGCGATTTGATAAATTATAATTTTTATATTTTCTATTTTTTTTTTCCCCGGTTTGGCAAGATAATATTACGGCAACCCTAAAATACCTATATGTACAATAACGACATTATTATTAATATTATTATCGATCATTTTACAAATTCAAACGACACTCGTAGGGCGACGATTTCCGACATGGAAAACGAATAGCGAGAAACAGCGAGCTCTGTTCGACACGGTTACACACGACCGGTCATGCTCTCGCGGTTTTCGCTGCGCGTAGAAACACTTACGTTGTCGATGACGACGGGCTGGTTGACGATAACATCGTACGTCTCCATTGACATAAAAACTGCACGTTCTCGCGGAACACTGCGAGAATCTCAACGGAGAAAAATTAAAGAAAACGAGTACACCGAGGAAAAGTTCTTTGAAAAACGTTCAATAAATTACCAATTTCGCGTTTGATAACAATCGCGACGAGCGTTACAAAGTTAACACATCGGCCGTTACCAACATGATTACAGAAACGACCTGTTTTTATTTGTTATCGCCGCCGTAAGTATGATAACGTCGTACGCTTAACGTACGATAATTGTTTTTTTGTCGAAAATTATAATTTTATTGTTATTATTTCGTAACCGTACCGTAGGTATTTTTCACAACGCCAAATGCTCCTCGAACGGCACGCGGCGAATCGTGATGACCGTGATGACCGGATGATCGCCGCCGTCCGGTTGTTGTTCGCGTGCCGACGGTGTTCGTTTCCACGACGGTCGTGGTGGTGAGCCGATTCCCCCGAGATCGCCAGCGGGGGTTTTTTTGTCCGGACCCGTCGGACCCGTCGACGATGTTCGGCGGCGAGCAGACGAAAACGCGGTTCATCGAGCAGATCAGAGCGGCGCGCGCGGACAGAGCGAACGACCGCAAACGCGAACGGTCCGCCGTGCTCGTTCAGTCGGCGGTCAGAGGATGGCTGGTGCGCAAACGCGCTCGGAACTCCGCACTGTCAGTTTGAATCCTTTTTTTTTGTTACTATAAAACGATGCGGCCTTTAGAAAAACCTTTAGACGGCCCCCAAAACGAATTTTTGTTTTCGGTCTCCCCTAGAAGAGGACTATATAGGTTACAAAACTTTGTCGTTGAAACTATCGTATCAAAGGACGCTAATTTGACGACACATTTTTCGATCCGTCAGTTTCTCCAGTGTAGCGCGGTTTAGGTGAAGAAAAATAAGAGTAGTTGATCGGTAGTAGGCCATGATAAAATTCCCATCGACGTAGTCAAGTTTCTGTGAAAGCGCATTTTGTTTCCCTGCTAAACTCTGCAACACACGATTGATTCTTACAAATTTCTAAAGTATCTAAAATATTTGAACATCGATGGTCAACTGTCGAGGATATAGGAAGATATACCCATATCATAAATATCTCTCCTTAAACTAATCAAAACTCGTATGAACTGCTGTAACAATCCTCTGAATTTTGTTTTTGAAGTAAAAACGCGATTTTTTTTTTTTAGTTACTAAAAAATTATTACACGTACTATTTGACGTGAGGTATTGTGGTGGTCGTCTCTATTAAACCGATTGCTCTAATAATTTTTAGTTAAATTATTGAATTCAACTCTTCCCTCGAGGAGCAGGGGCTCGCATTTTTTTAGGGCGCTAAATTGGATAAAAGAACAACCCAGGTACCACCGACATTACCAACGTGCTATGTATTATTTATAAAAATTACTATAACGTATAAATAGTTTATATCGAACCATAAAAAGTCTCACACCCACCCGCAAACGCCCCTGAAAGTGGTTGTTGATTTTAAATGGTATTTTATTTTTGGCAGGCAACAGTTTGACAAAACTTTTGAAGACACCAATAATCCGAAACCAGCGATCAGTGTGTATTTGATTGTCAAGAAATTTTTAAGCTATTGGGACGAAAATCGAGACAAACATAGATTTGAGAAACTCTGCAGGTACTCGATGTTTTTTGATTGGTTAAATACATCCTATCCTCGTTCTTGATACATGTCAATACTCTCAAGTTTTATCTGCTAACTACAAACGTGTTCCGACAAATTTATCTAATAACTTACATGTATTTACATATTTTACATCTCTCATTGCCTGTCTACGGTTCATCCGCATCGGCTTAGCCATTTTGATATTGTTATGTATACGAATATTACTTTTAAAAGTCTGTACTCATTAAAAACTTATTATTTTTCAGGTACATAGTTTGTAGTCTTGAAAATGACTCTTTAAAATTTAGTTACATATCGGTAGCTTTGACTAAAGACCATGCAGTTAACTGGATAAGCCACGTGAAAGAAATTATATCAATTTGTCTTAATTATCTGACCAATCTTCAGCAAAAGTCGTCAGATTCGTCGTTTTTACACACTTTACTTCATTTGATCGTCTCTTTCACATCAACCTCACAATGGTGTGCTATACATTCGAATAATAATTTACAAGGATTAAAAGCCGGACTAGAGCGTTTAGCAGAAAACTTTGTTGCCTATATGTTGAGTGAAAATGTGTTCAACACTATGCAGGTATTTACAATAAACACGTTCAATTTGTCAGCTCCTTTCCTAATAAAATAATTAAAAACTTTACAGACACTGTTGATAAATGGTCTATTAGGCACAAAGATTTTACTAAGACCTGTATCCCTGACCGCAATTATGACTGTCTGTTGGAGATGTTTAGTTTTGAGCAATTTTTCATTGAGCGTTTTTAAAATATTTGTTGTAAAGATTTTTTCCTTGCCCTTGTTAGTAGAGCATTTAGTATCTCTCTCTTCCAAAGTAAGTACCCAGTGTTATATTACAATTTATTTACTCTTTATAAAACTATATAAACACTAAAATTGATTTCTTATTATATAATTTTATAAAATTTCAGAAAAATATAATATAATTAAAATAATTTTTTAGATGATTGAAACTTTTCAATCCAGTAATCTTCTCGAAGACATAATGTTGCTATTAAATGATCAAACACAATGTGATGAAATATTTCATTGTTTACATCCTAGTTGGTGTTTGTCTTTAATTGCAAACGTCGTGCATTTGGCTGACTTGTGTGCTGAAACAGAACAATTTGAAAAAACTTCTACGGTTTTTATAGTAAGTTCTTAAACTCTTCAACTTGATCATTAAAGTTTCAAATTTATTATTTAATCTATTAAAAATAAAATTTCCCGCTTTAAAACTTTATCACACTTTTTAATACTCTTTTTGTTATTTTAAACTAATTATATTTAAACTTGGTAATTTAAGGTTTAGTATACTACATTTTTTTTTTTTTCTAGGTTGGCTTGACTACATTTTTAGACACAATTAGAGTCAATGGAATTAAAAAACATTCAAACGTATCTAGTGTTTGGCATCCTGAACTAGGTTGGTTCACAGCAAATTCAAAATGTCAATGTTCTCCAAATATTCCGCCTCTAAAAAATCAGTTAATTCCTTTATGGTGTGGAACTTTATGCACAAAATTACTTCGCTGTCATCTGATTAATTCTTTAGCTCAAATACCTGAAAATCAACAAGTTCCATCTCCTCCACCCAAAACAAATAACCCAATGGCAATGATTAGGTAAGTGTCAAAATTTTTACAAATAACATTTTAACATCAAAAAGTATTGTTTAAAATAGAAAAGCATTTGATTTGAGACTATCCAACACCAGTCAATCAAACTATAAGCTTACTGGTCCTCATGGTACAAAAGTAGTTTCTGCTTGCAGTTTATATTTTACTTGTCTCAAGACTATCACACAGCTTAAACTTGATTTAATAACTGGTACTGACGTTTTTGTAGATATTGAATATTATTTTGAAATATAATGGTTTTTTTTTTTTATTGCAGGTTTATGTTATCATGAAGATACATTATATTTACTATGGAGATTTTTGGCGTTTTTAGATTCTCATTGTGGCCTCAAGAACTTGTTAGATATTTTAGAGGCTGATAAACATAATTGTGATTCAGGAGAGTTACATATGTTACAATTATTTTGTGATAGTATGTCACATTATATAACGTACGTGAAATTATTTTACAACCTTCAATATTTCTGTTTCAACATTATTAAATCAAAATATTTGTATTTGCAGTATTCTTGATGATATAGAAATGTACGAACAACAGAAACCGTTTATATTGCGTGATTACATTTTAATGTCTAGTTTTTTGAATATGTTTCTCTACAAAGGACTATCTCAGAATTTGTTTAGTAAGAAAATTGTTTGGTTTTAAAATGTCATAACGAGTTTTTATTAAATTTATTGATTTTGACATCTTAGATATTCAAGACCCAGCTTCTCCATCTTATAGCTTATTTCGATCTTGCCGAACACTTTTAATGGTCCTTTATCGCAGAGACTGTCGTAGATCCTTTGCACCTGTTGGTCATTGGCTAGTTAGTGATCTTAAAAATTCATCATTTATTAATGAACTGAAGAAAGGACGTAAAGTTTACTCGGTAATTAAACTTTTATCTTAAAACGATAAAAGAATAATTATTAAAACATTCTATTTTTAGATATTAATTCAAGAAATTCCTCACATAGTTTCTCACGAAACGCGTGTGCGACTATTTAGAAAAAATGTTACTCGTGAAAAGGTTGCCTTGGGTATACACGATTACGACACTAATGATTTTCTTCAACCAACAGTTATAACTATACGAAGGTACTCATGAAATATCTAATGATCGTGATACTAATTGTGAAATAAAGTATTAATGTCTTGTAAAATATTATATAGGAATCGAATAATTGAAGACGGTTATACATATGTCTCGGAAATGTCACTAAAAAATTTTAAGGGTTTAATTAGAGTAAAATTCATTAATGCACAAGGATTAGATGAAGCAGGAATAGATCAAGATGGTGTTTTTAAAGGTATATT
Organism: Hormaphis cornu; assembly: GCA_017140985.1. Lineage (NCBI taxonomy): Eukaryota > Metazoa > Arthropoda > Insecta > Hemiptera > Hormaphididae > Hormaphis > Hormaphis cornu. The sequence continues at coordinate 7,315,245 of CM029364.1, read as the reverse complement.
GTAATGTTTTGTTGAATTTAAGCTTCAGTTTTAATACATATTACAGTTAAATAATTTTCTACAGAATTCCTTGAGGAAACTATCAAGAGAGTGTTTGATCCATCACTAAATTTATTTCGAACTACAGACGAGCAACGATTATATCCATCGCCTTCATCACATGTTCAAGAAAACCATTTACACTTTTTTAATTATGTTGGCCGTATTCTGGGTAAAGCTGTTTATGAGGTAAATGTTCAGAACATTACAACTGTGGACACTTAAATGTTTCATTTTAAAATCCATAAAAATGTATAATTTATTCTATTTCTAGGGCATTGTAGTCGATGTTCCGTTTGCTTCATTCTTCCTAAGTCAGTTGTTGGGACAAACTCAAGAGTTACTGTATAGTTCAATGGATGAACTTCCTTCGTTGGACAATGAACTTTACAGAAATTTAACATCTGTTAAGCATTATGAAGGTGATGTTTCCGAACTAGACCTGACATTTTCTGTGGTTGACAACCACCTGGGAAAACTAACTACCCATGATCTCATACCTGGTGGAAGAGTTATATCAGTTACCAACCAAAACAAGTAATTTTTCAAAAAAAAATCAATTGTTATTTGCAAAATATATGTATAAATGATGTATTCTGTCGATATTTATGCATTATACTCTAATTTTACAACTTTGAAAGTAATTGAATGTAAAAAAATTTAATCATTAGAAACTTGAACGTCTACAAAATTTTACAATGTCGTTTATAATTATCATTATCCATTGACTATTGTTTTTCTGTATCTTTTGTTTAATGAAAAAAATACATAAATGGTTGTCTAAATATATAAATTATAATTGTGAGCCATATTATATGTCTTAAAATACACCTAACAATTATGTTTCAGAATTAGTTATGTGCACTTGATGGCACACTATGTAATGCATACACAAATCAAAGCTCAAACAGCAGCTTTTATCAAAGGATTCAATTCCATCATAAATCCTGAATGGTTGTCATTATTTTCTACTCCTGAAGTAACAAAACTATTTTATAAATTTTACATGTTGAAATTGTGTGTAGTTAAAACAAATTATATTTATATTTCTATTAGCTTCAAAAACTAATATCTGGTGACAACGCTCCAATTGATTTACTTGATCTTAGACGAACTACGCAGTATTATGGAGGGTTCCACGATTCCCATCGTGTAATTTTATGGTTATGGGAAATTCTCCAAAAAGACTTTACAGAAAAAGAGAGGTCACTTTTCTTAAAAGTATGTATGACTTCTATGTATGCCTACAAATATACAGAATGGTGTTTAAAAAATAATATTTTGTCTAATCAGTTTGTAACAAGTTGTTCAAAACCACCTTTACTTGGATTTTCATACTTGGAGCCACCATTTTCCATTAGATGTGTTCAAGTAGCAGATGATGAAGATTTTGGTGATACACTTGGTAAACACAATAATAATGATCATTATTTTATCTTATCTCACTTAATGAGTATTTTATATTAAGCGTTCATTTATTATTTTTTTTTTTTATCTATTAATTGTAGTTAGTGTTATTCGAGGATTCTTCACTATTCGTAAAAAAGATCCAAACCTCAGATTACCTTCAGCTTCTACATGTTTCAATTTGCTCAAGCTCCCAAACTATCAAAAAAAAAGTATCCTTAGAGATAAACTCAGGTACGCAATAACATCAAATACCGGATTTGAACTATCATAAGTTTTTATGTTCTCGTGTTGTATTTTTATAGTTTAAAGTTTAATAATGTTTTGCATATGATGTTGAACTTAAAAATACGAATTATGTTTGTTTTTTGTGATAAATCAAAACTTTATGTCATTATTTTTAACTGTACTAATTTGAGGACTGATAATTACTGATGTAATATGGGAGTAAACAAGTTGTTTATTTTCGTACTAATATTCCAATATTGTAAAGTATCGTTTGACATAAGAAGTCGATGGTATAATTGTCTCGTAACTGTGTACTAAATAGTTTATTGTAATTTATAAGTTATAACACCTTACAGTTAATTACAAATATTAAATATTAAGCTTGTAATTATATTATTATGAAATACGCATTTTTTAAATACCTGCTTAATGTTATTGCAACACACTCCAAAACATAAATATCGTTTACATTATTATTTCTCATAGGTTATTTCAATTACTGAGTTTTCAACAATGAATATTATAACTAAATTGCATTGATAATTATTCTGTTTTTACAGTGTTAAATGTTTTTTATACGTATATAATTTTTTTTTTTTATTATTATTATTATTTTATATATTTCTTTTCTATGTGTATTGAATTTACTTAAATATTAAGACTGATTAATGTGGATATGATTTATTTGAAATGATGATGAATAATAATAATATTTTATGTTAGAAACCATAGGAAATAATTAATAGCATTGGAAAGTAGTGATAAAATATGTCCGTTGGGTAGCTCAATGAGAAAGCGCTCCTGCCGGTATGTGAGAGTCCTGCCTACGACGCAGATTTTTTTAGCCTTTTTCCAATTGCTAATAACTATTTAAATATATTTTTAGTATTGAACGCGTCTTATATATAAAAAAAACCATGAAATTATGCTTATATTTTACCAACTTCAATGGATTATAATAATTATACAGTTTAAATTTGTGGTATCCTTTTTAATTATGTGCAATTAGTGAACAAATTATTGTGTTACGTTTAGTTTTTATTATACGCATAACTTTGGCTTGTTTTGGGCAAAAATTTGCCTAACCTAACCTAACCTGTCAATTGATATGATTTTTTATTTGTTAATGAGTACAAATTACCAATATTTTTACCTTACCAATTTTTTTTTTTTTTTTTTGCAATTTAATAATAAATGTAACCACCGTTTAATCTTACTTCTAAAATATTGTGTGATGTAGTGTTAAAAACTTAAGTAGCTAAAACAATATCATTATAATACTCAATAATTTGCGTATTTTTAAACTGTAGCTATTGAAATAACTTTGTACTCGGATTTAAAATTATTTTTTTTGTTTTTGAAATTTTTATTTGTTCTAGAAATTATCTATTATATATGTATTTGTGTATGTTAAATTTATGTAACCAGCCAAAACTATATTTTATCATATTACTATTTGTTACGATGCTTGAATGTTATAATATATAATACGTGTATTATTTATAATGCTTACAATTTTTTTTTTAGTATTACTTAAAACTAAGAGACTTTAAAAAAAAAGTCCTATCATGAGTTGTAATGCCCACAAGATTGACTTGCGTTAAACAAAAAAAGAGTGTTAAAAATAATGAAAAATACACAAACGGACCTAGGACACCGCATAATATACAGGCCGTAACAATTCACTACATTGCAGTGTCGCTACACACAGCTTATAACGATTCTGATCGAGCACAGTTTATCTAGAAAAATTTTTCGATTCAAATAACAAATTTTGTTTCATGTTTCTTAAATTACAAGTTTGTGGGAGTTATGAATGTTCTTTCAAAAACAAAAGTCATTGGTGATAGATACGACCGATTTTCCAACTCGACTGAGAAAAATTAAAAAATTGCGACAATCAATTTTCGAAATTTTCTAGTACCATACATGGCATATGTTGGCAACATTGTGTTAAATTTTCAAAACTTGCCGAAAATGGAATTTTTATCAAAAAAAAAAACTTACCTATTTTAATGATATGTTTCAACAATTATTTTGGAAATTAATGTCAAAAAACTACTAAATCGTCGAAAACGTGGTGTTTGCCTCCATATTTAGCGTTAAAAAAAACTGGGTACGAGTGTCGGAGCATTATTGACGAAATCCTCGCGATACCTTAGTGGTTCAAAATAAAAAAAAACATCACGATAAAACCAATTCTCACTCAGAATCTAAAGTTAATAACCCGTTTGTACCTATAACTATATATAGAATAATCTTTAAAAGACGCTGTGCCCAGATAAGCTCTCGAGGTGATCTCGGAAAAAAACCTTCGTGCAGAAAAAATAATTATACGATTTATACGGCACATCCTGCGACTACTAAGCGTTCGAATAATACAAATTTTGTAGTTCTCCCGTCATTTTTCGGGCCTGCAACAAACCGTTGTGCAGAACTTCTCTTCCGATCCATCCGCACAACGTCGCGCCGGTACGGTAACTATCGTACGCCGAAAAACCCGCCGTTCCGTCCGCTCATCCGACACCACTGTGCGCGTACTTTTTTTTTTTTTTTTATCTCCGCAAACCATTGACCCGCTGAGCCAGCAGCTGTGCGGCGGCAGCTCCGCGCCACAGTCACCGCCGACGACGGCGGCTCTCCCGTTTTTCCCATTCAGTCAGTCAGTAGTCGTCGTGCCGCGCTCGTCGACGTGCCGTTCCGTGTCCGTCGTGTGGTGGAGAACGTGCGCGCGCGAACGGTGATCGCTCTTTGTTGTTTTTTATCTTTGTCTCTTATCACGACCGCGCACGAGTGTCGGTGAAGTGTTGTTGTTGTTGCGGAGTGAAAACTAAAAACGTCCGTTCGCGCGATATTTTTTTATGTGTACAGTATCGTCACGTTCCGTCGCTTCGCCGCCGTTGCCCGTCGTCGTCGTCGCCGCCGCGTCCGGCCGACGGAGTTCGCGGACCAACCGTCGCTGACGTCCTGTTATGGCTGTGGTCGGACCGAGCCGACACTCCAGGGTGTCCATGTCGCTGATGCAGGGCTCGACGAACGGTCCGGTCGGCAACCACCAGCAGGCCAGCGCCTCCCAGCAGTTCTTTCACGCTCAACAGCAGTCGTCACACCATGCAGCCGCCGCCGCCGCCGCCGCCGCCGCCGCTCAGTCGGCCTCCTCCTCGCACCCGGTCGACTACAAGCCCGACCGGCCCATCGGATACGGCGCCTTCGGAGTGGTCTGGTGAGTCGTCGTGTGCTTGTTGTTAGTCCGCTGCACCCGGTTGGCCCGCCAAGTCTTAAGGATAACACTAAAGCCAAAACTGTTAGGATTTCAGCTCTCTCGTTTACGGCCGTACCCGCTTAACCGACTACCGAGTCGTCTGCCAGACGGGCGACCCTGTCTTGTGGTGTGGCCACGGTCGTTCGATTCGCTCTTGTACCTCATAACCCGTTCACACACTTACCTACCGTGCCGAGAACCTCCCCGATAAGTATTATCTACGTTTGAACTGTTGTGCTGTTGAATTTTTAAAAAAGTTACTGTCATGAGCTTCCCAGTTAAGAGCACGCCGTGTGAACAACTTTTGATCGTAGTGTGACGAATGACGGTATACCTGAGGGCTGTTCTTATGCGAGTAGTAATTTGATTTCTGTATTGATGAGTATCCATCATCTCTCTGAGTAAGTGAGTTAATATATTCGTGCTACCTAGGATAGTTGAATTGACGAGTTGTTCAGTATCATATATTTCGACTAAACTCATCGTTACAAAAGTACAAAATTATTTGACGCAAACTGTTGAGTGTAATATTCCTGCTAGTTAATAATGCTTTAAGTACCTACCTAAGTAGGTAGAATGTAGTATGCTGATTTCGCGACCTACCTATAATAATAAGTTAATTACTCGTTAGTTGGCTTGTACTATTGTAACTATTAACTTATAAGTGGGTTTCGATAACGTTGCGTTGCATCGATTATTAATTTATGTATTTCTTATAATGTGACCTTTGATGCTAAATATCGGTTAAATTTGTTGACGTTCATTTAAATTTAGGTAAATATCTACCAAAAATGTAGTGCATTTTGTATTTGGTAACTCAACATAAACGTGAACATAATGCTATTGATAAGACATCCATCGAGAAATTGAATTTGTTTTTCCCACATTGACGTGTGCCGCCCAGTCCTTCTTGATGTTTTTACAATTTGGTTTATCTCTGAGGTTGAAACACACTTGATAACATTGGTAGATAATAAATGCAACCTGCTAACCTTTTCAAAGATGGTGTTCTATTTTTAACAACAATAAAGCTGACAATTATTTTAGGAAATTTTAAAAAAACATGTACCTATTTCCAGTATTTAGTCGTTCTTTTTATGGTTACCGCAGATTTTGAATAGTAGTTATTAGTAGCTGAATAGCACCTTGGTAAATTGTGTACAACCTTAATATTTAATTAATTTAGATACCTATGACTATTTGATTCTAGTATTAACAAAATTAGTACTTGCGCATTCATAAAATCAATTCAAACATACCCAAAACAAGAACTGTAGGGCACAAAAGTTTTAAATCTTTAATTTTGTTTTATTATCAGCTTAAATTTATGGTATCTAGATTTTGTTATTAGGTACATACTATAATGACCTCAACAATAACTTTTAATAAATATACAACTTTGTTAAAATTGTATTTCAGTCGTTGTTTCAAGTAATACCTAAATTTTTGAACTATAATTATACTAGGTGATGCTATTTTACAAAAATAAATAAGATTATTGAAATTTATTAGGCTAATCATGACGCTTTGACGCTCAAAAGGTAGATGAATATTTAAAGGTTAATATACAAATTTTATGAAACATACGTAGTTCATGTATTACCTACATACAAATGGTCTAACGTGTTTGTAAAAAAAGTTATTTACATTGATCAAAATGTTTATTTTGAGTATAGATTTTTTCAGAATTTTTAATATAGGTAAATCAGTATAATATTTATACAAAATTATATAGCTAAATACCTAGGTACTTAAAATTGGGTCAGTAGAATGGAGTTTGTATAAAAAAAAAAAAAAACTGTTCTTTATCTCTTATTTGTATTTATAGAACAAAATTGTAATACTTTCCCAATTAAATACCTAGGTAGTTAGTTAGATAAAAGATAAGTTATAATTAAGAACTGACTGGTATATAGACATTAAGATCGTAAGGAGGATCATAAGTAGTTGTATAGACACTAAATCGTATATATGTGTGTTCATGATTACAAGTACTGAAGTACCTCATTATTTAATATAACAAGTACCTATAGGTTAAACCAAGTGTAGCATCAAATATATAAAATATGTATATATTGTAAATACATATTTTTCAAATATTAAATGAATGCACGTAATATATAATATGTAATAGTAATAAACTTTGTTGCAATAATAGAATATCTTTAGGTACATTGTTTTCCAAAAATATTTGTTTAAATTGCAACACCCTCTATGATTGTACCGGGAGCGCGGTTTTTATCAATTATTGTATATTAACAATAAACATTTGTATATATTTTGTATATGAAAAGTGTTTACTGGTGATAAATGTACGTAAAAAATAAAATCTAATGTACTTTTGAACTACTGATAATATGTATTATTATTTGCAACAAAAACTAAAGAAGAATTTAAAGGTTTTATATTAATGAAATTTGAAACCAAGTTATGTAATTTCAATAATTTCATGTACTACTAACTATAATTCCATCGTACAAATTCTATAATATTATTTTACAGCTTAAAAATTTTGACACAATTAAGTAGGAATGGCTATATTATGTTTAACTACAAAAATATAGGTTGAATTTTAGTTAGTAAGTACCTACTACCAAGTAATAGCTTAGCTTTAGCAGCAAGGTATGTCACGTATATGCATTTATAAAATAGCTGACCATGTTGTCTGTGTAGAATATATAGTTGAAGGTTGCTGAATTTTAGCACTTGTTTAAAAATTTGACAAAACAATGTTTAGAAATTCTGCACATTTTTTAGAACAATTAGTTTATTCCAAGAAATTCAATGTAATTTATTTATTAATTTAGTTTCTCCTAAATTTATATCAAACAAAATGCTACTCTGTTATTGTTTGCCTTATGTGTATTAATTCATTTCGAGACATCGCCCATAGTGCATTCTATTTATTATGGTCAAGACTATGGTTGTTAAAACATTTAAACAAATTACAATTTATTTTTTTTTTTTTTCTACGGTTTAATTATTAATTTATCTGATTTATTTTGTATACATCATTATTGTTTTGACTAGATATTAATTATTATAGTTAAATATGAGAAGTTATAAATTACGATGTTACATAAAAAAGAAGCTGAAATCACTCTAGGTTGTGTGTGTGTGTAGTTTAATGCTGTGGGTCACCGTTTTGGAAGGTTCATATAGAAGTTGTATATTAAATCTGTAAGCAATTAAAAATTGATTACAAAAATAACGAGTCTGAGTGAGCTCAGCGACTCAAATAAAGAAATTAGTCAAAATGTTTAGTTTAGTTTATCAATTGAAATAACGTGTAAAAATTTCAAACCAATTGAACCATTATTTTAAGTTATTACGTTTTTAGCACAACAGTGCGTAATTTCATTGTAATAATCAAAATATCACTGTTTTTTCAAAACATTTTTATACGCGTTCAGAATCTATTGGGCGGATTTTTTTCAAATTTTTTTATTCAGATACCAAATTTTGTTTTACAGAACGTCTTTAATTTTCAAATATAAAAATTGTGTACTGTATTGAGTTATAAAGAAATGGTGGGGTAATTGATAATCATAATTACCAAATTTTCTCTTTGATCTATGATGCACAAAAGTTAAGACTCTTGTCACTTTATCTTTAAAAAAACAATGCGCTTTGTAATGTTTTTGAAAAAAATGTTAGATTATTTTTTTAACATTACACCTAAACGGAGTTCTTTGTCTACCCGACAAGAAAACATGGAGCTAACCAGACGACCCTAATCAGGGGAATGTAATATGCTGTGACCGTATAGCGTTGTCATACAAATGGTGGTTAAACCTACGGTCGAATATGTTTACCAGATGTGAGCAATACGTTTGTACGGGTAGGTACGATGCACGTTCCCAGATATGTACCCCTATGTGTATAGTTAATATAGTCTGAGGGATCAAACCTGTTTTTGGTTTTTTTCTTTATTTTCTTGGGTGCATGATGGTAAGGAGACTGCCTTGAAGTATTGTAAAGAGCTGTCTGTTGTATAGTAGTAGCAGGTGTCAGCACTTACAGACTGCAGCTATATGTAACCTTAGCATATGTGCATGAGAGAAAAACACCGGCCATATACACATCAGCATGTCTACTATATAGCTATTGGATTAGTCTGGACCCTTTTCGGGTCTATCAGCTGCAACGTCTGGCTAAAGTTTCACGATAATGCTATTCTGGTATTTATTTCATTGCCGACTGACGTTAGTTTCTTTATGTTTGAGAAAAAAGAAATAAGCATATTGTTGTTTACTTTTCAGCCAAGAATTAAATTAATGATACTCAAAAATCTACGCTGTAAAATTTTATTTCGATTATAATGCTAGTTGTTTGAAATCTCGTCATCTTTTCATCTCTGGAAGTAGGTTAGGTACTTTGAGAAGAGCCACCCGAATTACAAATTTCAAATTGTTTACTGCAAATTAATATCCATTGTTTTAAAATTTTAAATACTTACTATATAGATAAATATAATTGATAGCAAAAAATGAAAAGGTTGTTAAAACATTCTTCTTCTAAATATTATACTTTCATTTCTCTAATTGATCAAAATTTAATACTTAACTAAAAATATATATGTATATTGTAATTCACTGTATATATATTACAAAATACCTATTTAAATCATTTTGATGATCTAGGTGTGTTTTAAAACATACATACAGTTTTAGACATATTTTCTTATAATAACACTGTAATCATTTTTTAATCGAATTTTCAATTTAAATCTAAACAATTACCCTGCTACAAAAATTAACTTTAATTACCTACTGTATCTGGATAACAATACCATTTTCGGTACAAAAAAAAATATTTTTTAGCTAATTATAGAAGTGAAATTTGCAATTTTTCTAGTATTTTTCTATGGGTAATATAAAATAATATAGACATTTCTATATCTTAATTTTCGGAGTCGTTGATAACAAAACGAATATAAAACAACGTCTAATTACACCTTCCACGCCAACAAAAGCCGTGCTGAGCGTGTTTGCTACGTATATTGTAATAATTATTACTAGCGAGTGCCCTGATATTATTTGCACAGTGATATATTATACGTATTGTAATAACTCGCTGTGTGCCAAGTCACCTATTGAAGAGACCTCTGTTGCAACTTTAAAGGTTTCACCGACTTTTGTATCAATCGAACCAAAACCTATTTGCGGGCTGGACGCATTATGCTTCAACCTAATGTGCCCACATGCATATTCTATCACTGAGGTATGCTGGTGACAAATTATTTTGTTGAACGTTAAAAACAACAAGTACCTACTTAATAAATTATTATTTTGTCGCCTGCAAACTGTTTGTTTAGTGTTCTGTATATTCTGTATTGCTTATAACGTAGTATATACAAGTAACATAGCTATATACTGTTTAACTATTAATCGAAATTGGTCTACATACCTAATATTATTATATAATACAATTGAAAATAGATTTAATTTGTTTTGTTCTTACCTTGTTAAGCGTAACTTGTGGTAGATAAAATTGAGGCACATAGAAAACAGCACAATATTATATAAGTGTTCACACATTTCATACAATTTCATGTATTCATAATCACATTTATTATAAAGTACGAGCTAGAATAGTTGTTTCATAAGTTTATCTATTATGTTCGTGTTATTTTATGTATGTACCTTTACAATATTGTATTTGAGTTTTTGATGATAACCTATTTAGTTATAAAATGTATATATATCGTGTACCAATGCCTTTAAAATTGTTTTAACGATTTTCTGTTTTTAAAAAAACTATTGTTCAGTGGAAAACGGCGTATTAAAAGACTCTTTTACTGGGGTAACTCAATTTTTCTAAAAAAAAATTTCAAATTTAAGGTTTTATCCTCGAAAAAGCTCCTCGCAGATATCGAATCAAATAAAACATTTTAAAGATTTGATTACGCTTGTGTGTCCAAAAGCCGTGCGTATTTATATAACTGCATATTAATTAACGCGATCATTTTTTAGAACTCTAAGGTATATATAGTGTACAATATGAAATACGTATTATAAATCTTGAGTTCTCTGTAGAAAATAGTTTTTTAACCTCTAAAACGTATTAGAACACAGTGTGGGTACGTTATGTACAGATTTTCATTCAAATTCCAAAAGTTGATGAAAAAATGATTCGTATGTATATTATGTTCTAATTAAACGTGACTATATAGTGAGTAGTTATTGCACGGCTGTAGTAGTATAAGCAGTGCTTGATTTATCGGGACAGCAGAGTCTTCTTTTTTTTTTTTAGAATATATTTTAGCAGCGTATAACCCTTATAATTTGGTACACGCTTAACGGTCTGGTGTACATCAGTACGAATTTCGTTTTTTTTTATTTAAACGGTTTCCCCCTGTTATTTCGTATCCAAGTGGAGCGCACTGGTAGCGTAGTCGCACAATACCACAATTACTGCGTTTAAGTTGATCAAACGATATTGTATTTTAGTACAGTTTGTGTGTTTACACGTCGTATGTGCCGTACCATGTTATTATGTAGCTAGTGAGGTGAAAAGTATATAACACGGTCGCAGACAAAAGCCGCTGCTTAAAAAAAAAATGAATCGATATAATGATGCGCACTGTGTGTCGTTACTCGTTTTTTACCGATAAAATAATTAAATACCGGTGTACACGTTACGTGTATCATCTGAGCGTGCGTATATATATGTGCGGAAGGGTCATTTTTCGTCCGGCTGCACGGTAAAACAATTATTTGTATTATCGTTTGTTAAAAAAAAAAATGTACACACTACATGCGTTAACTAAAACTTTGAAAAATTTTAAAAAAACGCTAGGTCAAAACATTCCGTCTGCTATGTCGAAACGTTCTCTACTCGCTGATGTCGTCTTAGTTTATTTAACACGACAAAAAAATGTGTGTGCGCGCGCGCGCGTTTTATAAACCAACTGTAGAGTCCTATAGTAGTAGTATTATAAATTAAAAAACAATCGTACCCGCAACTTTTTAGGTAAACGCCTATTCTTTACCTACCGCGGTAAAGATTATTGGGGTGAAAAAACTGTGGTCAACAAAAACGGCCGTATCAGTATCGGTCACCCCCATCTGGAATGTATATAAAAAATAACCGTGACAGTTTTTTCGGCGTTGCGACCTATAACTCTTATAATATAATGTTACTTTTTATTATTATTAGCCGTCGTGTTCCTACGCGCGCGATGCTGCAGCACATAATATTTTTTTTTTTTATTGTTTGATTCCTCGTGCGTACATTGCTATACGTCGTGTACGTTGTTTGACGTGCTCATGTTTGTGGTCGAGAATGTCTCTCGTAATATCTACGTGTCTTGCCGTTGTCGGTTAGGTTATACACTTTAGCTGCCCGTGTGTGTGTATGTGCAAGCTGCTGCTTTATTAACGGGCGTATAAATTCTAACAATATAACGTACATACGAACCACCTGCTGGCCCGTAGTCGGTTTTCGGTGAACTGCAGGTGTAGAATTGTGTACGACGTTTTACGCACACACACAGGCTGCTTAGGGGAGTCGATCCCCCGCATCCAAAATATCCTCCCGAGAGATAATTCTAAAACGTCTATAAAATCCTCATCGTGAAATAAAACTGGACTTGAGCACCACGCAAACACGTTGGGCTCCTCGAAAAGTTGTTGCGTTCGCAATTTTTTTTATTAACTGTTTGATTTATTGCCAAGCTGTAAGCTACAAATTCATTCCAAAACACCCTATATGAGATATGTTAAACATATCAACAGTGCGCGTTTAGTAAATTTGAGATTTTAGAGCGCATTTCTTAATTTTGCAATTTTCTAGAGCATATTTTACAATACTTATGCGAATGGAGTTTGGTGAATAATCTATATACGTGTGTATTCATTTACCATTACTAACGTCCGTTTTAAAATTATAACACAAAGTATTAAATGAAGATCTATTCGTAAAATTGACACGCGTTGATGAGCCAGCCCTACCCTAGTCGCTCCTCAGTGGTGCCGTCGACTATAAATCGTTCCAGTTAAGTACTGAGCTTATTTTTCTTAAAAGGTGTTGACAGACTAACGGTTTCTCTGTTTTTTTTTTTTTAATCATAACTCTCGTATGTAAATAAATCATTTCAAAACTTCACTAAAAATAACTTACTAAACAGTCTGCTTTTCAGAGTTGGTTTATGAGGTTGTAAACGATTTATTATAGATAACGGGTGAATTTTGGATTTATATAATACTATAACAAATTACGGTGTCGTTAAAAAATCTCGGATGGAAAATCAAACTGCGAGATTTCGAATATTGTACTGTAATGTCCGGGTGGAATTGTTGAGAGGAGACGTGTATGAACAAATATATAACCCGAATATTTTTTAATTTGACTATTCAGACTTAGTTTACTCTTCGGTCATTTTTACAGTACGTATTGTGCGAATTTAACTCTTTCGGAATTTTTTTTTCATGATGATAATTCGAAATCGTTTCAAAATACATATTGTTCGCCTCTACGGCTAAATATAACAAGGTAGAATTATTTTTAAACTTGTGATATTGTGTGTGCAGTTTGAATGTCTTACTGCGAGTATACGCAGCATATATGTAAACGAATTCATCCTCGAGTTGTGAAATAACGCGTGTGCCTTGTCTGTTTACAGCTGTTATCAGTATTGCATTCAAAGTAAACAACGTAGGATACTAAAAAAATAAGATAAGGGCGTTTTCTATCAAATTCGTTGTGCGCATAACATTTAACGATTGTTGTGGTCAGTGCTCGAAATGAGGAGGAGTGACGGAGTATGCCCCTTCATTATTACAGAATATTTTAGCGTACACCCTCTCCGATTCACTTCCCCTTTTTGTGTTTTGGTGGCGAAATAGGGAAACGGGAACTATATTTACTCATCAGAGTGTCCACCCTTCTGGTGTATTTTTTTCGATTCGAGCTGCACTGGTTATAGCTTAATATGCAACAAGCGCGGACATGAAATAACCCAGTACCTGTATTATTTTGATTAAATTTAATTGTATACAGCGGCGTCTGACGCGGCGTTCGTCAACGGGATAAAAGAAGAAGAAGAAGAAAAAAGTAAAATTATACGTTGAAAAAAATCCGAAAATACCGCTTCTGCTCGTGTTGCAGCAGCAGCAGCAGCTACGGGCGAACGGTATTTGGCCGGAAAACGTGCGTTGTCTCGTCTCTTCCATCGCTGCCCGTAGTAGCAGTACCAGCAGCCGGTACAGTTGTCTTTGTTCCACTTGGCGTTTTTTTAACACGAAACGAAAGCATAACAATGAAACCTCCGCTGTACGCTTTCTTTTTCCCATCAACCGAACCGCGCGGTAGCCGCTGCAGTCGAATAATAATAATATCTACCGCGTGTATACACCGCAACACGATCGAAAATGACTGGGAGGAAAAAATTTAATATTTTAAAAAGCTTTGGGATGTAGTAGTAACATAAATTGTTTGGCGCGGACAAAAATGAATGCGACTATATAGATGCGAGTGCAACCGGTCGTGATACGGCAGCTTACAGGCTATAAGTATAATATGAGCGAGGACGCGGTCGCATTCTTTCGTTGTTGCTAAGGATTTTCCATCCACCAACATTATTTTATTACAAAGAGTATTGTTACAATACGTTAGGCGTATAATGTTATAATGCTTTGCGATGTTTACCCGCTCTCGTCTCGGTGTTGTGTATGACATTGTACAGAACACCACGTATGCCGTGTTTACAAACCCTCCCCCGCATTTTTCGGCGGCGTTTGCCAGAGAAATCGACAAAAATTGCTTTTTTTTTTCTTCAAAACCGGTTTCTGTTCATCGCCCAGGTGCATTTGAAACCATTCACGCGGGCGGCGGGTGCAGATTATTTCCTCGTGTATATAGAGGTCCTTGTGTACAATATAACAAACGAGTATTTACGCGAGAGAGAACGCTCGGTCGGGGTTGTTAGGCACCGGGTAAAGATAGGATATTGTGTTAGATGTCTTTTGACAGTCTGCGTTTTGAAATCGTCTTAAATGTCTCGTCAACGCCCGATCCAAGGTAACGACAATACACTGTAGTCATTACTATGGAATATACCGTACGGATAAACTTTGTTGACGTCGTGGAAAGTCGACCGTGACCCGAGGGGAAACCGATTCGTAACGCGCCAAGAACTTAGTCATTACAGTAAGAGAGACGTTCGAGGTGTAGCCCGTACTACTACTATGTACGATCTGTGGATATTTGCCTCTTTGCCAATTTTTTTTTTTTTTTCATTATCACGCCGCTAATATAAGAATAGAAATGTCGGTCCGTGCTTAACAAGGCTGTTATAATTCAACAGAAATAATCGTAACCACTGCCTAACCTACCTTTGGTAGTTATTTTATTACACATTGTGTTTGATTATGAAATCGTAAAACGTTTTGTTTCTGACCAAAATATAACAATTAACAAAATGATAATTAATTGTGTTCGCAGGGCTGTCACGGATCCGCGGGACGGACGAAGAGTCGCGTTGAAAAAGCTCCCAAACGTTTTTCAATCTCTAGTCTCCTCGAAACGAGTGTTTAGAGAATTGAAAATGTTGTGCAATTTCAAACACGAAAACGTAAGTGTCTTTTCAATCAACATTCTATGTATAGTACACTAATATACTGCGCAGTATGTTCACTATATGTACAAAAACCTTTAAATTTACAGTCGGTATCAAAATGTTTTTAAAAAAACGTATTATAATTTTTAACACACTACGAATTTAAACGTTATTTTTCCCGCACAAGATTCCAAACATATATAATGAACACACTGCGCGTAGGTGTATATAGTGTCGATGATATTGTAAATGAATATTTGTTTTTAATAAATACCTACAGCATTTTTTTCTTCGCTCGTTTAGGTTTTGTCCGCCCTTGACATTCTGCAACCACCTCATTTGGATTTCTTTCAAGAAATGTATCCTTTTTATTTATTATACGTGTGCTGAAACCACCGAGTGTACTGCAGGTAGGTCGAGCCGTTTACGGGCAATCGGGAAAAATAATATTATACGTACGTTGTGTGGAGCTGGTGGTGGCCAATACACTATCCTGCTGGTAATAATCGCAGCGAGACGACGTGCACCGATCTCGATTAACAACCGATGGGATGACATATCGTTGAGTGGCATATAGGAGACCGTGCATTCCTGTCGAGCTAAATACACATTAGTCACCCGGTCGCTGCTGCTCGCGGTGTTTTTTTTAACAATTATTATTATTATATGTTACCCACCTCGCCATTATACACGTGTACGAGTATAATAAACCAGTATTTCCTGTCTCTGTTCTTTGTTTCTCGTATAGGTCTTACAGCGCAGTATACAATATGTTTTTTTTTGTGTCGGGTTTATTCGCCCTATAGACTACGGTCTACGGTCGACTCTGAAGTACAGAGGCTAAAGACTTTTGTGCCGTAATATAATATTTACTATATACACGCGGATTGAGTATAACGAAGCGTTTAAAAACAAGGAAATCGGTCGACATTGTTTACGCATCTTTCTTCTACACGTGTGGATAAAATTGTAGCATATTTTCTGTACACTCGGCGTACGTTGTAGTTTTCTGTTGGTTGTGTTTTCATAACATTGAAATTTCCCTATTATCGTGTGTGTACCCCCTTATTTAACATTGTGCGTTTGAGAGTGTGTGAATTATATGTACGTCGTAGGTCTCTTTACAGTGTTTATTGTTTCATATGAGCGCGCGCGTGTATGGTGTAGGTACGTCTCTCGGAGACAATGACCAAGAATGTTGTATATTGCGTTTGCGATGCTTGAAACAACACAAATACACTGTGAATAATACGCACGGCCAAACGATCTTTGTTTAACGTACGTATTGACGGTCTCTGACTAAGTTAATTTTTCAACGATTTTAGCCTTAAAATTTAATACGCATAATATTTTGTACCTACGTATGTGAGTCACGCCTTCTTATTTTCCGTTGAAGCGAAAAAAAAAAAAAAGTCAAAATGATAATTTTTTTTTTTTTTAGAGTTCAGTTCACCAGTATCAATATAACCAATATTATAAGTACTCTACCGAAAAATTATTAGCGAAATTGTACAGTTTTGTACTATTAGTTATGACGATGTTCGCTGAATGGCACAAAAACTTCTGCTAACTCTTCTCTTATATTGTTCGCGTCCAAAATTTCGTCTGCGAGTCTGCGTTAAAATAAACTAAAATTTGGTGATCGGGATAAACGTTCGAAAAAAGCGAGGGTGAAGGTCGTTCAACTCGTCCGCGTGTTTCGACCGCCCTTTGTATACGTTATTCCCCTTGTAATTTTTCTTTTTTGTCGGTTACATTTTTTGGCGTTAAAACTAGTTGAGCCGGCTGCGGGATACGTGCTTTACATGTTGTGCGCAATACGAAAATACGGGCTTCATTCGTAGAGAATACAGTACTATACCATTTAGTAGGCCCCCATTTGTGTTGTTCAAACTCATTCCCCCATAATTATCTGCTTCAATCGATAATATTCAAGTTCTCTATAAACCAAAATAGAGGGGAAAGTTGATACGTGTGGAAAAAACGGAAAGAGTGATATAGTACGTTATATTATTTGGATTTTCAATAACTGTAGTTTTTGTTTTCATTAAATTTGTTCGTTGGCATATATTGTATACGGCTGTTTTGTTTTCATAATTTTTTTTCAATAATTAACATTGATTTTGTTTCGACAACATCATCATTTTCATCGATAATGATGAAAAAATTGTCTCTGAGAAATGTGGTACAATATTATGAAAAGACGTTTATACACTTAACGATTTGTTTTCACTTCTTATATGGAACAACAATATATTATGTTCGTAACTTTTTATCATTGTTATTGCGTCTTCAAACAATCGGTAATAAATGCTTGTTGTTGAATAATTATTCAAGCTTTTGTTATTATTAATTGTTGTTAATCTGTGTTTTACATAATTCTAAAGATTCCTGAAAAATATTATTTTTCGTACATGTTTTCGTAGGTTCATTAAACTCGGTACCTACTCCATAGTTAACGTTCTGCGCACAATGTATACACAAAGTGATCTTGGAATTCTGCCCGTTAGCAAATTATACAGTAAATGTGGGTATAAATTATAATATTTATCGTGATGTGTAAGACGTTAAGAAGTATTTTATCTAATTCCTAAAAAAAATGTATACTCATAATTATATGGTATTTAAATACGTAGTTTTGACTCTTGATTGTGGCAACACTTATAACCGTTAAATGATAGAATGTCGAACAGCATCAATTTTATTATTGTTTATAAGTGTGTTATTCATAATAAAATGTAAATTAGTTTGGACGTTACTTCATACTCTTGGATTGTACATCAATCGAGTTCTTGAAATTACAACATCCAATAGCGTCTGTGCTTTATCGATAATATTTATCGCTTTTATAGTCAATATTATGATAAAACAGAGCACTGTTGTGTATTTCGTGATTTTCAGTGCCCGGCATTCTCGTTTTTGTTTGTCAGAATATTTATACACTCGTAGTTCGAACGACGAAAACGTGCTCGGAAAACACCAGGGAAATTTTGTTTTCCCGGATTCTTGATGGTTCCGCGTATTTTATTTTCGCGGTAGAGTGGCCGCCGTTCGTGTCAAATAAAATTGCGCATTTGAAAATATCCGTCTGATATCTCTTCCCCGTTTCCGCATTTATATTGAGATGTCCGCAGCGGTTTCAAACGATGATGATGACACCGGGGCGATGGTGCTGATCGAAATGAAAAGACTTTCTCTTTTTCGCGTGCCGGAAAATTTCTTTTTACTCGCATACGTCTTTATTGTTATTATTTAGGATCGTTATTTTACAACTCGTATATTTTATTGGAAAAAATCACTGTCGAAACGCGTATGTTATATTTTTGTGTATTTTTCCCTTTGGATAATACTCTAAGCAACAATCCACGGTCTTTATTTCCTTTACGTAAATGTTGAGGTACCTGCCTGGAATTCGCATTTGCACTCCACCATAGGTGTACGTAATATTGCGTTTAAGTTTAATCACGTTCGTCGTTTTTTTAAACGAGCTATATAGTTAACGACGCTTTTTTTTCGTACGACTTACGTGTGGCAAACGTGGGAATATTGACTCCAGTACTATTCTGTATTCTGTTAATTAGACACACTCTGTTTGGTGGATTCGTCAATCTATGGATTTTTCTCCATACAATATAATAATATTACAGTAGCTCGTTAACTTGCGTTGTTCGTGATAAATTATTTTGACGGCGGCCTGCTCCGGAAGACGCGACCCGTCCGTGGTTAACACACTACGCAGTCAAAGCGCACGTGTGCGGTGCAGCTGCAGCAGCGACTGCTCCTCCGCGCTCTGTCCCTCCCAGCGCAGCGGTTTCGTAAAATCCGTACAGAAAAGGGTCAGACGACGGCGCGTAGTAGTGTTACGTTTTATTTTTCCCTCTGTGAGCGCGTCATGTTTTTTCGTGACCGTGCAGCGCGTTTGTTTCCAATATCGTGTGCGACGGTGCAGAAGTGCGTGACGTACACACAGGGTGATCTGCAGATCGGGTGATCGCGCGTTAACGTGGAATTCTCGCCGTTCATTTTACAAAAGACACCGGCAGTTAACACTACGCGTTATTGACATAAAATGTATCACGTTTACTATATTACGCGCAAAAATATTTTTTATTTTACACGTTCGCCGCTGCTGGTGATTGGGCATTATTTCTCCCGAGCGATTGCGTAGTTTTCGTCTGTTGTATTTTTACGCTCTGCGACAAAATCGATTTTTTTTCGTCATCGAATTCGTCCGGAATTCGCGACTGGGTCAGTAGTATCGTCGGACTGTCGACGATTTTAGTCCGAATAGTTCGGCGACGACACGTCACGCGCGTACACATGGGCACTTTTTTAAAACCTGTGTTTTTACACCCAATATCGTGTTGTTCCGTTTCCGTGATCACCCTGTACATTATGAAATATGTCATACCGTAATAATAAGACACAGCACAACACACTGCCCGCGCACAGGGGGAAAAACTGGTTCATCGTACAAAGACCCGAAGACCGTCCGGCGGGCGCGCGTGTGTCAGAGATCCACTCGGCCGCCGTGCCACCTTCCCCTCTCTCACTCACCCCCCGCCCCCGTCCATCCCGTGCACCGCGTGGCCATAAAAACGGACGCGAGGCGGCCGCATCGCCGGGCCCGTGCAGGCCGCGGGGGAGGTGTCAAAATGTTGGTAACCTTGACGAGGAGATAAATTGTTGTTGTTGTTGTTCTACGGCCGGGTGTAATTGACCTGTGCCGTCGCGCACCGCATCGGTAAGTATGAAAAACCAAAAAAAACGGTACGACGAACACACGTACCGTGATCTTAAAAATTATTGTACGAGTTTTTATTGTCTTCTTCACCGCGTTCCTAAAACGCCGTATAAAGAATGACCTACGCGACGCCCGGTTCGCTCCGAATCCGTTTCGAGTTCGGGACGAGTTTTCATTTTTAGCGTACCTCGCCGTACATACCCTTGCTTGAGAATCAAAAACGAAAAAAACGTTTTTGCTTCGTAAAAATTTAGACGATCAGACTGCAGAGATAGAAATCGACGTTTCGAATTGTTATGACATGTAATTATACGCACATAATGAAGTGCTTTGGATCTGATAGCGTTAAAAAAAATATCAATTAATCGATGTATAATTCGAAAATTGTTTTGTACTACGTGTTTTTCCTTCTTTTTTCACACTCGGTTTAAGTATATGCAAACCAATCACTAACGAGCCACACGATTTTGTAAAAAAACGCGAGCGTCGTGCGCATACCTACTGCTTACATGTCTATATAGAAGATATTCTATTAGCGCCCCCGAAAGTCCAAACTTAACTCGCAGGTTTCGATTTTATAACAATTTAAAAGTTTAGCGACGAGTTGTACCCTAAATATTTTCGGTCTAGTTGCAACGGGGATTTCTTTCCGTTCATCTTGGTTTTTAGACTTATTCTATGATGGGCCCTCCGAGAAATGTAGACGGGCCACCGCCATTATAATAATAGTGTTAGACGAAATTCAATTGTCCTGCATGTATACTGAGCAGCGAGTATACACTTATTGTAATCGTACGAAGGACAATACGCCCGTATACACAGTTTCAGGTATTGTTGTTTTTTTTTTTAAACGTATTTCCTCGAGATGGTGTCCTGTTGGTGCCTACGTGTACGTAAACGGCATTCCAGTTTTTGGTTTCAGCTCCAAATATACATATTATTATGCTTATAATGTGTGGTGTATTATCGAAACCCGAAGGTCCCGATCGTTTCAGAATAAACATGTAGTTTTCACATTCTGTGGTTTTGGTTTTTTCGTCATCGCTTTGATTCGTTTTAAGAATTATTATTATATTATAAACTTTTTAAAAGTCCTTATCGTCGTGGTCTCAAAACTCACATGACGACCAATACAAATACGTTCTTCGCTACACTCACGAGTCCAATATACAAATTACATAATTATTAAGCACACAAATGCCCCGACCCGTCTTAATGTTGTGCTAAACTTTCAAGGCGTTTGAAGTAAATTTAAAAAGTTTTGACTTTGTTTTTTGACCCAAAAAATCAGTTTCCGCGCAGTGTCGTAAAACTTTGCTCTCCAGCAGTAGTGGCAATCATTCGTTTTATAGAACATGTCCTTGGAGAGAAAAGGGTTGTTTTTTTTTGTAATTCTTTCTTTGTTTTTTGTATATATCGTATATATATATATATTCACGCACGTGAGCTGTTGGTTCAATTTAGCGAGTAAGACGTTGGTGTAGTTTACAATGTTTACGATATCCCTTGCAACCGACGTTCCGAATGACGCGTGTGTTGGTCGCGCGTGTTCGCCAAGGGCGTTGCAGGCGAAGGTCGTCTCGCTTATCTCTGTTTCCCTCTTTATTAAATTTTTTTTTTTGTTTTTCCGTCCCATAGTCGGTCGGTTTCTTTGAATCTCTACTCGATTAAAAGAGTTTTATTCGCTGCGTATTATATAAAACCGTGTTTTCTCCCTTTTGCTTCTTACTGCCGCCATCGCGTGTACCGTAAGATACTGTGACACATCATACACTAACACCGCAATCACCGCAAAGGACCGGCTGGCCGAGCCGGGATGCATCTCCGAACCCGTTAGTTGGGCTGTATATATAATATAATATAGGTTTTCACTTGTCGGGGCTTGAGATATGGTAAACATGCAAAGGCGTCCGCACTTTTTCCGGACCATCAGCTGAAATCGTAGTTTCAAAACAATACAATATAATACAACTATCGTGAAAAAATAACACTGAAAACGCGTATAGGTTATAATACTATGTAAATTTTAATGAGGTTTATGACTTTTATCGTTCGAGACGGCGGTTTTACTCGCAGCGTTTGTTGTAAGTGCTCTCCGGTGGACGCATGGCGGAGTAATGACGACGCGGTGCGTCTTGTACGTTCAACGCATAATGTGCTGTTAACAGCGTGTATCGTTGTACAACACTGTTTATGCGTGTCTTATACAATAATTAGTGTACAATTTACGCTTAAATTATAGTTGGAAAAAACATTTTTTTTATACCCCGCTCCTTGCCACTCCTGCAATTATAAAATCACGCGAGAAACCAACCATACTCGTACGGCCGCGAATCTTTAATTTTTTTAATCCTGATCATAATACAGCGCGCGTGTATTGTAATATACAGTGGACTACTGCACGGATTTCGGCTAGAGACGACAACGGTTTTTGAAACTTCACAAAACAGTATAACCTATACAACGGTGTATCGCGCAGTGCGCGCGTTATCCCCTAACCGTTTACGCGAATTTCCGATCGGCCAAAAAAAAGTCTGACGATATAGGTATATATATATGAAACATAGACCGTAGGGTGAGCGCGAAAAAAAAAATATGGGGTTTGGGAAAACGGCGACGGTGCTGGCGGCGGTCTTTCCGCTATTTTCCCTCCAAAGTCCGTCCGTCCGTGGGTACTGTTTACGTGTATATACATCCACCGGCGCCCCGAGAGGGTGTAGTCGTACGACGCGCTGAAAAGGGACGGTGGTGCCTCGTCCCTTCGGCGGCGGCGGCGGCGACGTGGAAAGGGCAGTAATTTAAAATCCGGCGGCGGCGGGGCGCGGCGCAATGATACGGTCGCCGTGGTTACGGGGCGGCCGTGGCAGATGGCCTGGCCGCGCGACGCGACCCGCCGAAACCGACGACGACGACGACGCCCCCGTTTCCTCTCGCGGCGTGTGCAGCGGCTGTGTTTAAAGGGGATTGCGCCCGTCCCGCTCGGCCGCCTTTTATTCAGCCAAGGGGGGGGGGGGGTGGGTGGTGGCCGGGGCCCAGGAGGAGGAGAAGGGGATTTATAATTTTGCGAACCCGGGAGATCGTTAAAAACCCTAGACGGCCGGCCGCGCGTCATTTTTACACGATATTTTGTTATTATCGACTGTTACAAAAATTTGACTTTTTCGCGTTTGTAAAAAAAAAAAAATTACATTTATACTATATTTTGTACGTACCGACCAATAAAAAAAATTTCAACGTTTGTTTTTTACTTTGTCGAATTAGTTTCGTATGAAGTTCATCGTACTTAGGGTGACAACGCGAAGAAATCGGTGTTTTTTTTTTTTGATAACGATTAGGCCGCAACATGATGCAGTGTTGCAGTCAGTCCGTTACGATTATTTTCTCGAATTTAGACACAGTTATATTTATGTATACACTTGCTTTATTGTTTCGCGTTATGAAAAAATTAGTTTTTTGCGCCGAATCGTTTTTGATAAAATTTAATTTTAGACGCAAGTATGCCAAATTTTAAGTTTTACTTAAAATCGATCTAAAAAATGAGAGGAGACTGAATACATGTATAATATACTGCTTTTCTGTTAACGTTTCAACGTTTGTGTACACATAAGGGATGAATGCAGTTGCTTTTATCACTTTTAATTACTTTTTACTAAATCGGTCACACTTTGGAAACTCGGTCACCATTTTGTAACTTTATTTGACGTTTTGACATAAAACTAATTAAGCGTTTAAGATGCTATGGGAAACCTTAAAAACGGAAAACATTATTATTTTGAAACGTTAAAGCAACTAGTCTGCACCGCGATGAATTTTGGTTGTTTCTGAATGTAGCGAGGAATAAATTGACTTTACGATAACGATATTTTTTTAATTGCAGAATTGCGTCCGTATATCTTCAAAAAATATATAAATTCTCCTTAGAGATTAGGAGTAAGTCCAAAATGGTACTTAAATTGAAGTTTTTGTCGTTGAAATTTTGATCGTTGAGATCCAAAAACGAAAACGTCAAAATTTTCATAGTTTGCTACAAATTACTTAAAAATTTTACACATTAAAATGAGACTTCAAGATTAAGGTTTTTTTTTTTATTTAAATAAAGATACGTTTGTAAGATGTTTCCTGAGATTGAAGTAGAATGCGAATTCCAATTACGCGCAAATTAGAGAATAGTCATATAATTTCACTGCAGTGAAATAAGCTATAAATGTGGGATTTTTTCCGAGTCGCGTTCGTGGAGAGCAGCCGTGTAGCATTAATCAAAATCAAAGTACGTTCCATTTTTTAGAACAACAGATGTTGCAGGTTTACGCGGCGTTTAGTAAATTTTTTTATTTCTCATATTATGCAGCTTTTTTTTCCCCAAATCAAAGTACAATCAAGCCATTTCAATAGCTTTTATAACGAAAATTATTCATCAGATCTCGCACAATATTTGTTAAAACAATTATCAATACGATATCGTAAAAATACAACATCCATTATCAGCACTGCAGACAGTGAAAATAAAAATCGGTCATCACTTCTCGGCGTACTTTTTTTTTTTTCGACAATCCGTTAACCACGTACTATCACATAATATAGTGCATTCATTTTTAAATTTTTTAGTCATGAAAAACATTTCAAGTACAGAACTTACGCTGCAAAAACAAAGTTTCTACTATCGTTTATTTAAGGAAAATCGTACAGTTGTTTAAAAATATACCATCTCTGAGTTTTTTGTTTCCATCTATCGCGATCTTGACGATTTTCACTTAAACCTCCGAATCAAATTCAACTGATCTCCTCAGAGCTTATACATGTTATGCACAGTATTACACATTAATGTATGCTTACTTAAATTTGTAAACCGTTCGTAATTTTTGTTCGTTTATACAGTATGTGTGTGAAAATCATAGTATATCATTATTATAATACCAGTGGATTTCAAACGGGATTCGTAGTTCGTACGCGTAGATATAGTTGTGTGTAGCAATATAATTATAATGCAACTTAAACCGTCGGAAGGTTATTGACTGCCATGTTCACATAATATAGGTATATTATCGCGTCGCGTGCACGTATAATATATAAATAATATCGTGAAACTTATCCAATATTACTAGGTATTTGCCGAGACACGTTAATGCACATAATGGATGTATATAGCAACGTATTTTTAAGCCGTCCGCGCGTCTTTAAACTTAACCGGCGAGATCTGGAATTCGTGCATTATTTGTATATTTTATTTGTAATTTTTTACACAACAAGGTTAACTAGAAATTCGTCTTTTGTACTTTTTTGTGAACAAATTAATGCAAATTTTACGCGTTTCGCGTATTACGTTTCGTTTGAAGTTCATCGGAATTTATTATTATACATTATAGGTACGCGCGTTGTTAGTTTAATCTGAAACAAAAAAATTGTACACGCGTGTTGATCGTGTGTACTGCAAATATGTCATACTTATAGTGCCACCATATGTGACGTCAAATGTTGTATAGTGTATGTAATAAAAATGCTGTATTGTCGCTATTAGAATATTTTATTCAATTTACATTAATATTTATGCGGAGGGCGTAGGTGTGAAATTTTTTTTTTCTTATACCTCAACCAACACGTGTAATAATTATAACAATACAAATTAAAAATAAGGAAACTCAGTTTGAGTACTTATTCCGAAATCCTGCAAGTTCAACGAATATTGCGACACCGTCGTTTTAGGTACGGTTTTATATTTAATTGTTCGGTATTGAAATTCCGTGATAACGATATATAATAATATAGAGAAACGCTCTTAAATTTCAAAATAATAAATTCGTTTGCGAATGTAAATATTAAATTCATAAGAGTTTTTTTACACATCCAAACACGAATATAATTATAATATTGAAATTTAATTTTAACCACCCGAGATTTTTGTTTTATACTTGTTGATAGTCACGCATATATTAATGTGGATCGTTTTAAATGTTCTCTGGCGCAGAATATTATACAGATAGTAGACCTTAGTGACAGAAACGGGTTTCAAATTATAAAAACAATATTTTTAAATCTATTTTTTACTATTCGTATGAATATAAAAGCGAATAATATTACTTTGGTATGCAGAGTATGTGACTATGTGTTTGAAATTCAAATGAAGTGTGTAGGGAGAATTTTTTTCATATTCATTTTTTTTTTATTTCTTAAATTTCCAGTTGTGTAATTAATATTAGGCGTACGATGACGATAAAAAATAGTCAGTTACGACAACAGTTTAAAATTCGAAATCTTGCATTTTAAGAAGTTCTTTGTCACTAGTTAAAGTTTTGTAGTTAGAAGTCTGTAATTTTTAAATGTACAATCTACGTACATATTTCTTTATATACCGTCGTTGGCCAATTTTTAAAAATCAATTTTTTTTTTTTAAAGTCATTAGGGCTTAAAACACTGACCCCGTTGCCGAAAATTAAATTTCATGAATATTTTTTTAAAAAATCAAAATTTAAAAAAAAACTCAATGACAGGTGTTCTGAATCGCTATAATTTTTCGAAACGAAAATTAGTTAAGTATTGATTCAGTTGTGGAGGAACTAAATTAGCCTACCGCTATTGTAGACATACAGTATAGAACGCGCTCTGGTGGAATTCGACAGTAACTCTTTCGGATATTCCCCCTTAATGTATTGTTCGCGGTGCCCATTAAAATGTTCTTCACGGCGTCCGTCCGACGTATATTATATTTCTTATTACAACGCGTGTGCAGACAGTTAACTGGAAAAAAAAAAATGTTTTTTTTTTAACATTCTGCAACACTATACGGTGCAAAATGCGCGAATTCTCGTGGAGTTTTTTTCCCCCGTTCGCCTGCACGATTAAAATCCGTACATTTTGTTCGACCGAGTCAGCTTAGCGTTGAACGTTCAACTCTCCTCTCGATTGTGCACCGTCAAATTGAGTTTAATTAAAAATATTCAGTGCATCGTAATAATATATAGATGTGTACATAAATTGTAAATACGTGCTGTGTGTCATGTGTACACAAACTGCAGAAAGGAATTCGCATGCGTGTTAGCCAGGAAACTCGTCCGGTCCTCTCGTTCTACGCTTTCAAACGCTGAAATGTATTTTATTCAAAGTTGTGGTTTATTATCATAAACCGTGGTCTGTGCGACAGTCTCGTAAGAGTCTGCACCAGCCAAGTCGATCCGCCGTTTTGGCTGGTATATATGTTCAGGAACGGTTAATTTTCTTGCGCTCCGGATAGGTTTTTTTTAAGTATAAAACACGGTTTTTTTCAAAATTAAACCTTTGCATACGTACTATACGTTTGTAGGTTTACGTCTTTTGGTTTTTTTTTTTTTTAATGTTAAACGGCCAACCCGTTCAATCCTTATATGAATGCTTTCCTTTTTTTATGCGATTCGAGAAAAGTGTATATTATGCAGTTTATAAATTTTAGTTTTGTAAACAATTGCTCAGATCCGTTTTTTTTTTTTTCAAATATCCAAATAAAATGTACGTGTAACCATCCAAATCAACAAATATTTGGTAGAAAAATCATGAAAATGTTGTGCATCTCGTCTCGTAAATTTCGAGTAATTTAAAGCACCTATAGACATATTCGGCTTTTTGAATCATATATAACTAAAATTTCAAAAACATTTTCTAATAGCGTATATATTTTTTCCGTCCAAACATCCATAGGTATTTTGGTGGGATCGTTTAGATACGTACAGATCAATAATTTCTATATCCTAAAAATACGTGCACAGAAAAAAAACATGCTACGCTCAGAATCTAAAATATCGATTTAATCCGTAATCTTGTAAGAGCTTAAATAAACATAATTTGCAGGCAAATTTGTGTATTTCACTGCAGTTTGTTTCAAATGGAGCAAGCATTTATAAATATGTGTATTAAACATTGATTTTCGGTTTCTGCATATAACTGATTTTAATGCGCAATGTTTGAAAATGGATACTGTATATGAATTATATAATTACCGTTATAAACTCGCGTTATTTTATTTCATAGCTGTAAACTATTATGTACGTATAAAATTTTAACGAAGCGCAGTCGTCATTCGCGTCAATCTTGGGTTCATTGTTTTTCAGCTTTATCCCGACAGTTTGTGTACGCGTATGTGTTATGTATGACCGTGCGCAAATTTAAATATTTGATTTAGGTTTTTACTGGCGTATGAATGTACACGAATATTTACCATCCTACACTCGTTATATATTATGTTGTACATCAATAAATATATGCATCAGATAACGGCCACATGTGTGCGATTTAACGACAAGTCGCAGCTCCTCCAGCAATGTGCAGTCGTTAACATTGTATACAGTTCATAAAAAAACGGTCCCTAGTTGTTTCTTGATGATTTTTTTTTCGTGTTACAAACATAGATTTGGCCATTTGCACAGAGCAGTGTTTATCAAATATGGCCTTAGCACGTCTCCATAAAAACTTATAAAAAATCAAAATTTTCATTTGTGCTATTTGGTCAAAATGTATAATTCTTATTGTTCGCCTTCCTCCCGAGTATTTGGAGTTGTCCTATATACATTCACTTGTCGCGCGCGATCACATTCACTTCCCCTATGTACACACACTCGCCGTAACAGTCCTCGTGTGTAACTTTCAATATTGTTTCCATCCATACGATCCATCTATCCTCTGGTCTTCCTGTTAACTAACCATCTTTTTCCTTCAACGCGGTTCATTCATTTTCCTCTATCCTCGTCACGCGTGATATAAGGTTTTCTTTGCGGTCTGTCATAACGTGATCGCCAGATCTATAGCCGCCCGTGACTATTTTCTGCGTGGCTACCTTTTAAAAGACTTCGGTTTGTATCGCGAACTTTTCAAATGGACCCTTTGTCTGCAGCAAGAGCTAATTTCACAAATATGCCGGAATTAGTGGACAAGAAATGTGTTAAAATTTCTCAGTGCGCGTTATATTGACGAGACTCGTGATGTCGTTTTTAGAAACGAGATGATACAACGTTAAGTGTAACCCTGCGCGCACAGAAAAAACAGAATCAAATCGATACTGCCAATACTTTTTAAAATAAGGAATCGACCACGCCCCACCTTGTGTATGTATGCGTGTAACGTATTATTTACTGCAGGAGCACACATTTGCAATCATACATAATATAATATTATGTTATTACGTACAACCTTCGTTACGATGGTGCGCGTTATTAATTTCACCCTTCTTTGGCGGAGCGGGGCGCGATGGAGCTATATAGTCTCCAAGCGATATTCGAAATGGGGTGGTCGCGTATGTCATGCTGCTAACTGCCGCCTCCCTCTCGTCGCCGCGCCACCACCTTGCCCGGGACCGTGTCTGCTGTACCATGTGCACCACCCTTTGCATCTCTGTTGTGTTTTTTCTCTACTGAACGTTCACACTTAAGTTTGACTGACTGATCGTTCGTCGTTCCTCTGATATAGTGTAGTATAATAAGGTGAAACATGGTTGCCACGTGTCCGGAAAACCTTGAACTGTCGGGGGCCTTTAAAATAGTCGGCGTGTTTGTAGTTTTTCTTGAATTTTAGAATTCAGTATGCTATTGTAGATGTTTCAATTGTGGGCTGTAGCTAGAGAAATTATTGTAAAATGTTTATATTGTACTTTGAGAGAAACACTTTTGAGTGATAAAATCGTTGACCCATCAAGAAGAAAATCGTTGCGAACAATAAAAGTTATGGATAATAATATTATCTAAAGTAATATTGAATTTGTATTGTATACGTCGCTAAGTGAATAATTCCTGACAAAACTATCCACAGAAAAATTGTTAGGTTCCTATTTTTTTTAAAAAATTTTTAACTTTTATTGTTTTACGTCTGAGTATGGAAATTTTTTATTAATAATCTGAAAAACATACGGGAAAGTCAGGAAATTCGATAAATTATAATTTTTGGCAACCAATGTGAAATCTAGTTACAATAATATCACATTGTTATATTTGTATACTCCAGCGCTCGAACTAATATGAGGGACGGAACCTTTGTTTTTACGAAGTATAATAGTATACCTTTATCAAACGTATCGCGCCTCGTACTTTGTGTGTAGTCCGGTATGTAGAGTAACGCTGGTTAGAGCAACACTTTCATTCATTTTTTTCAAATCGAGCACACTGTTGTTGTACACTGCAGCAGGACGTGAACCGCGGAGATTTCCTTAGACTTCCTGTTTTCGCGTACGTATATAGATTTTCCTTTATTTTTGATATCGTAAAAAATTAGTCTAGTAGATTGGTACGTATTAGAAAAAAATATTGTCTGCAACGTTTTTCGCTCGTGTGCGCTTAATCGACAATAATTATTGAACGTCTACGATGTATAGCGTTGTGTATCGAGCGTTTTTCTAATGGAAAACGTTTTTTTTTTCTTTTTTGCCTTTCATCTGGCCCTTTGAATCGTGCAACCGGCCGGTACCCGAGTAGTAGGTATATATATATACGATGTTGTCCTCTCTTCGTCGTGCTCGTTTCTTTCCACTCCCTCGTCCCCCGACACATTTCGGCCCACCCCATCTCGCGCCGAACGTACAATAATAGTAGCAGTAGCAGTAGTACCTCTATATACGAGTGAGCTGCAACAAACTCATCCCCGCTCGCGTATATATTTACGACGACCCTTCTAAGGCCGCAAAAGTTTCCGGAGGGTACGAAACCGCCGCCGCCTCCGCGAGTGTGCGCGTTCGGCCCGCAGGGTATGTTCGCTGCGGATCACGATGCTGCTGCTGCTGCGAGGTATAAACGCTGTGTAATGCAGCTGCTGTACATCGCTGATATATTTTCGAACCAACGTTTGATAATATGTATAAAAAAAAAAAAAAATTAAACACTCCCCTTATTGTCTGATCGAAATTGTAGACATTTTTCAAACGAATTTGTGCGATTATCTCTTGAAATTTATAATAGTTAAGATTATAACCGTATATATACAATATTTTATCTAACTCTATAAATTATGTACGCAATATAGAGATTTACTTTACCTGCATGATATGTCTCCGACTCATTTGGTTATAGTAGTTATAATATTAATACGTGTGACCGCATATTTTTTTTTTTTTGAGATCGGTTAAACGTGCGATTGGGATCAAATGCCAACTCGTTTTACAATTCGGGTTTTTCAATTCGTTTTGCAGACGACGCTTAGAAAAATTTTCGTATTCGATGTAATAAGAATTTGCCTTTTATTCGCACGTGCTACCCTCAGAAAATGTCCAAATGTCGCGTACAAAATACTACCGTTTTAATCGCCATAATATTTTCGGTCAAATCGATAATTCGCGCGGAAGGAGTTCTTTAAAGGTCGAGTGTATCCGAAAACTCGCTATTTTTAACAGCAGTACTAAATACTGATCGAGCATAAACGTCTACTAATCTATATAATATGTACTATACAATTTATTTGTTGTTTTTGTTATTCCCTTTTACAAAAATACTTGTACAATAACGCGCGCGCGCAACAGAAATTCTGGGACAAAGAGACTGCTCCATCCGGACGACGGAATACCTCTGTGGACCCGTCTGCTTGTGTTATATTGTGGGTTCAGTATAATAAAAATATTATTATTAATGGTTTTTGGGTCTCTTGGCAGACACATTTTATTCGGGGAGAAAAATATACACGCGTATACAATATGAGACGGTATATAAACGCGACGTCACTGCCCCAAAAGCAACTGGTTCGATCGTACGACCGAGTGTACAGAGTGATCATCTCACTGGCCATTACATTTTGTGATTCTGCACGCTTTGGTCTAAAAATTATTTTTTTTAGAAACCGCTCGGAAAATCGTATTTTTGTGGGTTTCGGAGGACTTTTATTCCTGCTGTGCTGCACGCGTGATCTATACTATTGTACGCGAATTATTGTTGTAATTTAAAAAAAAAACTAAATTCTGTCCTTTAATATCGGACCGCCGCTAAAAGTGTTCGGCTTTAAATCTAATCTTCCTTAATTTTTTTAGTTTTTAATTTATTATACTATTTTACTAAGGCGTCTTGCACGACTTTTTTTTTTTTTTAATTTTCCAGTGTAGTAATTTAATCGACTTGTTTTACGAATCAATTATATTAATATATTGGTAATACGTATTTATTACCCTGTGTTATTTTATCGCCGTGTTTGGTATCTGAGAAAAATGAACACCCTGTTTAGTCGTTGCAGTGTCGTCGTGGATTCGAAGTAGGCGTAGTCGTACGTTTTTACCCTCTATGTGAAATGTACTCAAACAGCGTTCACTCGCTGCACGAATGATTTTTAGAAATAAAACTGTTGTACAGGAATAAAAAACTTGTGTGTAAAAACAACGAATAATCATTTATTTTTTTAACAGTGTATTATATATAACTGAAAAATATGATATTAATGTAAATCGAATTACAAATAAAACGTCTGGTGTTGTTCGTTGGAAGGTTCATTTACTTTAACCACTTGGGTCTTGATGAACCTATCGCTAAATTAACACTTTGTCATGTACTTCGTTTTGCTACGCTTAGTTTTAATAAATTTTTTTAATTTTCGCTGAAATATTTTGTTTTCGTTTCATCTGAAATCTAAAATAACACTTTTTTTTATTCGACGCGCTCTTATTCTGTTGACCGAGTATTATAATAGTCGATATACCTATTTTAGTTTTGTACATTTTTTTTTTTTTTTCTATCTTTTATCGTTATGTATTTTACCTGTATACCACATCCTTGACGAGTTTGTATTGTGTAGCGTCCGTTGCTGCTGAAATTATTTTGTATGTAAACATTTGCAAATTCCTTCGTCTGTATATAACTTTAAATGTATAACTTATTATAGTTTATGATTGTTTTTATGATTTTTTTTTTTTTTATAACCGTGTTAACGACCATCGAATTGATATATTTTTGTACTATGTGATTTTGAATTACTCGTTAGCTATATACTCAGAATTTATTTTTCGAATCCTTCGGTTGATTGCGGTATTATACACACATTTTTGGAAATAATAATTGGGGATACTTGTAATGCATATTATAATATTATTATGTGGCGCACAAATGCAAGACTATATTATTTTGCATTTTATTCCTACAACAGCTATTAGATGGTATAGTGTCTCGCGGTTTATTAAACGCGTTTTGTCGTCGCTCACTTTTGACGTCGATTTTAAAAATACCTTCGAGAAATTTTTTTATTAAAATCGTTTGAATTTTTACAAACATTGTGCAATCGATGGAATAGATTACTCGTATCTGTCGTAGTGAAGAATGTATACACACATTCTTCTGCTATTGTTCTTGCCCCCTCCCAACATCGAAAATTCCGAGTGTCCTGCAGTTGTATAGCAGCGTAACACTCTGTAACCGATTTAGAACTGGATTTTAAATGTTTTACAAGATAATAACACATACATAACATGATATTTTTTATGAATATAACCCAACTCGACCATTCGAAACATAATATATTATAATTTTGAATATCCAACACACGACGTGGTATATAAGGCCCTTAATTTTTTTTTAATTTAAATAAATAAATGTATAACATTAAATGAACATACCCAACACACATTTGTGTAATCAATGTGGTGAGATGTAGTGTATAACAATGCGTTTTATAATTTAATAATTAGAATCGGTATAATGAATTCATTCTCAACAACAAAATCTTAACAAGTACACACGCAACACGCGTTTCACTTATTAATTAAATAATGAGGATAATGATGTGTGTTTACACTGTATCCATATTTTTTTTTTCTATCATTTCAGCTTTATAATACTGTTCATTAATTATAAGGCTATGCAGTGATTATTATTAAAGAACGTGTTTTAAATAACTTTTTGAATGGAGTTAAATACAGACACTTCAGTAAACTCTGTGCACTGTCGCTGCATCGGCTTGTGTTAACTCAAACCGAATCGTATAAACAACAGTGTGTGGATCAGAATGTGTGACGACGAACCGGATAGGGTTTATCGCATAATATTGTCACTCGAGCGAGGCGGGACACCGCCGGGACCTATATAATATTTTTAAGTTGTATTACGATCGTTTTAAAAGGCGATAATATAAATTTTATATTCATTTTTCTCATTACTAAATAATACTTTCACTTCTCGGGCTCGTATAATGTACGGAGTATTATAATAATATATACTGCGTCGTTATAAAAATAAACTTCGGATAATATGTAATCGACGTGCCTATATTATGTTTGCTGATCGTTGTTGCTGCACATGCGCGCAATCTTATTTTCCATTATATTCGTACGGCATTGTGTACTTATAGTGTTAAACAGTAAATTATTATTGTGAATACTTATTGCTTGGGACCGATTTTCTCGGCGCACTTGCCAGATTTGTATGTTATGGAAAAATCATGACGCGTTTAGAAAAAAATTAATAAGGTGTGTTGTTGGAAAAATTAAAGTCGATACTATTTATAGCTGTACCGCGCGAAATCAAAGCTAAGTAATCAAAGTATTCGAATCAAAAATTTTAAAAAAAAAAAGTTTCCTTTTAATTCGTTTAAAAGGTTTATCATCAGAAAATAGGATGAAAAGTTCATTGTTTGCTGTTTTTATTCCTCCTTATATATTTTACGTATAAAAATGTATACGACGCTTATATAACTTATAAACTCAGCATTATAATTCCCACTCATTCAACTTTGAGTGCCGCGAAACAGTTCGTAAAAGCTTTTGAACGTGTATCGTTCAAAATACAATATAGCATTTTAGTCACGGAGAAAGTCTGTTTTGTAGCAAGTACTTAACGTGCTATCCGATTTTTTCGAAGTTTTGGAATCGTTGTGACCTATATATGCTTGTTGAACAATCAAGTTTTAATATTTCTCTGCGTGCAGCATACATACATTTAACCGTACAAAGTATTCAATGTATTTGTGCTTTATTGAAACAACTTTGCAAGATATTAAAATTGTATTTTTCTTCAAGCACAAACGATTAAATTGTAACGATCCCAAAATTGTTACAATTTCTGCCTTTTCTGCCTTAACACTAAACTGCAGTGTATTTACCCTATATAACCGCGGTTACCAACACGGTATTGCCGCGGTAATTTGTCTGTGTAATGTATAATAAGACTCACGGTTTAGGAATGTAGAAGGTTACGCACCGTCGAGTACGTGGTAAATGACAATTAATAATGTTTATATAGTCTGTACGTTTCTATAATATTTTATTTTTAAAAGACAAAAAGATCCCTCCGAAACACGTGCAGCAGGCGCAGCCGGAGATCTATCCGTCACGCTAAAAATACGGTTTCTCTGCGTCCCCAGTTTCAACGTGTTTACATTATTGTATGGCAAACGATCGAGCGACGAGATGTGATACTATAATAAGTCTGACTATACACCACGTGTTTATATTATTATAGTCTGCCTTTGTTTATTCGTTTGTTTTTTTTCCAAAGCTTTTATTTGACTTGCCGCAGTATAATAGTATGCGGTTTCTGCCTGCTTAGAATCTATATTATACATTGCAAGTCGAACCGTCTCGGTCAGTAAAAGCTGAAATGCGATGTACAACGCATAATACTATAAACATAACAAAAAAAAATTTTAAATACTATCGTACGTTGTGCGATTTCGTTCGTCGTTTTCGAAAATATTATCCTTGACTCGCAGCGTCCGCAGATACGTGATAACAGAACTGATGCAGAGCGATTTGCACAAGATAATCGTATCGCCTCAGCAGCTCTCGCCGGATCACATAAAAGTTTTCCTCTACCAGATCCTCCGAGGCCTCAAGTACCTGCACTCGGCGCGGATATTGCACAGAGACATCAAACCCGGCAATCTACTCGTCAACAGCAATTGCATTTTAAAGGTGAGTATATAATTTTGGTACTTCCAAAAGTAACATTTAGTACGAAATAATATGCGCTCGTATTTGACTAGAATTAGTAGAGGTGCGTTATAAACACGATATCGTAATATTATGTAACATTTCAAACCATTCGGAGCATTTTTTACTTCTTTATTTTTGGTTAGAAAAAGAAAAAAAACCTTGACGTCGTTGCAGGGGCAAAATACGCGGTCAATCTGTCTTTTAAACTAAAAAAAAAAAAACTAATCTCTATGTATACAATCCGTCTACCGCTACGACCTACCTACGTACGCGCGTTTCTTTTTATACGTACCTACATAAAAGTTTAACAAACCTGAGATGTAAAATTATGTTTTTTATACTTTCGAGTTGATTATCGGAGATCTAAAACAGTCTTTTCGTACTAAAAAAGTTTATAACACTGCCCATTGTTTTACGAGTAGATTCCACGAGCCACTCCCGATCTCTGTAATCGCCGTACGGTGTATAATATGTACCCATTTATATACAATTCTGCACGAGGTGTGTATCGCAAACTTGTGCAACGGTTTCTTTTATTTTATCTCGAAAGGTTTTCCTACAGTCCTCGCAATTTGCAGTCGTTGTCTCTACACGCACAAGTAAAATATTGTTTTTTGTTTTATTACATTAAACGCGAATAAATTTTACCCGAGAAACGCGCCATTATAATGTGTTTCTGGTTCCATTCAGAGCGCATAGTTAGGCACTTTGGCCTAAACGTAATTATTGTTTCAATGTGCGCGAAAGAACGGTTTGTTAATTTCATACACACGCGGTTCCTGGATGGATGATGATGAATTTCATTGAATTTCCATTGTAACTCAATTTGAAAAAAAAGAACGTAAACAACGGGCCGGTGGTAGAGATGTACGGATGGTTCAAGAAAAAAATTTCAGCTACAAATTCTGTTTTTTTTTTTTTTAACTTCTTAAAAATTCGTGTTATTGTTGTTCGTTTCGGTCATCGCCCGCACCGTTACACGAGGCTCGTGTTGTTATACCGTTGCAAAAATACGAATAATTTTTCCGGACGTACAAATTATATTTACAATTATAATTATATTATACTTATGTTTACGCAAAGTAATTTCTACGTTTTAGCCGTTCCTTGTTTAGCGAAAAAAAAAAAAAATTTCAAAAATCGTTTCAAAGCGTGTGTATTCTTCTCCTGCGTACACGCGATGCCGCTGTCCGTGTACACGCGCCGTTTCCGCGCCATTACGACGGGGGAGTATATTTTAAAAGCATTTCGATGTATCGCCGCCGATATCGAACAAAACCAACGGTGTGTTGTCGTATATTATCATAATCACACGATCGTCGTCAAATTTCCGGGCGACTTGCGAGGAACGGCCGCTGACTTTTTTTCATATTGTTTAATATACTGCAACGTAGTAATATATTATGCAGCCATTATCGTAAAAGGACGCGCGCTGCTCAAGGCTGCCCCCAGCGGCGTACGTTAAAAAAACGTTGTTCGGTAAAATGTAAATTTGTTGCTACGAGCACAAATTTTTACGCTGCGGGCGTTGACAGTTTTCAACTACCCCCGTTGTTACGATATCATCCCTACGATTACGTCTCGTTCTGATCGTTTGATCTTCTTTTTTTTCAACGAAACGGCCATCGCATTCGTCGTCTCCAAAAACGATCGTTTCCACGTACAATCGCGAACTGTGCGTACGCTGCGCGCGATATAGGTGGACTATAAAGCTTCTTCCTCTTCGCGCCTACAGAGGCGAATAGTGTATTATTTTCGCCAACATTTTCTATAAACAACTTGTAAGCAGAATCGCGATAGCGTTGAAATGTCGACGCGCGAATTCGGAAAAAACACTGTACGTTTAAAACGCTCGATAATAGGTGATACATGTGTGTAGAGTGAAAAAAATAACCACCTTAAGAATATTGTACGCGATTATATTGTACCTACCTATATATATCCTCGCGTAGTATAATATATATATGACGACGTCCTGGTCGATGACCGCGTGCTTGCAGATATGCGACTTCGGGCTGGCCCGAGTCGAAGAACCGGACGAGTCCAAACACATGACGCAAGAAGTGGTCACCCAATACTACAGGGCGCCGGAAATTCTGATGGGAGCCAAACACTACACCTCGGCCATCGACGTGTGGAGCGTCGGCTGTATATTCGCCGAGCTCGTCACCCGGCGGATACTGTTTCAAGGCCAAGACACGGTTCAGCAGGTGAGTCGTCCGTTTTTCTCGCTGGCCGGTACGCTCTGCGGACCGCCGCCGATGTTTCATCGCGGTATCGCGTCGCCTATATTATAACTGTTATTTTATAACTACAGCCAACAATATCGTTTATACTTGAGGAACGGAGAGTTTTTTTTTAAATAAGGAGTGTAAGTTTTACAGGAGAGTGCGTGATGAGACCACACCGTGACGTTGTGATATCTCGTTCGGGCGGTCGACGGAAAACACAGAACAGAGTGGCGGATATGAGAGAGAATGTACGCGAAACGTTCGTGTCGCGTCGATAGTTGATGCGATGAGGGACTTGAGATGGTTTGGACGTGTGGATGAAGATGAAACTAACAAGTGTATAGTAAGAGCGGTTATGAAAACGAACGTTGAAACGATTGAAAAAGTTATGAGGGTCGTTTACGTGTGCAGTGTTTAGTGGAGGAGGGGTAGGAAAGGCGCGAGAGGGTGTCTGACCCCAAATAGTTGAGAGAAAAGCGATAAAGAAGAATATTATATATTATGCAGTGCGATTTTGAGAACGACAAACACCATAGTAAATTCACTATTTTTTTTTTTTTCTTCGCCGCAGTTGGAACTGATTACGGACTTGCTCGGCACGCCGACTATAGAAGACATGGCTCACGCGTGTCCGGCCGCCCGTTCCCACATGCTCATACGGCGCGTGAAGAAACCGTCCATGTCGCTGCTGTACTCGCTGTCCTCGTTAATGACGCACGAGGCGGTTCACCTGATTTCTCAGATGCTCGTTTTCAACCCGGTAAGTGTGATGAACCCCGCTGTGGTAACCTTATCGCGTATGTATGTACGTAGATCGACCGCTGTGCAAATATAGATTTTTGCCCCGTGACACGTATTTCGTATGTATAAGTTCCGTGCGAGGATCTCGTGAGCCCGTCAATTTTCAAATATTCTTTACAACATATCGTTTTCATCACGTTTTTGTGTTCAAGTTGAGAGACGACCGCTCGCCAACAGAACCTTAAGGTATACGACGACATTATAAAAGTGATGATGACAATCGTCTTATTCACTAAACAATACGTCGTAATAGCTAATCTACGTGGCTTTATTTTCGCGACGGCTTTACTAAAACTTGGTTTGGCTGATTTTCCAAACATTTTTTTTATTTACACTGTTATACTTCCAGTGTCGCTCGTGTGTAGCAAACACCGAACACGTTATACATATGTACAGGGTTTTCATGTCTTTAATCGTTATACGTATTCGTTATCGTGATAAAATTGTTTTCGCGTACGGAACAACATTAGATAATATAATTTCGTTGTTACTTGTTGTGTTACGGTGTCTATAAATACGAGATAAGTAGTATGTACAGTGAGAACCGTGGTAGGGAATTTATTCATATTTTTGCTCAGTGATTATTTTATTGTTCTTGTCGTTTGTGTTTGTTCGCCCGGCAGGACAAACGGATGACCGTCATGGACGCGCTGGTCCACCCGTACATTGACGAAGGTCGCCTCAGGTACCACAGTTGTATGTGCAAGTGCTGTTTCACGGTGCCGTTGACGGGTCTCAGACACTTTTGCATGGACTACGAGCCGGTCGCGCCTCAAACGTTCGACGACAAATGGGAAAAGAAAATGTCCAACGTGCAACAAGTGAAAGGTTTGAGCATTTTAAGTATAATAATAATAATATACGGCGTATATTGCGGGGTACCTACTACGTCTTCTAATTCGGTACCCACTGTCTATCATATGATATTTTATACGAAATTTATTCTTTTTTTATTTTTTTATCAGTCACTTGCTTTCTTTTTTTACCGTTCACGTCTTCGTCTCTAGTCGATCGATACCGCGTGAAACAGTGACCATATATTCGTTTGGTGAATCGATTTCATGTATGAAAAGTTTTCTTATTTTCACTTGTGTACGTTATATTCGTCCGTATATTCGTTGACAGCTGTCTGTCGGCTCCGTCTTTTCACTATAACAACATTACGCGCGGCGATTTCGACGGTGTAAATTTTTTTGCTCATTCGTCCGTTTTTGTGTTTTTTTTTTTTCCAGAGGAACTTCACAAGTTCATCGGCGACCAGTTGAGTAGTCACCGCGTGCCGTTGTGCATAAACCCTCAGTCGGCGGCGTTCAAGAGTTTCTCGAGGTAAGGTTTCGAGAAACGTCTGAACCGCCGGAAAATTACACCTCGACCTACCGGTAACTATGTATATGATGATATTAATTACTCGCATTAAGTTTAAAATTTAAAAACCTAACTTGTAGTTTTAAGCACGTACGATGAACAATGAAGTCGTGGATACCTATATACGTACTGTGTATAGGTCTAATCGACGTATTATAATAGTTCGTATAGATTTGTACCCGAACGTGCAGTTTAAAGTTTAAAATAGGTACGCGAAGCTGTGTCTGTATAGATATAAACGTGACGTTTCAAATAATACAACTGTTTGGCTCAAACGCATTAGGCGATATTGACTTTAGATAATATATTATACTTTTTAGGTATACTTTTATTGCGATTTTGGCGTTTTTAAATTAAGTGTCGTTGTTTTGCCGCTGACCATGGCACATTTCGCACTCGTATGTCTTGATTATCAGCAAAATATGATTCACGTATACGGCCATACTGCGCGTTAGTGTAGAAAAACGTTGCGTTTGAACGACTTCGAGAATTTGCGGGGGAAAACGTGATAAGTAGTTGTTTTTCGAACAATACCTTAGTTTTTCGACTTTTGTATACTTATTGCGCAGAAATGACCGCAGTTGTTCAATGTTTTTTAAGAAACAATATATATTTAGTTATTAAATAATTTTCCGGAACAGACGGATCCATACGTTTTTTTTATAGAGATATCGATCCAAGTACTTTTATTTCTCATTTTCGCCGTACGTTTATTGTCATGTACATTTTATAGATAGTACAGTGAACGTGGATCTGTGGGTAAATTAAAAACCATTAGAGGAATTTGATCGAAAATCTATGATATAGCACGAAGCCAAAACAAATATTTTGCTTGTAACCGATAGAAAATCTATAACGCTGCATCAACTTATTATAGGTTGGAAAAAGTTATTGACTTTCACAAACAAAACTGTAGGACCTACATAAAACTGAAACTATTTTGCCAAAGTCAATTTTGTGAAACGTGCGTGTAATATGAATCTAATATTTTATAATCTGCACCGCAATTATAAATTGTCCATAATATTATAATGAGTTGCGCCTCATAGAAAAACCTTAGTATATAGTAATCCAGTTAGAGTGCTGAAAATTACAAAACCACCAACATAATAACGGGAATCACAAAATTATTGCTTTTCAAAGTCTTACTGTTACAAACTCGCTCGACTTTTTCCAATCATGAAAATATTTTGTAGTAATGTCGCATAATTTTACAAAACCAACTTAAGTTTTAAATATTGTACTTCAATATAGTTATTCCACATTTTGGATTCTGAGCGCAGCGAGGAATAAATTTATTTTAGTGTTTTTTTTTTTTATGACTGCGTGTATTGTTCAAAATCATAATTTTTTTGTATAATTTCTTTCTTTCTTTTTTTTAACACGTTTCAATCGGTTCTCACTGCGTGTACGTCGCGACAACAACAATGATACATGTCTATATTAAAATTATAACAACAATAACGTTTAACGTGTATTTAACAATTTTCTATTGCGTTGTTCGCGCGCGTATGACCGATCGACTTTGTGTTATCGGCACTGTTTTTTTTTTATGTTTTGCCGTCTGTTCACATAAAGTTGATATCGCGTATTTAATATATGACGTATATATGGTGTTTCAAAAAAAAAAAAAATTTAAAAAAGCCAGGATCACTCTAGATCGCGTAGGTAACTTGACGGTGTAGCGACTACGTTTTTGGTGCTGGAGTATATTATAAAATCAACGGTACAAGGGATTCAAAGTACCCCTATGTACTTCATATACCCTCCATAAACTTTGTACGATTGTAATTGTGAAACGTTTTCCAACAACATTTTCTATAATATAATCGTCGATTCTTTATATACTGTACCCTATATTACGTACCGTAATCGAGTTTATGGTTTGTTTAATTGGAACGGATAAAAAGACGATTGAATGAATGGTTTTCGACGATGGAAATGTGTTGATTTGTGCGTAAATAGAATATAGGTAATAGAACATATTTTAAAACTCGTTGTATAGAGACAACTGACGACGGTACTGCTGTGCAGTGTTCGCAGCAAACGTGGTTAAAAAAATTTTAAATTTAAAGCTGCTATTAGTTGATTCTACGATGTTTGCCTTCGGTTTCTCGTATATGTTGTATAAGCTTTGAACTGCAGCGAGTCAAACTTGATTCGCGTTGAGTCGAATCAACTCTAAATTAAAATCGATTCGACGTGGACCTATTTAAAATGTGAATATTATAATTTAATCTGATATAATCATTATCGGCAGAATGATTCGTTTGACCCACAGCGGTATAAGAGCGTTATTATAATTATTAAATATATTTTATGTTCGTTTAAAAAATTCTCGTAGTAAACACATCTAGGAAAAAATCATTTTAA
Source organism: Hormaphis cornu (assembly GCA_017140985.1). Classification (NCBI taxonomy): domain Eukaryota; kingdom Metazoa; phylum Arthropoda; class Insecta; order Hemiptera; family Hormaphididae; genus Hormaphis; species Hormaphis cornu. The sequence goes on along the minus strand of CM029364.1, from coordinate 7,272,390 downwards.
ACTGTTGAATTATTATTATTTTTGTTCAAATTAACTTTTAACCTTATAATATATAATATAAACCGAATTAAAGAAATTCATCACGTCTCTAGCAGCACATTTTGTATATTATAACATAGCAGTTTGACCGTTTTTGTGTGCAATCCGTCAATCATAGGATTTGTATATAATATTCTTTGTTAAGTTTAATAATCTAGTCTCTCTCTCATTTTTATTTATTCATATTTCAACATTGCGTTTCGTTAAATATTTATACGTATATCACTTACTCCTCGAACTTAGTATAAATGTTATTTTTATTATTTACCTAATAATACAATCTACCCACTCTTTTACTTATTTTTTTTCCTAGTTTTCCTTGACATCATGTAAAATGTACGAATTTCCAATTTTTTCCTTATAATTACGTATCTATGCATTATAATATATAATATATATATATGTATCACAAGTTGCAGAGTTCACACGTGTTTGACTTCCTATAAAATCAACTTTTGAGCTCATTTACCATTTTTGTTCGATCGACTGAAACGCAATAAATTATCGTTTACTACATGGGTATTGATTAAAAAACGCGCGCCACTGACTTACTTTTATAGCTCTAATCTATCGATATAATAGGTAATATACTAAAATCTAATTAATTTTTTTTAGTTAGTAATTTTTTTTTTATTATATCACGCTGAAGTAGTGTCCGTTTCCTCCTCCATCAACCATAAACATCTAGGTATATGTATTGTATAGTTTACTTGTTGTTTTTAGATTCTAAGCTTACAATGATGTTTTTTTTTTTTTCTGTCAACTACTTTTCGTGCAGAAGGAATGCTCCGATTTTCGAATTCAGTCCCTTTAATGAAAGGTCTATGAACGGTATTTTGGTTGAAGCTTACGTTGCTTACGTTTTACCCCTAAAACCAAAAAAAATCGAGAAATTTTTCGGTTTGTAATGATGTTTTCGGGTAGAAAGAGTGCTTCAATAATTACGTTGGGACTTTGGCTTTAAATTTTATTTTATTTGAAGCATTTTTATTATTTTTTCAGTTATGTGCCGAAAATGGCCAAGTTGCCAAATCCAGCGGCTATTAAACTATCGTCATAAAAAATAATACCATGTCGTTTTCAAAACTTTTGTGTGTACTAAATTAATTTAGTACGTTATAAAAAAACTGAAAAATGTTTTTGCTAGGTAATAATACGCTATTTTTCACCCAGGACTAGATTAGATATAGATAGCTCGCTCAGAATCGTTTTTCTCGAATGCAATGATTTATCGTAGCTTTCCGATATCAAATAAACCTCAACTTTGAAACCAACGACCCTTGCCAGAGCCTAGTGCATCTTTACCGCGGTTCTTTTTTAATCTTACGAATAATGTCTTTATAAAAAAAATTTACGTTCACGTTGTTAACCGTTGTTTTGTTTGGCCTTTGTTACAGTGACCACCGCGAGTCGACCGGAGCGGCGGACTGCTCGTTTCCCTGTGAATATTCAATAATATTAAATACAGTATCTATAATGTACACACATTCGGTGTAGTTTTTTTTTTGTAACAAACAAATGTATGTTTTTTAATTATTCTGTGTATATTTATATAATATTGTTTGTGTAATATTATGTGTGTACAAAACGTGATAACCCGGATCTCAAGCTGCGCCCCCCCTCGAGACCGAGACTGAACGACAACTATAAAATAATATTAGATACAAAAAGCTGCACGACGAGACAAAGACGACGCGGAATTAAAATGAATTAATTAACTAGGTGTTGTACATATAAGATTTTTTTCATTTTCATTTTTTTATTTTCAGATAATACTACGCTTTTTTTTTTTACAATCCTTGACGTGTGATTGAGGTATGATTTCTAAATTGTTTTCCAACGAAACCCGCACACTCTTTTGTTGCAGGACGGCGTATAACAATGATTGTAACCGCATTTAACTCTTTGAGGCATGCAACTACTATTGTTTTGCACCTCCTCATTTTTTCATTAACACAGTGGTTAACGTCAATGACACCACCACCGCCTCATTTGTTGGACTTGTGTTTAATTTTTTGAGGTAGCACTGTAACTTGTAACCTCGTACGGAGAAATATAGTTGGTGCCAACAACCAAAAACAAAAGAAAATATTCAATTCTCTAATTTTGACATTTTAAAAAGAAATTTTAATTTTCACCCGTGAATTTTTGGTATCTCATTGATTTTTTTTTTTTTTTTATCACACTGTTCAATTTTTGTATATAACATAATAAGTTTTAAACGTTTGTAAGTACACAAGATATGTTGTAATTATTATTTTATTTGATACCGCTCTTAAATGTGTTATTAGTTTGAATTCGCGTTTGATAAATGTGATGCACGGTATATAATTATGTACATAACGTCCCAGTAGGTACCTAAGTGATTTTTTTTTAAGTGTAAATATTTATTTATACTATGATTTATATACTATTGATACGTACTAAATAGCACTTGATTGTCGTGTATTTTTTAAGCGACAAAGACCTTGTAACGCGTTATGTCACTACTTTTTTTTTTTTCATCCCTGCATTAGAATCATTCGACCCGCTTCAAAAACTGTTCAGCGCTCTACTATTATGTACACAAACCATACACCTATTGTAAAAAAATTAATTATTTTTCTGTTTAGGTTGGACTACGTTTCCGGAGTTTTAGTTTTACATTTTATCAAATTATCTAATGTGTATTTTTTTGTAACCTGTGTGAATTATTATTTTGACTTTCTTTTTAACATATATTTATATATATTTCGGGTGATTTATTAAAAGAAATTTTAGATGTACTATTGTATTTATTATTGTCTACGCTGACTTGCTCAAGTACTACAGTGTACTATACATAAAATGGAGAACAATTTAAGTGTCCTCAGTATGGATTTTTTCGCTACAATTATGCAATTTTACATTTTTTAATGTCGTCATAACATATTTCACGCTACAAGTGTTTTATTTTCAAAAATTGTATGATCGGCCGACCGACCTCTACCAAAAGAGCACATTGTTTCCGACTATGCTGTGTGAATGCGATAAACACGTGTTGTTTATTATAAAGTTTACCGCATATTACAATTATTATGCTAACTGTGCGACATCTTATTCACATCGTTTTTATTGTTGATAATTGTGTGGACTTGAGCCGGGGTAAAGAATAATATTTTGGGCCACGGTAACTGACTTTTGTTTGGATCATCTTATATGTATGCACATAACGCTCACATCGGGATAAGGGCCATACGCAAAGGGGCATTTTTGCCCCTGTCCGCCACTGGTTATAAAAATAATAGTGTACATAATAACTTGACAAAACGCCAACCATAAGCTGTACTAAAATTTAACCGAAAATTGTGTATGTACAACGATTTGCTAGGACAAATAAATGTTGTGGAAACAAAATTTCGTTGCTGAAGCTAATATTTTTTACTCCAAAAACATATTGTGTCAGCCATCCTTAGTGTCTGTGGCTGTCAATTATTGATCTTCACGTTTTGTCGAAGATAAAAAAAACAATCTTACAATATTTTGTTTAAACGCTTTTGGCGCTCGAATATCTATCTATCTTGTTGACTTAACCATTTATTTCTGAACGGTCCGTTTTGGATTGACGTTTACAACGGATGGTGGCTTACACGATGTTTAAAGTGTTGCCAAGTTGATTGTAATGTAATGAAATGGTGTATCTCGATTAGCTCCCCCCAATTCAAAAATTAATTTTAGCTCTCCGAATCATGTTTACGAGTTTAGTCTTCCTTTAAAGTCGGATTAATAAACAACCAGCGTACAATTTTATATTCATGTGTGATCCCTTGAAACCGAGACGTTGCTTAAAACGATTGGGTGGAGCGCGTCGTTTCATTAGCAGCAAATGCATGTTGTGTTGCATGACCTGTAAAAGTCCAGGAGCTCGGTAAAAAATAAACCATACCGTACACGCAAATCATCGCGTCTTGATCATCATATCTGGATGAATAAACAGTTGATTACTCGAAAAAAATCCGAAAACTATTTGGAAAATTTATGTGGAATTTTTTTTTCGTTTGGTAAGTTTTAATTATTTATTCTTGCACGTCACATAACGTGCGCGGAAAAGCTAAAGTATGTTAGGAAAAAATTTAATGTCTAACTTTTTTTTTGACCCAGTTAAGTTTGTTTCATTTTTTATCTTGACTTTTAACTTATCTTGTTAATTTTTTTAGATTCTGAGCGTCAGCGAAGAATGTTTTACAATGATGTTTTTTTTTTTTTCTGTGATCAAAAGTTCTTGTAGCAAACCTACACCAATTTTAACGTATGATGCCTTAAAAAACAGATAACGGATCCGAGATGGTACTTTATTTAAAGCGTTTTTTGAAATTTTGATTATTTTTGAAGTTCTGAGGAAAACAAAAAACAGGGCAATTTTTGGAATTGATCCGATTGACTTGATATATTATATACTTATATATGTCGTTAGGAGGGTCTTACGAGTGTTCCGCTGAAATTTCAGTCAATTTCGATCGTTTTTGAAGGAGTTATGGAAATTTGAAATTTTCGTTATTCGGGCAAATTCCCAAAAGTGCTCCGTTCGACTTGAAATTGATACGTGTCATTAACGAGTTTACTGCTTAGTTTTCAATCGATTTTGATCATTTTTAAGGGAGTTATAGAACCTTGAAATTTTCGAATTTTACGCAGTTATTGTTCCATAAAACCGCATATCACCGCAGTCAATAAACCTATCGGAAAAGTTACTGGTTTTAAAAATTTAACCATTATCACGAATCTTAAAATTGCAAACTTTTCGCCGTGAAATTCTCCAAAATCCTCAATTTTTTTTTTTTAGTTTATCTCAAAAAGTAGGCAAAATTAACAAAAAAACCAAAATACCGCCAAAGTGTAAGTGTGCCTATATCCTAGTAGAGGTATTGACTGTAAAAAACTGATCGTTTCTTCTTCACCAAGAAATTGTTGACAGAAATACGACAATGTAAAAACAAAACATTCCTCGCTGCTGTCCGCTGACGAAGCTCAGAATCTAAAATATACGGTTTATGGGGAGGGCCCCTTCCTCAAACACGCCACACCTGTCCAGATATATTCATTCAACAGGAAACATTACAGCTGGATAAGATGTACAATGTCGACCCATAAAAAATCGTAAATATTATAACTATACTTTTCTCTCCCATATTCTTCTATCGGAACCCATAATAATATGATTGTGTAAAGTGAAAATATTCAAATATTGTACATCCGCTGCAGTAAAACGGTCAATTATTTATTAGGTAACGGTCGGGGTGTGCAGCTGTTGGCAATAGAACATATGTAATATAATATTTAGCCAGTTTGCCTAAATATCATCATCATCTCAAAACCGATATAACTTGTTTTTACACGAAAAAACAAACACGAACCTTTTCTACGATGATCAACTGACGCTCGTTCTAAACACAACCAACGTCTCGCCGCGAAACGCGTAAAACTGTTTTATAAATAGAAAAAAAATAAATAAAAAGTGCGTTTTGGGTTTATTAAATTTACATCTGGTTCGTTAAAATCATAAAATATCGTTGTACTGTGTAACATATTAAATATACGTTGTAATTTATCCAATTACAGAATAAAAACGAATAAAAAAATAAATTCTCGAGACATTTCATGTTAAATAAAACAGACAGACGGTAGCACGAATTTCTCACCGCGGGTTTGCTTTTGGTCGCGCAAACAGTTTAAAATGTAAAATAAAACTAATACTAACTCGATATTTTTAAAAACTACACATGGAAAAATAAAATTTTTTTACAAAACTCCTGGTGCAATAAGTGTTTGTTTATAATTTTCATATAATCGGCTGATTATGTTTTTCTGCCGTTGCGGCGGGTCGCGGCGTGCATTAGGTTCTTCGAATCGTTTCTGCTACATTCGCCTGAAAAAACACAACACGAATTCATTAAATTCTTTGAATATCAATCGTACACGCGTGTACCCTACACCTACCCTAATGGCAACGATTTATATAATACTTAAGTCGTTTTCTGAGCGCAATAATTGTTGTAATGTTACTAAATTGTTTAAGAATTTGTTTAAATATATTCATATTTTCAAACTGTACAATTAAATCTACAGTAATTATACCGTTTAAAATCTACCTACGGTATTTACGAGTTTTATTTTTATTACACTTGTTATATAATGAGCGGTGCAAGAAGTGTTTATTGAGTATAGGTATCGTTTTATTTCGTGAAATTAACCGAGTTTTTAGTAAAAAAAAAAAAAAAGTGAGATTAGACACAACATTTTAAATGTTATGGGCACACTTATATCCGGGGGGGGGGAGGGGGCATCAACATTTTACCACCACGAACCAATTTGTATGCGACATAATTTTTAGTTTTATAAATAATTTTAAAAAGTTTGTAAATAATATTTATGGAAATATAAGTATTTCAGATGCGAAATCAAATAGCTTTTCAAGTACTACTGCAACGTTACAAAGATTTATTAAACGAATTCTAGAATCGTCCTAACGATTGCGTACCAGAGTAAACAAGTTAATGTAAGTAACGGTAGCGTAAAAACAGTAAGGGGACGCAGTGAAAAATGAAACTTGTATCGTGTCTATATACATACTATAAGAGTACTAGATGTATCATAAAGGGTACGATAAAATATTTTTTTTTTAAGAAGTTGGACTACCTAATTTTAAAGTATGTTATGTAAATTACATACCATCTTATCGACGTAAAACTGTTTCCTACGTGAAAACTCGACCAAAACGAAAATCTTGCGTCAAAATCAATCAACTACGCGATACGTTTGAACCTTTGGTAAAATTTCACCCGACTGTCGCTGAAAGGTGAGAAAATGTTTGTCACCATCGTACGAAAGTGACAAAAAGTCGTAACTCTCGCTATCGGTCTATTACTTTTTATAGTAATCGCTTAAAAACTTGAACCGGGATGATTTTCGTCGACGAGACATAAAGTTATTATACGGTCGAAGTTTCGTACACCGCTGAACAGTGTTTTCGAGGGTCTGCTGCCGATTTTACAAACATCTTCGAGTACGGATACCGAGGGATGGTCAAAAACATCGAGGCGGCATAAACGGTGTCGAAAACGCGATTGGACGCCGTTCGGTATGAAATTATTATTATTATTTGGTACTTTTGCAGCTTCAGTGTAAACCGGCGGAAATAACGTGACTCGCCGCATAAAGTTACATCATTCGTACCGCAGAGTTCACGGTGCGCGTTACACACCGAGCCGTGTAACCCGCAGAGTTCAGTGTGTTACACCTGGCGGTTACAATATGCGGCATGTACATCCGTTCATTCGCTAGCCGTTGCGCACCTATTATTTTTTTTTCATACTTATCCGGTTCAGTTAGACAGTAAAAAAAAAAAAAGAGCTGGCAAGGGCGTATATTTAATAGAGAGAGACTCGTAAGTTACTCGAAAAGCCCCCCCACACACCAACTTTGGTGTTTTTGGACGATTGTAGAGACAAAAAAGTTATTTTTAACAAATTGACTATAGAACGCAACATAAAGAAATTGTCGCTTGATTTGTACATGCGACGTTGATTAAAAAAAAAAAAAATGTTGACGAAGTATAAATCAATAACGCGCCTTTTTTTTCTAACAAAGAAATTTTCATATTTTATTTTTTGATACTACCCATACTACTATAACCGTAATATAGTATAGTATGAAGTTTGTTGGAAACACTCTCGTACAACACGAAAATGTCATAGTGTCGTATCGATCATAATACATATTATGACTCGTCTTGCTCTTAAATCACTTATATTAATTATGGTTGAATTGAAAGAAAGGAAATTTCCAATCTGTTGAATTCGCTCTGCCGAGTCGTGATTTTCGCGGGTAATGTGATTTATAAAATTAAAATTCGGTTTACACGTTTCTCTGCAAAAGAGCGACACCTATATGAGACTGCTGTATGACCGCGAAACAACGACGATAGCTGCAATCTCGACGGTTATAATAGATATTCTTGAAAACTGAGAAAAAATACTTTACAAAAAACTACGAGTAAGATTATTGGAACTAATTTCAAGTATACCTAGTGGGTTTGCTAGTAGTTAGGTAGGTACCTGTTCTGTATAATGTTCCTAACTGATGTTTGGTTTGAAAACGGTCAGCAGCAGCCGAGTTTCTTACACTACGATTTTGTTTTAAACTTACTACAATATTACACTACACTTTATTCGTGTATCGCGCGTCATACGTGGTCAACACGACTCGTCTGCGCAAACACGTCATATTATGTATTGCATAAGGTTACTCTGTGGTGGTTGCTGCGGGCGCAGTATCGTCTTTTATTTCTAGCAATAATATTATTATGCTGCGAATGAAAAAAAAAACTGCTTGAACTATAGATTATAATATTGCATGGTAATTACCACGACTGCAAATACATTGTGCATAGTAATCAATATGAATCTTTATTTTTCCACATTAAAATGCGGTACCGCGCTGTAGTCAACCATTCATATCCATTAATAAATTATAATGTTTTATTGCGCACCATCGACATTGCCTACGTATCGCTTTTGTCACGATTATAAATATTTAAGTTTTTTTTTTTATATAAATTGATACTTTTGCCCGAGACTGCTGCAGGCTGTATAATGTAGCTTCGTCTTAACACAGTTTTTTATCGTTTTAATAGCCTTAACGGCAGTAGTATCATAATCGAAAACTATAATGCGTCGGTAATAATTTCAATTTGTCTTGTACGAGATGTACATGATTGTTCAGTTCGCGTGATGACGTCATCCGAGACCGCTTGCGTTTCTTACACCAAAAACGTCTTCTATTCGCTTTGAATAAAAATTGTTTTGCAAAAAAATTATCGGAAAAATGTTAAACCTAGGTATATAATAACGATCGCTGAAATTCGCCCACTCGTGGTCGCTACCAAAACAAACATTATACATCTATACACATTCATATTATACAGTTAGGTTAGATTTTGGTGCAATAATGTGTTTTTGAAAATTTGCCACGCACAAACTGTACACGTTTTTCGGCAGCCCTTAAAATAATATCGATTCATAGCATAATAATATCCGATCGGGTTTTTTTTTCAGTTTTTAATGTTTGCACAGTTTTAACCAAAAAAAAATACAAATAAAACGTAAAAATACCCCAGCGTAACGTACGGCGAACGCGCTGCAGTTTTAAACGACACGCCTCGTTTAAAATATTTTTTTTTTTTACTAAACGGTTCGGTTGAGTATATATATACGTACAAACAGAGTTTACGATGAGCCTAAAAAATATTTAAAAAAAAAATTTCACGTATTTTTCATAGTCGGTTACGACCGTTAAGAAATCTTTAATTTCGCACCAGTTTTGAACACACACAGTCTGTAACTTTTGAACGTACAATCCCTACACACACTGCTGGATCGACCAATTTTTAAAAATTATTAGGGTTTAAAATTGACCCCGTTGTTGGAAAAAAACCTCCTCAACGACAGCACCGCAGATATTCCGAATGATTTTTCAAAACAAAAACTAGTCAATTAAATCGGTCGTGAATAGAGGAACGTCGCGTATTACTATAAGATTCCCCCGAACATGCTACTGCTGCTGTGGAAGAAACACACTGTATTGTATACTGAGATATATACGCTGAGAACGTGACTCTATAAACCACCCTCTTCTGACGTCTAAATAAATCCAGTGCTCAACCCCTTCGGATTGTTGGGTTCGATCGTTGTTTCAAAGGGCGCCGATTCTTTTAAAATTCCCGTTTTTTTCGTTCGTTTTTCGAGCACTAACGCAGTTAAACGCAGACACTCACCCCGGTTGAAAAAATACGGAGAGTACAACGGCTCGTCCGGTGCCGCGGGGTCTCCTCCGGACCCGGCGGGAACGAAACGGTATTTCGCCGCGTTGAAGTACTCGTGCAGGGTCCGTTTGCCGACGTCGAGGCGTCGCGTCTTTGCCGGCACCACGGCGCCGCTGCTGCTGATGCTGCGGTCGTTCTCTTCGGGTCCACCGTCCGCCGCCGCCGCAGCTTCCGGACCGGTTTTTCCGCGGATTTTCCAACGGTTTTCCGCGCGACCGTCGGCGGCTGATTCCGTCCAACGCGTCGCCAGTAGCCGGAGCAACCTGAACGTATCGTCGGGCTTTTTCGTCGGCGTTCTGCTGTACGGATGATGGTAACGATTAAAAAATAATACAAAAATAATTGAAATAATGAAAAAAAAAAGTGGGCACTGCGCTTTGGGTGGGTGGTTCAGAAGTATAGCGGTATCGTGTTTTGCGAAAGCAACGATGATAAAATATAACATCATATTGGCTTCGGAAAAACGATTACGAGCGAGCTCAGTCGAAGCTGGTATACACGTCCCCGGTAAAAAAACTAAAACATAAAACGATAAAAAAACTGGTCCGAAAACCCCGAAAGTCGTATAAAAAAAAATATATCAACGGGTGAAAATTCCGATACGACGGTCGTGATGATTATCGTGGTACCTATCGGTTTCGGTTCGATCGGAGAAATACTCCCGCGGGCTTCTTTTCCGTGTTTTCGGACCATTGCACGCAAAACGTTAAAAATTCAAAAAATTTGATTGGAATAACGCACGAGCCAAAATCTCGACTTTTTGCGGAGCATTATTTCTACACGAAAACGTCATCACAGACCTGAAAATTTTAGCAGTAAAATTCTTAATTTGTTTTTGGTCTTTGGGGGGTATTACTCAAGAAGTATGCAAAATAAAAAAAAAATTCTACAGGACCAACATATCACCGTAGTCAATAATATCGGATAAGGTGCTGATTTTAAAAATTTGAGCATTGTCCTTCCGAACGAACACTTTTCATCCCAAATCTAAAAATTTCAAATTTTTCGCCGTAAAATTCTCCGAAATTCCCAATTTTTATTTTTGGAGGTACTAAAACCGAATTGCAAAGTGATGTACGCACAGATCAACTGCAGTTTACTGTCGATTTTCACTGTACCTGCATACAAACTCAAAGTGTAATCATAGCAGAGATTGTATCGAAATATACACAAGCGGTCGGTCTCGAATAACATGACACATTTTACCTGGACGCAAACGCGGATTTGACTTTTTGTGAACGGTCGTACGTATTTTTCTTTATACTCTTATCATTTTTCTTTACTACGTCGAGTTCATCTGAGAACTGCGGCGTTGGTGATTTCCGAGTTTGTCTGTTTGAGAGACCTTGCTGCAAAACGTCGAACGGAAGACGTTTTTTCAATTTACTACACGACAAATAAGTACGCAATTTATAATATCAATAGCAACCATTTATACGGAGTATCATAAATTAAAAGTAAGTAATAGTGTAATTCGTACTTTTCCAATCGAAACGGATCACGATTTTCTTTGTTTTCTAATAAATCTGCTAAAAAAAAGAAAAAGCTTATTATTTTTCGATTCTTGGAATTTTACTATATAAAAACAAAAACTATTTGTTTGGAGAGAGGGGGATTTAGAATTTGTATAATATTTTGATAAATCATTGATTCAACATAAAACATATTTTGTCATTTTATAATTGAAAATTTATTACCTTTTAAATGATTACTGCCACTACCACAACGACTTACATCAATATTAGTTATATTTTTTAATTTGTCAACATTTTTAACAGTTGTATTTTCAGCTATTGCAATGTGGTCTATTGTCGATTCTTTGTTTTCTAATATATCTACTGGAAAAAAGAGATTAATAATTTACAATTTTGAAATTTTACTATATTAAAACCAAAAACTACCTATTTGTTTTTTTTTTAGGGGGGGAGAGGTATTTATTAGTAAACATTTTCGTTTGATCTTCGATTTAACATTAAAACATATTTTGCCTTTTTTTTAATTGAAAATTTATTACCTTTGAAATGATCACTGCCACTACCACATTGATTTACGTCAACACTGGTTATATTTTTTAATTTGTCAACATTTTTAAAAGTTGTATTTTTAGCAATCACAGTGTGGTCTATTGTCGAATCTTTGTTTTCTAAACTTCCATGTGAAAAATTGTCTCTTGAATATTGCAGTTGCATACTAAGAAAAATAAATAGGTAGGTGCGTAAAAAATACATGAAAGTATAGATAATGTTAATGTTATATGTTATATAAAATAATTAGTAATTTTTGTATAGTATTTTAGTAATACGAATATGTAATTAAATAGATATCTAGTGATAAGTGAGAGGACTGATGAGTATTGAATTAAATTTCCATATCATATTATAAAATCTGAACATTTTATTTGCATTTTATGTTGTGGAGGCTGAGTAATAATTATTAATTAGTTCCCTAGCATTATACACAAGGAACAATGGATACACCTTAAAGGACGACACTTAAGACTAATTCTTTTATATAACATATTATTATCACCATAAAACCATATTTTTATTCAAATAAATGCAAATTATAAATATGCTATAACTTTGCATACTGCAATTGTAATTGATCTACATAGTATAACAATTTTTTTATTATTTTATTATAACATCGACTAAATGTCTACTCATAATAATATAGGTATTTTATAAATAAAAACAATATTACGTACGGTTTGATGATCTCAGGTCGAAATGAATTTTGCTCGCTTTTCGTTTGACTTTCATCTAAATCACGGCATAATTAAATAACGTTTGTGTATTATGAAAAACTTAATATCAAACATTACCCAAATTAATTTAAATGTTACTTAAAATAATTAAACGGCTCACTTTCATTTAAAATACGCTTTTCTGCCATTGAATCACATGCCTTAGAGATGTCAGACGAATTATCATAGGGTACGAATAAATCTTTGAACACATCATCATTTAATAACCTTAAGTAAGACAAACACACACTATAGGCAACAATTTTAATTTACATAATACATAGATTTTGATGATATAAAACTCACTCATGGTAATAATAGTAATAATTGCTTGAATCATCATTGTCAAATTCAAAACGTTCACTTATTTGACCTGTATTGTCAAAACATATTAGAAAATCAATAACTATTGCATTTTAAGTAATGATTTTTAACATTAAACAAGTAATACTTTTAACATCTTACTATTGTTTTGACTGTTAGCTTGTGTTTCAATCATTTTTCCGGTAATTTCTTGAGTTGCAACATTACTTTCATTGGCCCTGCATTTTTCAGTATCTTTATCCATTTCTTTACACGGCATTCTTGTATTTGTAGAATCTTGATCTTTAGAGGGAATGTTGTTCAAAAATTGTCTAATGTTTATTTGTGTTTTCTCTTTACACTTTGTTTGTATTGGTTTAAATACTTTTGAAGTTCGTTTCATGAACTTTTGAAAACAAATTTTAAGGATTAAAATAATGTATTAATTTTTTAAAAAATGTGTAATTTATACATTTAAAATACATATGACAAATATACTACAATAATTCAAATTTATGATTGCTTTCAAATTTAATAGCAAATAATACATTTAAATTTTAAGCTCTCTTTCTCAAAATAATAAAAACCCATATGCAACAGTAATCTATTCCAAATCACTGTTCAAGATATTTTAATCTCAAGTTGTGGTACAAATTGAATAAAAAATACTCACGTTGTTATTTTAAATCATTTTTCAAAAATATTCTTCAAAATCATTAGTACTTTGACAAGAACAAACACAATGAGATAGATGTACTTATTTAAATGCTATAATTGAATACTTGAATTAGTTAATTTATATTACTTTTACTGGTTGAGTACATGGAGCTGCAGTTTTCAATGGCGGTTCACAAATCATGTTTTCTTCACTCATTGATTCTTTCGTTATATGTTCTTTGTCATTACTGGGTTTTAACTTAATTTCAATATCAGTCCCAACTAAATAATGACAAATTTTTGTGAAAATACACAAATGAAACAAATAAAAACCGTACATTCTTATTTCTTGTACACAAGAAAACAATGTTTAGTAAATATAGTAAACCATAAAACTAAAAATAAATTACACACCCCACTGATCACTAATCAAACAAATAGTTACTGTGTAGTCTGGTTTATTTGACCAACATGTATTTAGTTTTGGTACTGTCATGCATATGGTGCCTCCTTGATCCAAAAATTCTTTGTTGCTATGTCAAAAATGTAGAACAATACTGCATATTATAGCATATTTTAATCGTTATTAAATAATATTTGGCGTTTTGACCTACCATATTGATTTGATTTTTAAAAGACGATTTTCTGAATCACCCACTAAAATTGATACGGCATGGTGTTGTATAGTATTTGAAATATTATCGTGATCCATTAAAGTTATTTTCAAAAAAATCGAATCAAAATAACTGTCAAAATATGAGTAAATCTTATATCTTGGAATCTGCCGAATAAAATTGTGTACATGATTCCCAAATGGTGGGTTTCTGTTAAGAAACTGAAAATATAATAAACATTGTTAGATAGATTGGTCTCTATAAAATGAGCTAGTGGATACAAGAAATGTGTAAATTATAGTAAACATAATTGAATAACATTGATATTTTGTTTTATTAATTG